>JANZLQ010000065.1:16475643-16522593 GCA_026212715.1 Elanus axillaris | reverse complement strand
GGTGGGAGGTAGGGGAAGTTTGTTTCCGTTCTGTTTGTTTTCTACGACTTTTCAGGCTGCGTTTTTGGAAGCGGTTTACGCGGGTCGAGGCCGTATGAATGAGGAAGAGAGAGAGAGAGAGAGAGAGAAACCCATGTGTGTTGTGTTCCCCCGAGGCCCCCCGTATTGCCCTGTCACCTTTATCTTCATGAATGGAAGACGCCGGAACGTCACTTCAAGCCTTGCCAGCAGGGTTTCATGTTTGATGGGAACACCCCCAATTCCTTTTTGCATATAAACTCTCTGTACCAGCATCTCTCTGTGGAGTTTGGGCCTCAAGGCACTACACTGTCTTGATAGTGGTGGGGTGAACCATCAAGTTGGCCGCTCAGGTTGGACCATCACTTTGACATTCAGAGACTTCTCCAATGCTACTTTGGTTTAGAAATCTTGGACCTGGGAAAGCTCGTGATAATTTCTGGTATTTTCTAAGGGCTTGGGGGGGAGCTTGACAGCTGGCGAGGGCAGCTAATCTCTTTGGCGGTTATCTCGGTACTTTTCCGTCCCTCCCCACCTGGAACGAGGAAACCTGGAGGGTGGCTCTGCAGGGAAATTAAGCCGAAAACAAACCAAAAAGAAGTTAATGGAACTTTTTTCACATCTCTTCTTAAAGGTTCTGATTTTTGTGTTCTGGGGTGAAAATTGGTTCGTATTTTCTCCGAACTGGTCTGTCCCTTGTTCCACTGATTGGCAAATGATAGTTTGCCAAAATCATTATCTAGTGTTGATACTGTTGTAGCACTGTTAACACTCCGAGTGCTCTGCAAATATTAACTGTGCCACAAACCACTCAAATGAATGCTCTAGGGCAACCAGAAAAGAAGAACTGGAAATTCTGGACTGAATCACTGGTCTAACCACAGGAGCCCGGTATTTTGCCTTCTCCCGTAATAGATTAGGCCATGTGTCCATCAGGTTAATCCTTTCTCCTATAAGCGATCTTTTCTGGTTGCTTTGTTTATTTTAGTTCTGACAGGTCAACAAGTTTTGGGACAGAGATGAAGGGGAGGGGATGGGAGGGGGGAGGGTGTAATTCATAATCCAGAAAATAAATCAATGATGTTATTAAACTCTGATTATATATTTAGAATTTTAGATTTGGTGTATTTTCATTCTAAGTATTCAAGTGAATCAATCAGGTAATATTAGCAGCAGGTGTTGTCAATGCTAGAAAACCGCCCATGTGCTGTTTATTACCTGTCCAGAAAAGGATGGGATGTCATACCAGAGCCTGACAAAACTCCACATCCCCTCCCTTGCCATTTCTATCTCTTTCTTGTAGGAACACCAGTATTTTCTGGGGCAGTGGCTGGGAACATTTCCCCTCTCTGAAGGTTTCTGCACACAAGAATAACTGAGCAAAAACCATTGCGTCCTCTACAGTTTGGTGACCTCTACTGTATATTTGCAGCCAGCCTCCCGGAAAGACTAGGCACCTTTGGCAATGTTTCTGACGTTTGCCTCCTCGCTCTAGCCCCAGGCATGGCTCTCTGAGAGGTATTTTCGTGAGCCGTGTTCTTCTGAAGTGGTACTGGAGCGTATGTACTCAGCTGGAGGAGGATGTGTATGAAGGAGACGGAGGAAGTAGTCAAAAAATATCAGAAATGTGCCATGCACAGTCAAAAGCAGCTGGCAGGTAGGACTTGCAGCTGTGGATCTCCACGTCATAAACCTTCTTGGAGTATTCACATTGTTTTTTTACTGTAGTGCAACACAACACAGGCTGGGGTAGTAGTTCCCTGTCTCCCATCACGCCTCCCAGTGAGGGAAATACCAGAACTTGCCGTGTCGCATCGTAAGTAGGAAAGAAAAGCTACAGTCAGGACTTGTTGTCAGTTGAGACAATGAAGGACACCGGCCCCACCTCCTCAGCAAAAACCCATCCCGTTCTCTCTGAAATCCAGCACGCATTGTCAGAACCCTCCAGGTGAGAACCCCAGTGGGTTCAAAATGCGCAGCAATAGGCAAGTGTGAACTTTGCCCATAGGGAATTGGTATTTCAATTTCCAGTGCACGGGGGGAGGAAGGCTCCTTTGTGATGTCCTGAAGGATTTGGTGGAGTTAAGCGTTTCCAGGATGGGTCTTTTTGTTTCTGACTTCTTCAGCAATTCATGCTGATACTGAGCTCCGCACTCCAAGAAGACACTAGCATCCATCTTGAATAAAGCCCCTTTGTACCTTCAAATCAGAGTTGTTTCTCACAGCAACATTGCCAGCGAAAGAGAGGGGGGGAGGCAGAGAATGAATGTGATGGTGGTGGCTGGTTAGAGTGATCAGAGATACCTCAGGGATCTTCATAGGCAAGTCTTTGCTTTAGAGCTTTCTATCAAATGTGGCATATCCTCCCACCTCCATTGCTTATCAACAGATGGAAGCAAGCCTGGGAACACAGCCAATGATCAGACTTAGGCCTTTCACACATCCTCCACTCCCGTCAAGCAACCTTTGATGAGCCCTTCCCGTGGAGAAGGGTGGGAGGTTGCACTTCCCCACGTATTTTTGGTTGCCAAAAAGAAAAGAAAAAGGGGAGGGGGTAAAGATGAGGAGTGCTGTTGAAGGGACTTTGTGCTGACTCTCTGCACCATCGCTCTAAGGAATTACACTCGCCCTTCCTGTTCAATCCAAGCTGGCAAAGGGTAGGGTCCAATTAAGCTGCCTCTCCATGGCATATGCCTGGCTCACCACAGGAGCCCCTGGGAGCCGTTGTGCGAGAAAAGAACTGGATTACGGGCAACAAATGGGGATGGACTCCAAGCCACGATCCCGGTCTGCACCCACTCTTTCCCATAAGTGCTTCCCTGCTGCTGAACACACCTGGTGTGTCCACCTGGAACACACCTACCATGCTGCTGGATGCTGCAGGGCACATTGAGATAGTAACTAGTGGGACCCGATTGTTGTCCCCACAAGGGCTTATTTTCAATTTGCAGCCAAATAGATTTCCAAGCCATAGACCCTCGCTGCATTCACCCACATACACTTCCCTGTGGCTCCCTCCCTCCTCCCCCCTCGAAGGCAAACTGGGGCGCCGACTGTCTCACTGGCAATACGAATACTGTTGCTTCCTCTTCATTACGGGCTCTCTGGACCTCCCTGGGGCTGGCTGCAGACAGACCTGGGCGTCTGCCATTGGAACGGCAACAACGGCAACTACAAAAACCACTTTGCAATTGGCTTTGAGTTCTTTCTTCATCTCTTGAGCATTGCCAATTTCTTCTCCTAGCCATGCCATTTGAGTGAATTCTGGCACCCTTCTGTCATTGCTGACAAAAAACCTGACACAGCATGAGTCTGCTTCTGTATAAAAAAAGGCAGAGAAACCTTATCGTGGGGAGCAGGACGCATGTCTGCGATGCCGAGGGTACAGTCCCCTGGGTGCTAAGATAAAGGAGGATCTCGGTGATGTGTTAGTAGTTACAGATCTCTTAATCTGCTGGCCTCCTGCCATGAAAGGTTCACAGCAAGCACTAGTATACACTCCAACAGGTCAGAAAAAAATTCCACGCTGTGGGACAGGGTTTCCTCTTGGCACACGCGCACATACCAGACAAGTACGGGGAAGTGAGACACACATGGACAAACCCTACACAGCAGGAAGCTGTGAGGCTTGCGTGCCTGTACGTGCGCACGCACGCACGCAGACACACGCACGGTGCATTGCAGTACGCTTAACGACTCTGTCCCACAACGCATTTTTGCCAAGTAGGAACAATGTGACCTTTCCTAATGTTCTGCTGGTAGTTATTTAATTTATGTATTCACTTTGTGACTTCTACATCATCTGCTTTCTTGACTGCAGCATTACTGTGTAAATATGTGTGTATATATGTACAGAAACTAACTCAAGCAATTATATTCAGGTTGGGAAAAGGGTGGGTTTTATATCTGTACAGTATTTCCTTATTAAATAATGGCATGGGGGTGGGTCGGGAAAGTTAACTTCTAAATTGTGGTTTTATTGGTCTGTGGTGTTTGAAGTTGTTTCAGTGGTTGCTTTTGCTGGTTCGGAAAGTTTATCTGGATGTTATATGTGTGTGCCAAGAAAGGGTCCCCAAACAGGGGAGGTTTGGGATTGGTGAGGGGTGGTGGGTAGCAGAGGGTGTTAATAATTTCCTGTAATAAAAGCCGTGTTGATTGCTAGGGACTGTTTGTGTGAGGCACAGGGCTGTTTCCTTCTCTATGTGCTTTGCTCTGATTACTTTCTCTTCCCCGGTCCCCATTGTTTTCTCCCTGGGATGTCAGCAGAGTACGTTTGTTACCGTGGATTACAGAGATCTCTCTCTGGGCCTTCATCTCCTGACCAACTCTTCCATCTCCCTCTTTCTGTGGCCTTCCCGGTACCAGTGGGAGGGGAGGCAGCGTGGTCTCAGACCCTCTGTGCTATTCTTGTCTACTTTGCTCCCCCCGCCCTTGGACCCCCTCTGTCCTTCCTCTAAGCAGAACCTCATTTTCAGGTGGTTTGATCTCTCCAGCAGTTCACTGCCTCATCTCCCTGGCCTCTTATCTGCTTATTTCCCAACTTACTCACACTGATTCTTCAATTTCATCTCTACGCCTCTTCCCTCAAAATGACTTATGCTGGCTGTTTGCCCACTCACTTTCTCTTATTACTGTCTTGTTGCTCTGTTGTCTTCATCAGATTGTGCAATGCTGTGCAGATGAGTGAAGGGCAAGCCTCTGCTTCTCCTTTCCTGGAAAATTCTAGCCCTGACCAGATTTTGAGAAGATGATCTTTGGTAGCTATTTTTGAGTTCTCTGTCACTTTCACTGAGGTGGTATTCTGCTCTTGCACACTCAAGAGATAAGAAATCATCAGTCTGACAAATCAGCCAGTGCAAGGAAGCAGTGAAATTGTCTTTTCTGAGAAAGCCAAAGGAAGGAACAAAATTTCCATCCTTGATGGCTGACTGGTGAAATTAGAGCAGGGGGAGATACAGTTTTTATCCACTCCAGGTTGACCCACATCAGGGTCAGTAGAGATTCTTTGCTTTTACTCTATGTGAATAAAGCAAGGCTGCTGGAGAGAAGTATGCTATCTGTTAGAAGCCCAGGGCTACTTATTTTATTACTTTTTATTACTTTATTGCTTAGAGACCATTGGCTTGGAAACACCTACATGAAGTTCTGCTGTGTTGCAAACCTGGGAGTGAATGTCTGCTAGTAGCTGATCCCTTTCTGTCTGATACGTCAACACAAGCTGGTGCTTGGCACTAGCTGCCTAGGGTTTGTGTCTACTGTCATGTCAGTAAGGGTGTGACATGGAGAAAAAGCAGAGACAGAGCCAATGCGAACCTGGTAGGCACGCTAGGCAGATGCCAAGACACCTCCCTCCTTCCCTTTTGGACAACTTGCGTTGTTCCTTAATGAACATCCGTCAACACACCGTCCTCCACAGCCATGGCACTGGCTGCTCATCCCTGAAGACAAACTGGGTCTGCTGGTCACAGTCTGAGAAGGGAAGGGCCAGTCAGCCTCTGCATGTGTGTTGCTGCGTGCCACGGTCTCTTGAGAGTTTGAGTCGTACCGTACGAAAGCATATAGGCAGTGCAGGGAGCAATGGAAAGGGTCGTCATGACCAGAGGTTATCCAGAGCAGCAGTCTTCTCCCAGCTGCAGGTAACCCTTGCTCAGCCTGCCACTGCAGGCCTGCATCTCTGATTTCTGGGTGGGAAAAACCACTACAGCCACATGGGAATGGAGCTCTGCTTAAAGGCGTGAGCAGGGTAGGCAGACCTCTCACGTCGCCTTGCCATGACCTTGGCACGGCTGTCCCAGCATGGTCCGCAGTGGCCCGTGTACTTGTGAATACATGGCTGCAAATACCCGTCAGTCTGGCAGGAGATGTATGTTTGTGCATTCGAGCGACTCCTGGCAGAACTCTCGACATAAATGAAGTTGGAAACAGCTGGCCCATTTGGTGCTACCCCAGTGATGTGGGCAGGCATCTCCTTGGGAGTACAACCCATAGATTAGCTTTTGGCCAAAATAGCGCGTTACCTTTCCGAGCGTCACCAGGCTCCTTGCTGTGTTTCCTTTACTTATTCAATGTGCCGTAAGCATGACATACCGGCAGCATTTGCAGGGCGTCCAGAGAGAACGCATCCATCACATGAGACTTCTATCTTGGCTGCTAAGTCCCATGTCAGCTGGAGAAAGATTACACCTGCCCCTGAACAGACAAAAATCAGTCAAGGGGATAAGGTGAAAGTTTTGTGCTTTCTCCTTCTGCTTTCCTTCCAGGCCTTGGAACCAGATCCATCGACACAGGCAGCTAAACTCCCATGAAATTCAAGGAGCTTTTGGAACAGCTACTTAGGGGTTTAGATGCCTAGAACGCCTTTTGTGGATTGTCTTGCTTGCGTGGGCCTCTTCCTGCCATGCATTTTGCCAGGATTCATCTCCCGGGAACTCACCGTGCTTGAGCATAGCTTGGAGGGGTTTCCTCTGCTTGGGATCACCACGTGTATGTTGCATGCCTGTTGCTACTCGTCTGTATTTCTTGCACGTGTCTACTTGTGGGGGGCAGGGGTGGGTTCATATTGGTATGTGTATTTATGCAGCCTGCACACATTTGTATGTGTGGTGCCACGGTCTGTATGTGTGCTTACGCGTTTGTATGCATGTGTTTGAGCTGAGAGAAAAGCGTCTGAAGCTGTACGCTGCTAAAGCCAGGTGAGCAGTACCCAGAGGTACATGGGCAACCCTGTTGTTGCTCTTGCTTTACCTGGTAGGCCCTTGCTTTGTTTGGACTCTGGGGGACCAGCTCTGAATCAGTAACAAAGCTGGGACACAGACTCCTCCTAGAGATGGTTTGAATACGGCACCAGAAACCCATTCCATGCCTTCATTCACTTCTGCGCTCAATCCACTGTGCCACGTGTTCAAACCATTGTGCCGCACTCGCTACCTGCCCCAGCCTTACCCGGTACGTGGAGCTGGAAGACAATCACACGCTGACCGGGGAGGTCTCCTGGGAGAGATCTGGTCAATCTGTCCTGTGACCGCAACAAGAGCCTCCCTTGCTGTTCTTTTCGCTGCCTCCTAGGGCAATGCAGGCACTGAAAGTCCACTTGCAAGCAAGCACCAGCCTGTCCTTTCCTGCTCTTGTGTCAGATAGACGCAGGCAAAAGCTGAGCTGTGGTGGGTTGCCCTCCCACTCCCGCTGTTCGGAGGAACCTTACCACTGCTGCTTGGAGCTGGATAGGGAGCTTGCAAATCCCAAGCTCTGGAGGGGTTTGGTTTCTTCAGAGGGGACAGTAACGAGGGAGGGTGGAAGGGAGTGGACTTCCTGCAGCCGTTCTCCATCCCATTCATTGCCAGGAGAGATCGCCACGCTGATAGCACCAGAGAGGATGACCTGCTGGCAGGGCCCCACAGTGCCAACCAGCACAGCACTTTAGCTGGCCGAACCGCTGAGCAAGACACTGCTGTCCTCTGCCAGCAGCCAGCAGAGACAATCGGGACCTGAGGAAGAGATGCCATGGCCAGTCAGTAAGGAAGGAGCAACACTTGGGGGTTAGGTCCCCATCATCTACTCTATCTTAAGTCTGCTTAATCAGCCCTTTAGTGCTGGTGTCACTGGGCCTCTTTCATGGTTTCTTTTTATTTATATATATATATAGAAAATGTAACAGAATAATCTGTGGATGCCAGTGACTCCTTCTATCAGACCACATCCGTCCACCTCCTCTGCTTTCTTCCATGTTCAGCCGCTCTTTCCTCTCCATCGAATTCTATCCTGTGCTCTGCCAGGCTTGTCTTTTATGGAAGAGAAGATATATGTGTGTGAGTGTGTGTACACGTGTGTGTGTGTATTTTAAGTGTTATTACTATGACCAACATGCTATACACCTAAAAGCTCCGAGCAAGCTGGAGCCTTCAAGAGGTGCTGTAGGAAATGACCTCCCCACTAGGCAGTGGTTAGTGTGGAGGTTGGCACACAAAGCTGCTAGCTTTGGAGGCCTCTTTGCCTGTCTGGTTGCTTTTCTTATCTTTGGAGCAGGCTCCCTCTCGCATGTGGTCAGAAATGCAGCAAACTGCTCTTTTTAGCTTTGCATTTTCAAAATTTCTAACATGGGAAAAAAAAATGTTTGCTGATTAGCTGCTGATTTCTTTTGTTTGTTTGTTTGTTTGTTTACTCAGTCCTTTTAGTGGGAGAAGGGAGGTGTTTTCAGCAATACAACTTTCCGAGACCTCAGTTCTGTGCAGTTATTGTTCGTATGGTTCAGCTGTGTTTGGGGTCTTTCCTTCGTATGTGTTTTTCCTGAATGGCAGGGCTATCTTGAAACGTCTCTTTGCCAGTGACCAAAGCACCATCTGTAATTGGAGGTGAGGGCTGGTATATAGAGGAGGCAGCAGCCTTTTGGGAAGTAGCTTTTCACCGACTTCCCTGTGGAGTCACAGACGGCAAACAATTTAAACCGTTGCACAGGTGGGTTTTGGGGTTCGGTTTTTTTCGGTACTCCTTCTCTTTTCCTTCCTTTTTTTTCTTTTTCTCTTTTTTCCCTTAAAAAAAAGTAAATGTTCTTCCCATGAGCTCTGGCTGTTGCCCCAAAGGCTGCTGCGAGGCGGGTAGCAGGCAGGGAAGGTGTCTGACCCCTGAGTCCTGCCCTTCTGAAGCCGTGCGGGATTGCCCGAGTGAGGAGGGAGAAAGGCTCTTTTTGGCGGTTTCCACGGCCATTCCTGGGATGAGGACCCTGTGGCTGCTGAGGGGCCTGACCCAAAAGGAACAAGCATCCACAGAAGAGCATCCTCTGGCTTGTGGCGGCCATGGGTCAGGCTGGAGGGCGGGGGGGGGACGATGGATCACCGACCCCTGCACAGCCCTTCCCACGCCAGAGCAGGAGTGGGGCACGTAGGTCCGGAATAGGGATGAATGAGCGACCCTTAACGGGCCACAGGGGTTCAGCCTCATCTCTCCTGAAGTATTTGCAAGCAGGCAGGGCTGACTTTCGACTTGGACACGGTCATTCAAGGCTGAGTGGAGTCTCACAGACCGTGAAGTAAGGGTTAAAGGTGGTGCGTGGGTGTTTGGCCAGCTCTCGTGTCGTGACTCCTAAGGGAAAGCCCAGCACCTTCGTCCTTTGGCACTTGGAAGTGGCTGGCAGCAGTAGTGGAGGACGGTCATGTCTACTAGCGTTGGGGCAGGTGACGTCTCCAGAGCTGGCGCAGGTCAGCTTCAGCTGTATTTGCTTTCTAACTAATGTACATTTACTTTAGAGAGCGCGTTTCATGAACTCAGTCTATCAACCAAAAGAAAAAGGAATACTCACCTCTAGTGTAAGTCTTCTACTGCCCAACACTGCTACCTCCTCTTCTCTTGAGCTGTTGGTATCTTGCGGTGAACCTGGCCACCCGTCAGGCTGTTGCACACAGCAGATATATCCTATCTGGTTCTGAGACCATCTTTGCCTAAATTTTGCCTCCTCCTCATCCCCTTTATGCACGCACAGGTGCGCGCACACACACACACACACACTAACACACACACACACGTGCCCACCTCCAGCCACTCCACTGGTGAAAATCAGAGCCACAGAGACATGAGTGCCAAATGACTTTATTTCTCAAGTAAATGATATAAAAAGTTTTGTTCTTTTCCTTTTTTTTTCTTTTTTTTTACATATGCAAATGTAAAAGGGAACCGACAGCAAATTGGTGGTGGCGAGAGGAAATGGGATGTTTTGTAACCCTAGCTGCAGTAAAACAAAAAAAGAAATAAAAATACATTAAAAATATTTAAAAAAGACAAAAAGAAAAAAAAAACTTGAACTATTTTGGAAATATTGTGAATAATTTTTTGATATAAAAAATAATTTTTATGTAGCATGAAAACCACCAAAATAAAATGATCAAGAATAAAAGCTGTGCAGAGGGTGTTTTTGTTTAGTTGTTGAGGGAAAAGAAGGAAGAGAGAAGCAGTGGTGTATGAGAGAGGGATACTACTACCACGGCTTTTACTGTGAGTTGCACGATACATGATGTTTTTCTTCAATCTTAGTAACTGGAGACTTGCGATTATGTAAAAAAAAAAAAAAAGAAACATAGGAAAAGATATTTTTATCTCTGATTGCTGTGGAGAAAACCTTGAAAACAAGAACAGGAAGACTCAAAAAAACAAAAAGCAAATTGAAAATGGCCCTTAATTGCTTTTGAGTGTTAACAGCAATCATGAATTTTTTCTGCTTGATTTATGATTTTTGAGTAGTTGAGGTTGCGGTACTGGGGAGGCAGATGTGAAGGAGGCAAGACATTAATGAAGGGCTGATAAGGTTCTGGTTTTTATTATATGTGAGGCACAGGACTTAAACCAGGGCTCTTCGCATTTTCTCCTGAGTAAGGGCACAAGGTAGTGTCCTTTTGCAGGATATATTGGCACCACTCTTCATTCCTTTAAAAAAAAAAAAAAAAATTACAGGTTAATTAAAGGAAGCAGAGTGCCTCTCCCAAGCACAGACAAAACAGTCGGTCGCCTCCGGTCCCTTTTGGAAATGGTGGTGGTGATTCCCTGCTCCCCCGAACAAAGTGGGGTGTCAGAGCCCTCCACCTCTGCTGGGGCTCTGACGCTCGGTGCTGGAGCTCCGGATGGCCTCTGAGGAGGTGGCAGCACCCACCCCAGCCTGCTGTGGATCACCGTGTTGCTCCTTTGGATTGTCAGAGGACAGGAGATGCCGGTTTCTGGACTGTCTGAGGGAAGGTGGTAGGCTGCTCCGTCCATTCTGTCTTGAAAACGTTCCTCGTACCTGAGCGAATCAGACCTCCTGCATATGAATGTCATCTTCCCTCCCTCGTGCTCTCATCTCCCACGCAGTCACTAAAACGCTGCCCCGTCAGCTGGCGGGGGACCTTCTCTGTTGCCTCTGTCCGTGCTGTCGGAGTGTCTTCTGCACTGTAGTCTGAAAGGAAGGAGGCAGGTAGCACACCGGGTAGCTTCAAGTACGGGTTCAGCACTGACTGAGAAGAATGAAAACCAGTAAAGGCTCAGTATCAGCCTAGACTACTCCTCTGGCAGCGTGCAGGAAAAGAACTCTGGGTCACAGCCTTGTCTTCTGCTCAAGTCAAGGTAGACTTGGGTGGAGTGGACAGGGAGGACCTGGAGGCAGCGGTGTAGACCGACTTGACTAGTGGGTGCTTCAGTTCTGAGCCCCAGATAGAGGTGTGAAAAAGGATCCCTGGGAACATTACCTTTTGGTGGAGGAAAGAGAGGGACAGTACTTTTAGCATAAGAGAGACCAAATACTGAAGCAACTTCTTGGCTTATCTAGGTCTGGGTTAGCCTGTCTCTGCCTGTTGCCAATCCCTGTCCTGTGCACTCTCTGCTTCTGCTTTTTGACTCCTACAGGGAAGCAGAGAGTGACTTTCCTCTGCCTTGTGAGGCTTTTGTCAGTATTAGTTGTAAGTCTAGGTTGTTCCCCCAGTGAGTATCTGGCTATTTACCCTTCTTCCCACTTCTTCTGTCTCTTAGTCCCATCCTTTTGTCATCAACTCTTGCCAGCAAGTTTGTCTTGGTGTGAGAAACAGTATGCCGTTGTGGCCTCCTGTCCTTGCTCATTAAGAAAAGAGGCCCTTGCTCCCTTATGGGAGGAAGCCAGCACTGTTCTTTGTCCTTCAGCAAACCATGAGGGCTGAGAAGTCATTACACACAGCCTAGGGTATTGCTTACTTTACTTTCCTCCAGTGACGTGGATATTCCAGTTGTCTTCCTTACAAAGAGCACGCTATCTTACGTCTGTGACCGTCGTGGACTAGCGCTGTGTTTGCGTTACCGGCTGGCATTTGCTCCCTCAAAGACAATAAGGAGAATCACAAGGACCCTCTTATCTTTAGCCTGGACAATCACCCTGTGACTGGTGCTTTACCAGCAGCCTCCTGTTTATATGTGTCCCCTTAGCAGAGTCAGGGATCAAGGCAGCAGCAGCAGCAGGGAAGAGTAGGAAAAGTGGGCTCGGGGAGAGGGCGACGTGTGGGTGTCCGTGTAATGCTGTGCCGGTGCGTGGCGTGTGCTCGCCAGCGACAGAACGTGGCATGGAGCGAGGGCAGCGCTGTGATTTTATCACCCCCGGTCTTCTTGTCCCCTCCGTCTTAGCGGTGGTCTGTCTTTCTCTTCCCTGGGCAGCACGATGCCCTGTGGAGGACACGAGGCAGGGGACAGGGCAAGGGACGGAGTACCGGCAGGGACCTCAGCTTCAGCGCTGAAAGTCCATGGGGCAGATCAGAGCCCAGGCTGCTGACCCGACAGCAGACGTGCTGCCTCCAGCTGCAGGCAAGGAAAAGTCACAGTGAGAACCTCCGCTCGGGGGGCTTCGCCTCTCTTCAGGAAACGTCTGCAGAGGAATGAGTTTAGTGGAGAAGAACAGATAACTTTGCTGCACAGGGTGTTAGGAGGAGGAAAAACATGCCGTGGAAATATGGGTCTGGGTGGAATACATTTGGAAAGCAACTCCCTGGAAGTAGAGGAGAACAGAGCTAAAGCAAAACTTGGCAAATGCTCTGAAAATTCAGATTTCCAAGCATAATGTCTCGGAGTCTGGAACCGGGGCTTTGGCCATGTGTTATGCTAGCTGGAAGTTCGGCCATTGTTCTGCTCCGGCCTCCGCGCTCACTCACCGTCCCTTCCCGGGAGTGAAGCGGTGGGCTCCTCTCTTCCCTTAGACCCAGGAACAGCTTGCATTTTGCCCACCTTGTCTCTGCACCTCACTGCTCCCATCTGGGGTCTTTCAAAGTAGACGTTCAACCAGACCGGAGGGAGGGCAGAAGTCCTTGGGGAAGTCCCAGATGTCCCTCTGCAAGGGCAGGAGTCTGGAGTTCTGGGGCACACAAGACCTAGATGTTCTCCCTGAAACGCCTCTGTGTCTTTGAGCGCTGCTGGCTGGGTTGGTTTGCGCTCACAGGGTGATTTGCGTGGTCCATCAGGAAGCCAAGTTTCTGTCAGTGAAGAAGAGCTGTTCAATGGGGCTTTTTGACATTTGAACAAGGGACTAGGATTGTAGGTACAGAAAAGGCACCTGCAAAGTTGCATATCCCATACCTGGGGGTATTAGCTGATGTTCTTCACTTCTTGGAGCACATAATTTCAGGGCTTCTCTTTGGCCTTCCACACATAGGGACTCTTCCCCATGCTAAACACACTTCCACTGGCTCTGGTGGCCCTTTTCTGCACACAGATATTCCTTTTTCAGCTCCGGGAGCTGAACCTGGCTGTGCTAAGATACAGATGAAAGCATCCCATTTGGGACCAAAGAACTAGTTGTAATGAATCAGCCACTTCTGCTAGCTTTGCAGCTTCACACTGCTTAAGAGACTAAGCGTTCAGACGTCCTCGTTCCTCCCCAAGCCACTTCAGAGCTCTCTCCGTGCTGCAGTGGCAGCCCGGTTTGCTCTCCCTGCTGACCTTCCCCTGCTTTGTATGCAGAGAGTAAGGGCTTCATGGCCGCTTTCTTATCTGAGGCATTAGATTAAAACTGGAGAAGCATGACGTTTTGGACCTGTCTCTGTGGCTCTCTGATTAGTTATCCTTGCTGAGGAGGCAGGAGACCAGGGCCCGCCAGCCGCAAGGTTAAGCGTTGGGTAAGCCGTCGCCCTTCGGCTGCGGGTTGCTGCTGCGCTGTTGGCACTGGAATGCCAAGTGACTGACACCACGTGCTCGCTGCTCTTTCGGGACTGGTGTGTAGACACGCATCTAAGCAGAAAAGAAGGTTTTCTCTTTGTCTGTTTCCCCTGCTCCCAAGGGAGGATTTCCTGAAAAAGGGGAAAGGGAAGGTTCTTCCCTCACTTGAAAGTCCGACTGTTTTCTCTGCGCGTAGGGTATTGTTTTGCAGCGGTAGAATAGGACAGATCTTTGGCTGGTGCCCAGACAGAGGCTCTGGGGGTGTTTCTACATCCTTTTTTTTCTGAGGGAATAGCGTAGCTTCTGCTACAAAGGGCAGGGCCACACTTTCTCCGCCACCTCGGTCTCAAGGGATGAGCCATGAGTCCAGAGTCTCAGGAATCTGGTGCTCGCACGCCTCGGTTCAAGTCGCCCTACTGCACGCCTGGATAACTGGGGGTGCCTGTGGGCCAGCAGCGCTGAGGGCTGGGGAGAAGTAATTAGTTAATGCCTGTGTCATGTTTGCGTCAAGTAGGGAAGGATTTTTAGAAGCACCTGAGAGATTCATTAAAACAAACCCCATCTCATTGAAAGCCAATAGTGCTTAGCTGCACAGGTGCTTTTAGAAATTTCCACTACAAAAGCCAAGAATGTTTCTTCTCTTTGAAAAATCTCTTTATGAAGGGGCTGGAGTATTTAATAGTGACGTAAAGCAGTTGAGCTCTCCTGAGCCTAAAATATTCTGATAGTAATCTCAACAAGCAACTACTCCTGGAGGAGGCCCTGGGTTGAGCTGAGGACATGAAGCCCTTCAGAGGGCGCGGGAGCTCCCTCCTCAAGAGCACCGGCCACGGGGGAAGCAGGTAGCACATTGGGCAGCGTTTCTTCAGAAGGGACCGCTTGGGGATGCACACGGAATGCAAGGGGTGGCTGGCGGCTTCAGGGGTAATTTTGTGTTGGTCGAAATGACTCCATCTCTCCCAGCAACGACTGCTGTTGCTGTTGAGTTGGACAGTGTCGGTATCAGTCGTTAATCTGGGAAGCAGCGAGTAAAGTGAAATGCTTTGCCAGCAGGGTGAAATCCTGACATAAAATGGATCAAAAAACATTTAGGTCCTGTTTTCAAACAAGATTTGTCCATTCAGTGCTTCGCACTGCCATAGTCCTTACTTCAAAGAGTTTGCAATTTTGATGCTAAACTGAAATACGTTAATATTAGCATTTACATTAACAAGTGAATTGACAGATGCCATCGTTTACATATATTATGCAAATATCCTGAAATCTTGCATGCATTTGCATCTAATTTTCTTGAGATTAAATGAGTCATACGCTTTGTAGGGGAAATAATCGAGGCATCCAGACATATGATAAGCTGGGTGACTTGATGTGTCTTGTTATATGAACTGTGGTAAAGCCAAGGGGCAGAGGAAAAGGACATCTGGCGTTTTCATGCGCAGAAGTGCCGAGTTCACGGTTGCTGTCTGGAGAAAGCAGCGCGGGAATCTCTCCGGGATGTGGTCAGAAGTAGTGCAAGAAGCTTGTGCTGGGAGACATGATTTGGGACGTTGGGACCTCAGCCCAGTCAGGGTCTCAGTCGGGGGGGGTTGACATTTGAGAGAGAAACGCTCCCCTCTTTGCAGCACCGTGCAAACACCACCCAACTGAGTTTTCCCCACCCTGTAAGGGGACAAGAAGCTCCTGCACAGGGAGGGGAACAGTGAGGAGGCGAGTCTGATCCATAGAGGAGCAGGCCACCAGACCCCAGACTCGCCTGCCACCGCCTCAGTACCTGGCAGGTTTGCGTCTTCTTACTCCTCTGGATGTCCTGAAGGCGTGACAGCTTTTTGCAGAGCTATGCCCAGGGCAATCAGCTTCTGCTTCAGGTGAGTGTGGAGAGAAATCTTGCTATTCTTATGGTGCTCTAGTTTTCCAGCTTCATTTCACTTTTCCACTGGGAAGAGCCTTGAGGATGCTTTACCTCATCCCAGCCTTGGGCAAAGAGAACCTGAACCACGAATTATGGTAGTTTTCTCTGTGCGTTTTTAATTAGCTCTACTTTTACAGGTGGCATGAGGAAGTGCATGTATGGGCCTGATCCGGAGAGGTGCTGGGCGGTACAGGCTCTCTCAGGATACGTGCACTGCGGGGGACTCGGCCTCTGCTGCCACCCTGACCTGACTTCTCTGAGCCGATCACGGAGGCTCTGCTAGGATTCACGATCCAACTCTTTTCCCTTCCTTGGGAACTTGCCCATCGAGGTTTACTGTACCCCTCACAACAGTCTTGAGCATCCCTCTGCTGCTTCTGTCACGCTGCTACAGACTCTCAGCTTTTACCGTGAGGCTGTCAAAACATTGTACAGAAAATAATTTCCTTTTCTGGTTCCACCAGTGCGCAGTAAGGCCTCAGGCTGTCACAATGGAGAGGCTTCGTCAAGAACCTCTTTGCACCAGGCAGAGTGTGCGCGCGACTTGGCCTCTCTTGATGAAGTTCATCCCAGGCATCCTGGTCGGTTCGGACAGTGGCGGAACTTCCTGGCCAGCTTCTTCCTGGGCTTTGCTTCCAGACCTTGCAGGGTGCTTTGAAGTGCAAACAAACATGCAACTGGACAGAGGCTGACCCAGCTTCCTTTTGTCTTCAAAAGGCTAGGGTGATAAAACCGGTTTTCCTAGGGTTACGCTTCAGCTTGGTTAAAGTTCCAGCCTCATAACTGCTCCAGAATTGTAGGTGTGTCTTGCCAGTACCCATTGAAATTATGCATACTCCTGCTTACAGAGTCACTGCCACTCTTCAAATATTCAAGGGTTCCTTACGTTTAATTTTGGATGGTTTACTCTCTCCAGGGAGGAGGCAGTGTTTTAAAAAGAAATTGCTGATGGAAAAAGTAGAGCTTACATGACTTGCAGCAAACAGCAGTTTGAGTTCTCAAGAACATACATGTCTCGGACATGTAAATTTTTCTCATTTGCATTTCAAGGGCACATGTGACACAACACTGCTTTCTCATCCAGTAACATCATCTAAACTTAATGGTTAATGTCAAGTTTTTATTAACGTTTACAAGTGCATTGGGAGATTAATTTGTTTACTTGCATTATGCAAAACTGATTTAAGATCATGGTTTGCATTTACACACATTTACATAGTGTTTCCTGATTAATACATTATAATACACACAAATCATGTGTAAATTGCAGGCTCGCGTCTGCAACATAAACTTCGTTTTGTGCAATGTAATATTTGACTTGCCTGGCAGAACTTTTCCAGCAGGTTGCAGCTGAATTCAGGATGTGGCAGGGAGGGAAGGAGGAACAGGGCTCCGGGGTGGATTTTCTGCGGAGGAGTCTTTCCCTAGCACCTGTTACTTGCCGATACCCTGCAGAAGAAGAGGACGACAAGGATAGCTGGCAACGGGATGAGTTTCACGCGATGCCGCGGCCCATGGGGAGGACCAGCAGAGGGTGCGGGGAGAAGGGCAGCGGTGGGCACCGAGCACCTGGTGTGGGGCTGAGACGGGGACCCAGAAAGGCAGCACCCTTGCACTGAACACGGCGGCGAGGGGACACCGTGGATGCTTCCCCGGTGTCGCGTCTTCCTAACGGAAAGCGCGGTCGAACTCAGGCTTGCCTCATCTCTCCGAGGCCCTAATCCTACTATCTTTCCTCCACCAGTCACGACCTCATCCTCCTCTTCCCTGCACCCTCACCCCCCTCCGGTTCTTCTTTCTGTAAATAACTCTTTCTGATTTTGGAAAAGCAGGGATCAACAGATTCTGGAGGGGGGCGGGAAGACACTTGTTTTGTTCTGGTTTTTTTGCTTTCTCTCTTGAATTTTGGTGTTTGAACTTGAAAAAAAAGATATATAGATATATATATATAAAAATTTAAGCAAATGGATTTCCTGGAGAACTATGAAAGATGTTGATTTTTTCCCCTTTGATTTCTCTTATTTCTCATTGGGGTTTGTTTTTTCGGGAAGAGGGTTTTTGTGAACTGTTGAGATTTCCAGTTCAGCATTGTTTAAAGGATGTGGAGGGGGAAAAAAAAAAGAAAAAAAAAAAAAGAAGAAAAATCAACAAAAACATGAAAATCTTTGTGATGTACAAAACCTGTAAATAGTCAAAGATACTTTCTCTTTTCTAACAACAAATTATTTCTGTCACTTTATATTCAAAAATAAAGAAACCTACCACAGAATATCAGGGTTAAAAAAAAAATTGGAACCCATAATCAGAACATTTTCTTGGTTGTCTTCGTTCATTTTGTTCTTAGCTTGGAGAATGCCTGGGAATTTTGCTGCATGTGGGATGTTTCAAGAGCCTGAAATGGGGCTGAGTTGAAATTAGGAATAAAATGTTACCCAAGAGGGGCTCTTGCCCTGGTGTTCCCTAGGAGCTATGGCTTGAGGCTAGTGTCTTGGCGAGAGTGGATGAAGGAATTGTGGCCGGCACCTTTCACCTTCAAGAAGCACAAACACGTGCGGAGGCAGAGCCATGCGTGGGAGACTGTCTCCATGGGTTGACTCTCCCCTTACACCGCTGGAACCTGGCTGAAGGCCACCGTGAAGCTGCTGGTAGCACTGCGAAACAACGTGTAGGATTTTGGAGCTGTCTTGAACCCGTCCTGTCAGGCCAGCAAGTGACAAGGCATTGGCTCATTGTCTTCATGAATGAAAGCCCAGGTTGTGGCTATAGAGGAGGACAAGGTAGCAAAGATGGTAGGGAAGTCTCCAAGGGTGTCAGTTCTTCGTGGCACCAACCATTAATCGCGACCCCCAAGACTGCAGGGTCGTTGAGGGAAGAAGTTGATCTTTGCAGAGGTTACCCTGGTCCAACCAACAGAAAAGGCCAAAGAGGTTATTTATAAAGAAGTGCTAAGAAGTGGCAGGTTTTGGAAACATGGAGCGGTGGGTCACCTTTAATGGTGAGAGGCCAGTCAGCTATTTTTAGGGGAGCTAAAAATAAAGGAAATGGGCTAGCTGAGCCAGTCAGAGGATGCTAGACTACCTGTGGGGCGCAATTAAAAGGGTGGAAAGCAGCAGAAACACTGAGATGAAGCAAGCCAGATCCAGAACAAGAAAAGCAGTGTTCAGCCGAGGAAGTTCATAACAGCTGACAGAAATTAAAGGTAGTAAATGCAGATAATTGATAAGGGGAGCAAAAATTATGAGCCAGGGAAAGAAAATCCCTGGCTAGTAGATGTAAAGGTAAAGAGGATTATACACACATAAACATAGAAATATGTGCTTATTGAGAATCCTAAAACTAGATGTTGAGTACTAACTGTGAAAGGTAGGTCAATAATGGCAGAGGAGAGACTGGAAGGCTCAATACTCCGTTTCGGCACGAAGCTGGAGAGCCAGTGGGTAATGTCAGCACTGCCGTTCATCACCGGAGCGGGACATGATCTAAGACCCAACTGGGCGCCTTCCCGAGGGGTGCAGGGGGGGCTTCGCCTCCAGGCTCCGTTGTCCCAGCTCTGCGTCCCTCGGGGCACCTGCCCCCTCCTCCGGTCAGCTCCAAGTCCTGGGCTTGCTGCAGGGAAATGACTCGGCTGCTCGTGTGGATGGTCTTGTGACGGTGCTTCTTCCCAACCTCAAAATCCACCAGTGCAGGAGTGACCTTAGTGACACCAGAGGGGAAAAAAAAAAAAAAAAAGTGAATATTGGGGTTTTGTTTTTCGGTCTCAACCCATGTGCTTTAGCTGCTAAGGCAGAGGTGGTCAACCTTGTATTTCTGAGTACAAAACAGCACCATTTCCATGGGGAATCTTTTTTTTTTTCTGACAGTGGCTTAGTGCGAAAATGAAATGTGACTGTTTGGGGCCAGTTCTGACCACACCTGATACTTTTTGTTAAGAAAACAAAAATCTGTTTTCCAGGTCTGCGACAGAGTTGCATTAATTCCCACTCAGATGGAGGACATCACTGTCATCAAAATTGGCTGTTCATCGGCCAAAGGAAGCAGGGTATTTCACTAGTTTTCACTTGCTAGCCAGAACTAATTCTTGGCTGGAGATACAGGGAAACATGAACAGTCTGAAAGTTTCAGTTTCATGCTTTTACCTTTTCAAAAGAGGAAGCTTTTCTAACCCTTCAGTACCATTCATAGCATTTTCTCCTTTATTTGTAACTGAAATTGGTAATTGACAAGTTCTGCTTTGAAAAAAGAAATGTCTGCCAATTTAGTTTCAGGTTTGAAAATATTCACCTTTTAGCCAAGCTGCACACTTAAAAACTGCTAATAGAGTAAAAACAATCCAAACAGTAAATTAAATGGAGTGTGTGAGTGAAAAGCAAAGATAATCATCAAAAGGGATTTAAAAAGTATTCAGACAGTAGAAAAATATTTCTCAGGGGGTTTTTATTTCTGTAAATTTCACTGAAATAAAATCCAGCCAGAACTTTTCAAATGGCTCAACTGACAGCACTTCAGCTGAAGTGAATGATTTTTAAGAAGTCTGGAGATGCTATCAGTGAATGAGATAGCGACCGAAAAATCAGGTTCTCTCTCTCTGAATCTCCCAGATGCACAACAACGGGCTGGAACCAGAAAGAGATTCGTTAACTTTCCTCTGTACATTTTTTTTTTTTTTTACTTTCACCTCAGCTAGAATGCAGCAGCCTGGAGGTAGCTATGAAAAAAGTTGGTAAAAATATGGGGAGGGGGGGCAATAATCACATTATCACTAACCTTGTGATACTCAAGTTTGACAAGTATAGGTTTATTCTGATGTTATCAGCGCTCACTGACCCCTTTGGTTCTTTGAGGAGCCAAGGGTTACAGAAAAGCTTTCGGACACAGCGCAAGAAGACAGTGATGAGAAGAGCTACTCGTTGCTCCACCCAGGGTCTCCTACCCTGGCCACGCAGGTTGGGATGCACGTCCCTAACATCGGGTGTCTGGCAGGGGACATCTCCAAGCCTCTTCCCTTGGTGATGGCACAGCAGGAGGCATTTCTCAAGCAGAAGCTATGCTGGCCTAAAGGCAGTGTCTGCGGCACAGCTACCCTCGGATGAGCATTTCTCTCGGCAATTGTCCGGAGGATTGGCACTGGGGTATGTATATTTGGGGGGGGGGAGCACGCACATCTCCGTGTGTGCGTGTGTAGGGGCTCGCCTAAGTTTTAGGGGTTGAAGTCTCAGCTATATGCTTAGATTTTCACTGGCATCTAGACTCAGACCAGTCAGTGGACTCTAGAGGAGGATTTATGTCATCCCCAAATAGATACCTCTTTTGCCTCGGACAAATTTCCCAGCAAACTCATTGCCTGGGCAGGTCTCTGCTGGGAGTCTGGACCCATGGGCGTCTTCACCAGAAGACAGCTAAGGGTAGGTCAGCCAAAGCCCACTGCTTGTGTTCCAGTTGAGATGGCAGGGTTGATTGGGGGATAAATGCCTCCCTTTTACCGGTGAGTTGCAGTGAGTGACAGGCCCTGAGGACAGAGGTGGGATTGGGATTCTCTTCTGGGCCAAGTTCTCCGCTGGGGGTAGCTGAAAATGTCAGGCACAGAGGAGGGGAGGGCCGAGTGATGTAAAATGGGAGCAGAATGAAGTATAACGAGTTCTACTGTCTGAGGCATCTCTTGGCAGCCTGTACTTGGTGGCAGATCAATAAGCAGCAAAAGGAGTCAGAAAATGATGTGCGTGTTTGGGGAAAAAATGTAGCTGAAATCAAAGGTACTTAGGAGTGCAGCGGCTGACATCATTGCCTTCAGTACAGCAAGGAGATGCCTGCACATCTGTCCCAAAACACAACCACTTTGCCATCCTTCAGGACCGGATTCCTGACGCTCCCTGCAGCACTGTCAGTGCAGCTGTAGCCCAGAAGGAGCTTTGCCCCTGTGCCTGCCGTGGGGACCAGCTCTCCTCTGCTGGATGCACCACATCTTGGGGCTGTCCTTCCGAAAACGTTGGCGAAGGGACTCGACGCACCAGGAGCGAGCGGGTTTCCCGACTCCTTTCCTTGGTGCAACTGGGCGCACTGCCTTCATCTCCATGAGCGCTCAGGTCTTTCCAACATTAGTCCCAAGGTATGCAGAAATCCAGTTGCTCCAGTAAAGGTCCTGTGCCAGATGCAACGTTCTCCTGTGCAGGGTGCAGGGGATGAAACCTCTCCATCACGTGCCATCAGTAAAATTCATGGAGCAAGAGGGGGGCCCCTTTTTGTGCCAGGAAGACAAGCAAAAGTTTAGCAAGCAATTAAAATGTATTACCGCCCTCCCCAACCTCTACTATCCTGGGCTTCCCTCTTCCTTGACTGGCCTGCAGGATGTGAACCCTCCAGTCTTCATTATTCTCAAATCAGGAAGGCTGATTAGAAGACCCTAAAACAAAAGTCATCGATGTGGTGCCTTGCACTGGCTAAAGCCTTCATGGGAGAGGGAAACCAGGATTCTGCAGGAAGGTAGGTTGGTGTGAGAAGCACGCACTGCTTTGAATCAGGACTGAAAAAGCTGGATGAGGCTTGGCAGACAGCTGCGATGCCGTGTCCCCCCTCCCTTTCCCCTGTTTTCTGCCACATGAGATGTAAATAAGGCACCGTACAAGTGGAGGGCTTACAGGTCCCCGAGCACTGATCGGCAGCGTGAGCTGCACAGGGGTGTTTTCCGTACGTAAATCCTGGCGAGCCATCTTCTCAGCTGGTGGAGCATTAGCACGGATGTCTGCAGGAAGGAGCAGGAAGGACAGCGGTGTCTTCTGCTTGAGTGTGGTCATGTTCAGAGACGGCATCTTGACTGGTTCAGTGGCGCGTGGCCTTAGAAGAACTGCGTTCAAAAGCGTGATGTCCCATCGGTTGGCGACGAGACCGGAGCGGCAAAGGTAAGCTGGCGGCCAAGCGCTCGGCTGAGGCGGACACGGAGGGTCCCGGAGCGCGAGAACCCTGAGCGGGAGCAGAGACCCAGCCAGGGCTGGCAGCTCTCGGAGAGAGCCGGAGGCGGCGTGGGCATTGCCGGGGGATGTCGCAAAGGGGGAGAAGGATCCTCGCTCGTGAGGTGGTGCGGCTCATAGAGAGGGCGTTAAACTAGGTTTGAGCGGGGAAGGGGATAAAACTAGGCTCACCCCACAACCGGGGCTGTTTAGTCTGGAGAAAAGGAGGTTGAGGGGAGACCTTATCACTCCCTACAACTACCTGAATGGGGGTTGTGGTGAGGTGGAGGCTGGTCTCTGCTGTCTGGTGGCTGGAGATAGGACGAGAGAAAATGTCCTTGAGTTGCAGCAGGGGAGGTTTAGGTTGGATATTGGGAAAAACTTCTTTACTGAGAGGGTTGTGAGACATTGGAACAGGCTGCCTGGGGAAGTGGTGGACTCACCA
Source organism: Elanus axillaris (assembly GCA_026212715.1). Classification (NCBI taxonomy): domain Eukaryota; kingdom Metazoa; phylum Chordata; class Aves; order Accipitriformes; family Accipitridae; genus Elanus; species Elanus axillaris. Next base: position 16,499,654 of record JANZLQ010000065.1, on the reverse strand, counting down.
TCCCTGGAGGCATTCAAAAAGCGCGTAGACGAGGCGCTCCAGTACATGGTTTCGTGGGCATGGTTGAGAGTTGGATTCAATGATCTTAAAGGTCTTTTCCAACTTAAATGATTCTATGATTCTATGACAATATGACCAGAGTGACGCAGAGGGGTCTGTGCTGCCTTGCTTCAGCTTTGAGAGGAAAGTTGTGCTCAGCGTTGTGTCCTCTGACTCAATTAGCTACAAGCATGTTCAAACATAATAACGTTGTGTAGTATAGAAAAGGACAGTGTCCTGGACCAGCTCCAGCTTGTATAATTAATTTCTCCTTATCTAAAAATTCTACCTGTAATTTGAATGAGTATGGCTGGATTTTTTAATCTTTTCCCAACTATGGCTTCAAACAACCATCTTTTTTTTTTTTTTTCTCCTGTGACTTCTTAAATATCTTGTGGCTCCTTTATAGACACATATGCGTGCATATTTATATTCCTCTTTTTTATCTTTTGCGTTGTTCCAGCAACAAAAGCTGTAATTCACTTTGCTTAAATTATTGTGTGACTGTGCGATGTACTATATAGGGCTATATGCAATAATACCCTGCTAAGAAAATGTAAGAGAAAGATTGCAGATCCCTGTATTGAAAGCACCCTGAACTATCCAAATCTCCTGAAGACTGACTGCTTATTACTGCAGAGCGTTCCTTGCACCAGCTGTCTGAATGCTGCTCTTTATTCAGTAATCAGCCACGTTCTCAGCTCTACGTACGCATTTGGATACGTCTGAGCTCAGGAGATGCAATCAGCAAAAGATTATTCTGTGGGACGATACCTATTCTTTGCAGATATATTCTCTAAATAACAGCGTGGAAGAAAATGTCTCTCCCCAAATTACCAAAACGTTACTGCACAATCCTTGACCGAAGGGCTGCTGGGGTAACCCGAGTACCGCTGGCTGTGGGAGGTTGGTGCGTGTTAGTGGTGAGTAAAGAGGTCTCTGCATGTACGTCCCGTCCCATCGGATTTGAGTTTGAGCCGGCAGAATGGCCAGCGACCCTTTTGCAAGCGCAGTAGGTGCTTAGGCTTGCTGCTCAGCTGATGGGGGGTATTTCCAGCGGAACGGCAGCGGTGGGGGGGGGGTTGCTCAGCGCAGCTGTGGGGTGCAGAAACAACCTCTGTGCCCGGCTCCCCGAGCACGCGGACGGCATGGCGATCACAGCCTCGTGCTGATGTCACTGCTGGTGCTGGGAGCAAACAGCTTTAAGCGTCTCCTCCAAGCCCTGTCTCCACCTCTGTGGGCATCACGTTGGGAAGGAGGTTGTAGCTTCCCCTCCACCTCCCCAGCGGTTCTGCTGCTCTGCTCGCACTCAGGCAGACGGGAGGTAGTGATGCTTGTGGCCGGGCGGGTCTCCCTGCTCCCTCCGCTCAGTAATATGGCGATTTGAATGTGTGTTGTTCTAGGTGACTGGGTGTCTGAGCCAATTCCTCAGTCAGCAGCACCTGTGTAACCGACGTGGCATTTTGACGGCTATCCAGCCCTTACCAGCTAAGCTGTTTCAACACCCTGTCATCATGTGTTGCCAGGTGGTTGTAAAACAAGCAGAGGTGTGCCGGTACAAACAGAAGGATAAACACGAGGAGGGAAAAAAGGAACAGTGTAATTAATGAAGAGTGCAGAAATCGTAGAGGTCCGCTGAAGGGCAATTCAATGATCCAAAGCACGAGGGACTGCGGAGCTGTCAGGGGGTGAGCAAGGATCTGGTGCATGGAGAGACTGGGGTGCTGGAGACCACAGAGAAAGTAATAAACAGGTACGTGATGAATGATCAAGAACAGGCCAACAGACACTCTGAGTAAGCCTGGTACAAGAGAGGAAGTCTTAAAGGCTACATGCTTTTCCTTTTTATAGATTAAAGGCTCACCCTGCAATTAATCAGTCCCTGGGATTTACTCTTGTTGCATACATCAAATATATATAATGCAACAGATTTTGTGGAAAGTCAGGCAGGTATTTATTCACAGCAAAGCTCCTGGGCAATGCCCTTAGAGAGACTTACAGCTCTTCTCCCCATTGCTCCAGCTGGCTGGAGTTCTCATTTTTCAAAACACACCTCAGAGAGGAACAAATTCATCAATTCCCACCTGTCCAGACCAAAACCACTCTCACAGACCAGCACAAGGGCTAGTAGATTTATGGGTTAGACATTTATATAGGAGTGCTGTGACCCAACAAGTAGTTTGAACTTGGTTGAAGTTTACCAGGAGCATGATTAAAAAGCATAAATTAATCTCTGGCAGGGACAGGGAGACATTAGAGGATTATGCAATTATGGATAGTGTAGGACTCAGGTAGGGGAGAGAAATTATTACATCTCCTGTTGGTGCATCTTAGGCCACGGCAAAGGCAAGCTGCAGGAGAAGGAGGGTCTCTGCTCTGAGGGATCGCTAGGATGTGTTGGGATGAGGTGGATGAGCCCGGAGCAGCAGACATCGCTTGATGGCCTTTCCAACAGCCCCTTCTCCGTGATCCCACGCTAGCTAACACCTTAGACTGTTAGTCTTGAAAAAGTGGTCTTTGGCAACTTATTTTGCTTGCCCAAGGCTTTTCCTCTTGCCAGTTAAGTTCACGGAAGCACAGAATGGCTGAGGTTGGAAGGGACCTCTGGAGGACGTCTTGTCCCACCCCCTGTTCAGGCAGGTCCTGACTTAAACTCTTTAAGTATTACTGTACCCGGTATTTTAAATTCTGCATTTTTAGCAGATTTTTTTTCCCACTGGTAAAAACTTTCCTGGATTTTTATGGACTGCCTTTTTCACAGAGATTCTATTTAAATAATCTCATTTAGTTATTTGTTTATGCTCTATTGAATAGTCTTTTCTTGGCATGCAGCACAGGAAAATGCATAAAGTTCTGTTGATTGGAAAAAAAGGGGAAAATGGAGTTTTGAGAAAACAAAGCAATAAATAATCCTTTTGGTGGGTGCCAAGGGGAGCTCTGTTTCGCCCGGGTCAAGCAGTAACGTCTTCACTGGCATGTCATTCTGTAAACTACACCCAGGTGAGGTTTCCTACTATGAACTCTACTTCTGTAATTGGTCTCGGTAATGTAAAGGTGTCAGGCTTGGTTTTGCCACGTGGACCCCCTTGGAGGCTATTTCAGAAGATGATTTTTTATCAAAAGAGGTGCTTGCTGTGATGCAGCTGTGCTTGGCTCAGTCTCTGTCGTGTTTCCTTTGCCTTTTTGTTCATTTCTTTCTGTCGATCACAAACCAGTTTGTGGTAAAGGCTGGTTTCAAAACAGATATTTAAAACATCAGCAGGGCTTTGTCCTTCAGAGACTTTCCGTTAATTCATTTTACATTTCGTTTTGCTGAGAACACATTTCTCTCCGATGGTTTTCTAGCATGCGCAGCGCAGAGGCGTTGTGCCTGGATGCCGTTTCGCTGGGCTGAGATTGTCTCTGCTTTAGTGCAAGTCAGTCTGGTCACTGCTGTTTCCCTGCCCTATATACCATGGCTTTTTTAATTAGATATATATTTGTTCCCGCAGTGTTTGCTTGTGCTTCAGTCTGGGCAGTAAGCAACCACAAGCAGTTGTCAGAGCATTATAAACATTTATTTCTCCTAAGCGCTGTTGTGGCCATTGCTACAAACACGTCTCAGCTGAGAGGGGTGATGTTAAACACCAAGCCAGCTCAGGCCTGGCAGTCGTCTGATCGCGCCCACTGAAAGCACCCTTCTCGCTGCCATTACAAGTACTCATGGTCATTCCGAGGTCAAGTGGTCAAGTTCCGTTCTTGAAATAACTGCTATTTTGATCATTAATTATATGACAAATAATCCACTTTTTAAAAATACTTCAGATTTGTATAATGTGGTTTTATTTCCCTGCTACACTCACTAACAGGATGATTGATGCGGTAGTCTGCCAGCTACTCTCCGGTAGAAACGCGGCATCTTTCCCAAATGGCGTCCTCGTCCAGGCCAGACAATTCTTGAATCACTTTTGCCTTGCTGTTTGCAGCCGCTAGTGCACAGCAATCCTGCCGACACGCACACACTTGCATTGATCTCTCCTTTAGTGTTTTGCAGCGCCTATGCATTTTTAGGCAAGATCTATACTGCAGGCCTCCGCTGCCTCTCAACCTGCCAGATCTCACCTCTGTCCATATAGTTACACACGTCATCTCCACGATGCAAGGAGAAACGGGAAATGGGACGACTTTGCTGACACGACCAGCGCTGTGAGGATCAAATGCGAGCCCTCCAGAACTGCTTTCATGAGCCGGAGAGTTGCAGCGGGCTGTAATATGTGGTGTCTTCTGCACAGCAGCACCCAGAGACTGGTGATCCCTACCTCGCCAGTGGGTTACACCGTCTCCCCACCTGTTCTCTCTTCCAGGAGGAGAATGCAGGTGACCTGTCCTCCATGTGGCACTGCAATGACGAGAGCTCCTGTGTCACTGTCCACGCATTTTGAAATGGTACCCTTCCTGTGACGTGAGTTGGGAATACAAATGTGTAAACCCCATTTGCAAGACGGGGGATCGGTTTCCTCTCTCGGCAGCCTTACGTGTCCCTTGCTGAGCACGGATTTCTTGCTATTCTGTGTTACAGCCCAGGGTCGCATGTCACTGGCATGCCTGCTGAGTAACTCAAGCACCATCCAGTTGCCAGAGCGGAACTGCAAATTTTGAAGGCACAGGAGCGTCCCCAATCTCTTTGTCCACCTTTCCTCAGGGAAATGGATGTTTGTTACAGAGGCAGAAGATGGTGCCCTGCCTCCCCCTCTCCCAAATGCTGTCTGGGCATAGGGAATCACTCACCATTCTCTTCCTGGATCAGAGGAAAGCTTTGACCTGTGACTTTTGGAGCACAGTGAGTGACTTGCTGCGTTGAGAACTGGCCCTGTCCCTGTGCACAGTCTCTACACCTTCTTTATTCCCTCCCCGTATCTCACAAGCATCTGGAGTTCCCCAGGTGCACACAGAAATTCCATCTCTTTTTTTGTCTTGCTGCTGCATGCCGCTACAACCCCACAGTCTCTGACCTGCCTCTGCATCCAGCTGACACACCGCTGTCATTGCTGCCGAATCACCACCCACACAGAGGTCGAACCATCTAAAAGCCCAACTCTTTCCTGGCCTCGCCCATTAGGTGACCTTCCCAGTTACTGAGCCCTTCGTCATCCCTGTGGCCCTACATCCCCCTCGTAGTGAGTGTCTCTCCCTTCTCTGGAGCTCCTTAGGGCAGTTTGTGGGCTGTAGCCTCTGCAGCCGGCTGCAGGACTTGGAGATGGAGAAGGCAGGGTCTAATTTTCTGCTTGCACAAAAAGCTGCGATAACTGCGACAAAACACAGATCTCCTCTGCTGGTAGATTTCAAAGCTGCAACGCATCGAGCAAGGGCAGCTCTGCTGTCCGCAGCTTTGCACGCTGAAGTGGTGTGAACAGATTTGGGACGTGGCTGCTGCGCTCTGTTACAGCGCTCGGTACTACAGCAGCAGTGTAAGCAGTCCCAGAGACCCAGAGACCCAGGGCAGGTGATCCCTAAGCAAGGTGAAGGTTGTGAAAACATGTGCAGCCTCTGAAGAGCCAAGTCCCTAGGTGACCAGCCTCCTCTCATCGTTGTACATGCTGGCATGCGGGAGCACTGGTTTAGTGCTGGTGGAGATGGTGCAGGGCTGCAGAGGCTCTTGTTCAGGCCGGACTGATTACAGGAACACAAAGCCTGCTTAGAACTGAGGTTCTCCTCATGCCATGGTTGCCCCATCCCTGCTCGGAGTCCTGGTCGTGCTGAGCGGGTCAGTGCTGCTTGCAGGGAGGAGCTCCTCTTGTGGTGAGGACAGCAGAAAAGCCCCCCCCCCTCCCCCAATGCAACAAAAAAGGGAGCCCAAGGGTTAAAAAGGAGAAGAAAGGTATGGTCTCTTGGCAAGAAGGGGGATGCTGGCAGGGTGGGCAGTGAAAATCCCAGGCACCGTGAGCCATCTGCGGAGGGGCTGAACAGCAAAGTGACTCCGGGACAGGTGGGTGGGCTTCTGGAGCCCCCACCTGGACACCACAGCCCTGGGGCTTCCCTGCCCACCCCGCTGCGGTGCCAGCAACCCTCTGCCACGGCAGTACCTGTGCGATGCGTCTCCCTTCTCTGAACAAAAGCCTTTTGAGGATGGACGTCCTCTTGGCCTCTGGCTTTTACAGGCAAGACCTGGTAGATTTTGCAGCGCTCTCCCACCCACCCGTCTCCGGAGCCTTGACTTCACCCGTTACACTCAATCCGTGGTGCTGCTCTAGGCTGACCCCACCGCAGCAGGTATGGGGCAAATCCTCCAGGGGCTAAGCTGCAGAGGAGCCACAGAAGGCAGGCCCTAGCCTCCTGCCATCTGCAGACCCAAGGTTTTTGGCATGGTCTCCTCCCTAAGCCCCAACCCAAAGTTTCCTGCTTTCTCTGAAGGTTGGGTAAGGTGACAGCCCAAGGGCAAAGAGCTACAGCACACAGTCTGCTGGCACAACTGCTTCAAAGCGGCGTTTCAAACAAAATATTTGTCCCAAAGGCGTTCCGTGTTTTGGTTTGGTTTTTCTTTTTCATTCCTCAACACTGCTTAGTCGTGAAGGCTGATTCCTGGTTAGGAAGGAGTAGGTGTGGAGAGGTACAACTTGAGGGACGCTATGCTGGAGACAACCTACTGATAGGAGGGGACACACCACTGTGTTCTCCGGCCTGGTTCCCCCGCAAACATGAGGGGATCTGGGACAGCACATCGTAGCAGGAGCCAAGAGGTAAACCTCAGAGCATGGGAGGGTGCCTGTGGATCTAATTTAGCATGTTCTCCCACTGTGCCAGTAAGAGCATGTTGTGGCATATGCCTTGCATATGGGAAACAACAGGAAGGCCCTGGCATGAACACATGCAAGAGTCTTTTTGCAATCTGCCCTGAATACTGTTAGTGATTGATTAAGTCTGTTGAGGCCACTAACACCATCATTGCCCATGGCAGAAGAGCCATCCTGAGCAGATCTCACAGAAAGAAAAGCTTGAAAGCCAGGGAAGGGAGCCCAAGCCTAGGAGGAAAGGGGCTGCAGGAGAGAAAAAAGGCTTTACTGAAGTTATGAACAGAGACTGGAGGAAGTAAACCAGTTGTGGCCGTGGTCGGAGACTAGCAGAGAAGGCGTAGCTCGTGTGTGTGCCCACCACATGCCCTTTGAACATGTCTCAGAGGTGAGGAGCAGGAGCGGAGGTGACCAGCAGTGCTTGGGATCCCTCTGCCCTCCATCCACACAGCAGCTCTGATCCGCAGGGCTTGCACAATGCCGACTGCCAGCCCGCCTTTACCTTGAGGGGTCGTGCCAGTTGGGTCAGGCAGGCAGCTCATACACATAGATCACTCTGGAAGAGGGGTTTGGATCCCACCCAGAGCGTGGCTTCCTTTTGAGTCTAAAAATGCATAACTAAGCATGAATAAATAGCATTCCCTTCCCCACTCTGCTTATTAGCATCTAGGTGCCTTCAGGAGCAGCCAGCTAAAGTTCTTGCAAGACGCTGGCAAGAGAACAAATAGGTTGGCTGTAGAGAAGCAGCCCAGACCCTGTTGTACCACCTCAGAGATCCCTCTTCCCTTTACTCCTTCATTTATCTTCATGAGTTACAACCGAGAGCTCTGAAAATGGAGGCAGACAGTTGTACCAGAAGGCAGGAAACTTAATTCCTTATGGAGAAAGAGGAGGGTCCAAGACATGGATTTAAAACCATGAGGTGATTTCCACCCCTGAACCTTTGCTTGTACCGTAGGGTCTCCCAGGGTGCGAGGGCTTTGGGGCTTGGTGAAGAATTTCTTTGACAGTGTGTTTCTGTTAGACAATGCTGATTCATGAGGCTCTTGTTGTTTGGCAGGAGCACACTCAATTGGATAAATCCATGGATTGGACTCGAGCATGTTAAATATTTGTTTGGTAGAACAGGAGAACGGTTAGCAGCTGCTGCATTGCCCCTCACCCTGGCTCCCAGCCTCCTGCCTTGGAGCCCAGAAGTTGTAGCCAGGCCAGGAAACTTCTTTTTTTTTTGGTATCCAAAGGGTAGCTATCCCTTAGACGTTTTCAAAATGAGGCATTTTGAATGTTTCATTTAGTGGAGTCAGAGGAGCTCCAAACAGTGGAACCAGGGGGATTTCAGAGCCTTCAGTGGATGTTGGTGCCTCTTAGATGAATCTCTGTAACGAGCTGTGTGCTGGCTCCTCATCCGATGTCATGCCGGGTAGGAAGGGTCCACTCGTGCCTCTGTCAGTGGTTCCTCTCTGCACGTTTGTATTCATGGTTACACAAGGGAAGGGAGTTAAGAGTGATGGTAACTTGCAGCAGAGAGAAAGACCAAGGGGGAAAATATTCCTTAGCCTGACTGAAGGCATGGAAATGGTAATAATTTCGGAATAAAGCAGTACCTGGGCTCTGGCCATGCTGACCTGGCTCTGCTTGGGTGTGAGACCAAAGCTTGTCCAGCACTCCACACATGGGAAAGCACCTGTGAAGTCGTGGGGGTAGTAAAGGAGCAAAAAGGCTGTCACTGGAAACACCTGATGGTTGTTCGGCTTCAAAACCTGTGTGAGCTGGCCAGGTCCCATCAGAGCTGGTGGGCTGATGGGTGGGAGGTGGGGAGGAAGCCAGCAGTGGACAGGGTGTAGAATCGGTGCAAAGAGCTGCACCAAAAGCCCTTCTCCTTCAGAGTCCAGAGCTATAGAGGGACCTGCCTCTGGGGGGTATATAAAGGAAGGTCCACATCATGGCAGCTCCGACACGCCAGAGTGGTGTCAGAGCTGTGTGCAGTGATAGGCAGGAGAACATCTGGGGTGACTCGCGACACAGCTCAGCTGTTCCCAGCAGTTCTGGGGCAGTATCTATAATTGAAGAGCTCCAGGAGGTTTGCAGGCTTGTGGTTCTCCACCAATTAGGACTAAAAGGCTCCATTTATTAACAACAGGCTTGTTTAAATAACAGCTCCCATCAAGTGCTTTGGCTGTGCACTTGTCTGAGCTCTGGGAAACTTGAAGGCTGTCGTGCGGTGCCGTGCGGGTGCCTCTCTCTCTGCAGCCCCTGTGCCAACCCCTCTTCCCCCTGCTTCCCGGCGTCCAGTGCCCTGCTGGGGGCATCAATCCCTGCCCGCTGCCTCCTGCCCCATTCCCGCAGGACTGCCTTCCTGCCTGGGCACACACAGACCCACAGCCCTTCCCCTTCCTCGTAATGTGCTCCTACTTCTACGCATCAATCAGGCTGCTTTTTGGAGGAAAAGTGGATTTTGCATTCAGTGCCAGCACTGGAGGGATGGTGCTTTGGATCTTGATGGAAGAGCTGATGTGTCAGGTTTTGCTTTCTTCTCCCCTAGTGCTCCTGGGACTCACTCGTGGTGCTTGTACTGTTCCTGATGAACACGTTTTCCCACTCTAGGACTTCAGAGAAGCTTCGCAATTTTCTTCTTTCCTTGCATTTCTCAGCCTCCCCTCCCCCTCAAAAAAAAAAAAAAAAAAAAAAAAAAGCAAAGAAAAGAAAATTAAGCCGTAACTTTTAGAGTAAAATGTTTACCAGGGCATGTTGTGGTCTGACCAGGACCCATACAGATGGAGTTCCTGCCGTTATCTTTCTCAGGCCAGACCAATAGTACATCACGACTGAGCAGTGCCTACAGCTCGGGGAGACTTTGCTTCCTCCTCCACCTTCCCCAGACTGGGCTTTGTTGCAGGTTCATTGCCGAGGCTTTCGTTAAGCTGGCGCGGAGCACTTTACCAGCCAGCTGAGGAGCAGCTTCTCCTCCAGCACCCGGAATCACCACCGTGTCCTGGACTGGTGAAGGCAACAGTTGGGACTGGAAAGAAGAGGCACATGACAGACATAGATGAGGATGCTGAGCCAGGTCCCTTGGCCAAAGCACAGCCTTGGAGCCTTGCTTCTGCGTTGCGGGCCCCCACGACAGGTTCCGGACCACGCGATCAGCTGCGTCAGGCACAGGAGATCCCAGGGTGCGAGGAGATGCGAGGTGAAGCTGGGACGGAGGGAATAAGCTGTGTCTCTGTCAGGGTTCGTGCAAGAGGGGGAAGAGGTGGCAGATTCTGGTTGCCAGACCCTTGCGGGACTTTTTGCAAGGTGCAACGTACTCTGTGCCTGGCCATGGTCGCAGTCCTTGGGTCCCCTTGCTCTTCATTCCTACAACAGGCTCCTCATGTTATTGTCTGCACGCCGTTTTCTTGTGTTTCATAGTGTGTCCGGTCCTACTAGGGGTGGATGGGGGAACCTCTTCAGATGGGACTGCCAATGTTCAGGAAAGAGCCATTCCCGATGGCGTTCTGGTTCCCCTGCTCTTCTGGGCGGCTGCAGCCCTCGGTGCTCTGCTTTCTGCCGCGTGTGGCTGGTACGTCTCCCGTGCTGGAAGCCTCTTGGCATGAGAGGAGCGGCTTGGCTGTGAGGACCCCTGACTCCCAAGCCCATTGTACAACCCCCTGTCCAACCTTTCCATGCCCAGGTTCTTCAGTGAGCGCAGCAGCCCCGTTGCTCTCTCCTGGGTATCCCACAGCCGCTTCCAGTTTCTTACCGTGAGCTCCAGTAGGGTCCACCCTCTGCCAGCTCTGCTCCTCTACCTCTTCCTCCGCTGCACCCTGAGCTTCTCCAGCGTGCAAGGGGCATTTTTGGTATGTCCTATGCTCTCGGGAACAAAAAAGGAACTGAAGTTTATTGATTGAACTGGTAAAGGATTTCTTTTTCTCTCCTTGAGCTGCAGGGAGAGAGAGAGAGAGAGACAGAAAGGTCAGATTATCCTCTCTGGCTCTACTGATAACATTTCATTCATCTGTGGACAAGATGAATGTACATAACATCCTTCAGGCTGTCTGGCGCTAAGTCTTCCTCCTCTTACTTCCAATCTAAACTCCCTCATTCCTCTGCTCTGAATACCAGTCCCTGGGACTTTGTGAAGTGATGCATCTGGGGTATAATGTCAGTCCTGATTTATATCTCTGCTGCCATCTTCTCCAGCCCCTTCGGGAGGTGGAGCTGGTTGGTGGGGCCGGTTTGAATTGCTTGTGTTGTGTTTGTGCTCTTAATCCAGCTGCTGTAGGTGAGGTCCCTCCAAAGTCAGCTTGTGCTTACAGAAGCCAACAGCTGAAAGACGATGGGACAGAGAAACGAAGTAGTGTGAGAAGCATAGATGATAACATCAGCTGATAATATAGGCTGGTAATACCAGCCTCATTTGGTCTGTGTTTATTTTGCAGGATGCTTGCTGTTATAATTTATTTGGGGTAGAAGTTAGAGACTGCAACTAGGACCTTACAGCTAGCAGTAACCCCAGAGACCAAGGAAAGTTGTTGAAGTAAGTTTCCTAGCTTTGCGTAGGATTTTATTAAAGTGCCAGGCTTGGACTCTGGTGATTTCGTGAAATCTCAGGAGGCTTTTAGAAAGTAAGCATCTAGAGCTGCTGGTTGCAAAACAAGAAGGAAAACTTCCCTAAGCACATCCTGAATGAACAGCCTCAACATGCCTTGGTTCAGTGGACGGCTGTTGTGATTACAGGGCAGACAACAGGGGACCGTGACTTTTTTCTGAATGCTCTAGAGGCAGAAATAGAGCATCTACAATCTACCCCTATCACGTGTATGTCCCTGCACAAGTGAGAATATGTGAGCTGGAACGGGAGCTGAGATGCAATAAATCAGGCTGGCATGTGGCCAGAGCTCGGCCAGTGTGTGCCATTTGTGGAGAATCCCCATGGATGCCTTTACGTGAAGAAACCTGGCTTATATTTCTCCGCCTGAAAGGCAGTATCTCCCCTGCCTGGCAGTAAAACAGCCCTTCGAACCCGGTGGACCTCCGTGGAGCGTTGCAGGTCCTGACTGGAGTCTCGTACTTGCTTGTGGCTACCGCCTGGGCTACCATGTCTGCACAGAAGATGGAGAAGAAATTTATGCAAGAGGGAAACTGTTGTTTTCCAGCTCTGTAAGCTCATTTTTATGTGGTCAGCATAGGTGCTCTCGCACGTACAAAACTAACATCCTTCTGCAACTGGAACTAATTGCGTTCTTGTCGGCAGTCTCTGAGGAGATGCCGGAGGTGGAGCAGGCTGGCTCCTTCCCTCAGGCAGCAATGCTGAAGAACTGGGGGGACGAAGCTGCTCTGCACCTCTGCAAAAGAAGATCTCAATCTCCAGCATCAAGACACAACTGTTCCCCCCTGGAAACCAGCAGGAATCACTCCTTTGTAGAGGAGGGAGGGGGGTCCTGAGCTGTCACTGTTCAAGTGCGTGTGGAGCCTGTTAAGCAGAGACCTCTCTTTGGGTCCCCAAGAACAGGAGATTTTTTTTACTTTTTTTTTTTTTTTTTTTTTTTTAAGAGCATCTTCTCCATTTCTCTGTGAAGTATTTCTTGGGCACTGTTTGTGGCACAGCTTTCCTCCCCTACACTTAGCTGCCAATCCAACAATGAGAAGGCACACGACCACTTTAATTGCCCTTCCTTCAGGCTGTGCGGTTGGGATATATTCCCCAGCAACAGACTCTGCCACGGTCTTCCTGGACCAAGGCTGGTAGACCCAGAGGAACAGAGAAATGAGAAAATGGGGCTGGGCAGAGCAGAGCAGTCGTTTCTGCTGCCTTAAGGGATGGGATAGAGGAGCTCATCTGTCTCGTGGAGGAAACGACAACTGCTTCTTTCTTCCCTCTTCCACTGAAGGCTGTGGTGGTCCCGGGGCTCTGTCTGCAGGGTCGGGGGGGTGAGCCTCTGCTTTCTACGGCTGCCCATTCGCAGGGGCCATGCCGGGCCTTGGGAGGAGAGCTTCTGGGGTCTCGGGCAAAGGGCAAGGCAGCCCCACGGGCTCCCCTGGGGTGGGGGTGGTCCTGCACCTCCAGCAAGCACAACGTGCAGACCTGTCACAGCATCTTCAGAGATGAACCGGTGTTAGCACAGGGCCCGTGCACTGGTGTTCTCTCTGGAGGAGGCTGTTCGGTAGTGCCAGGTTAGTTGTGCCTTGGCCTGGGTAACTGGAGCCTTTCAAAGCTCTCTAGGTGCTGCTGGTGGGTTTCCCTCTCTAAGGATAGATGTCTACCACAGTGTCAGGCTCCCTTTACATCCATGGGAGAGGAAGACCGTGATTCATCTCATCCTTATGTACCTGTCTCAAAGAGATGGAAGAATCACAATTTAAAAGTATCTGTCTCTCCCGTGACTGCACGTAGGTCTAGCTCCATTTCCTATGTTATGCTTTTATCTGTGGTTAAACATAAAAAATTACAGGGCATTAATCACGCCTGGGTATCTAGCGCCTTCAGAAAAATCAGTCTCACCCTGCCCCAGTTGGGAGCTTTTTCTGAAGACAGGGACAGCCCGGGGGTTGTGCGTTTGTAGGGTTTTTTGGGCTGACGCTGCTGGGACCTCCTGGCAATCCAAGTTGTAATTGCTTTTAGAGTTTCATCACAGCACCTGAAATCCTGTGTCTTAAGGTCCTGTGGTGTGAGGGGTTACCCTGCTTCTGCACACCTCAGTGGCTTTTTTGTGTCAAATGCAGCTTCTCTTAATTATGTCCTTGCTTGTTGGACAGACCTTTCTTGAGCTCCCTTTTTCTTTTGGCCTCCTGCAACCTTGTTTTGAGTATGAAAATACAGGGCCTGAATTCCTAGGCATAGTCAGAATGTTTTCTGTTGTTTCCTTCTTCATCTCTGGAGGGTTTTTTTTGTGTGTCGTCCTTTTTGCCTGCCTGGGAGTTACCCTGAGCTGGGTCCACCTACTTGCTTCTCCCTCCTCTGCATGCCCAAGTCTTCCTGCTTCCTTCCTACTCTTGTAGCTTTTTTGTTCTTTGCCAAAGCCAGTGTGGGTTCAGGCTGGAAGGAGTAGTCCGATACTCCCTGTCTCTCAGGCCTGCAGTGATGCCGCCTCGTAAAAAGTTCTCTGGGAGTGTCCTGAACAGCTCTGCACCGCTCTTCTGAAGGACTTGGCAGTCTCCTCCAGTTCTTGATATTGCTGGCTAAATCTCTCATATATCACATTATGCCTCCCAATAAAGTGAGCATCAAAGGCTTTCTTCACCTCCTCGTAATATCTTTTTTTCCTTCCTTCCTGGGAATGTCGGCAGCATTTCAGTCACTACCTTGGGCCAAGAGCTTACTTGAAGCCATGTGCCTCCCAGATGAGACCTGCTGTTTGCTGAAGTGCCCGTGCCTTCCCAGCCAGCTCATCCAGCTTTCTGGGACTCTGCCATTAAATGTCCTGAGGGTTGAACTTGTTAGGAGAAGTGCAGGTATTGTCACCGTTATTAAGAGAACAAGTCATTATGCATATGCAGGAGCTTTTCTAAGATCACTGTCTAGAGCTGGGTGCTCCGGTTGTTGGCTGCCTGTGGGCAGGGATTAGAGGTGGCCACTCTGCCTAACCCTTCCCACCGCAGGATAAAATCTGCTGATAGCTGCAAAGCCCATGCTACCTACTGCAGAGCGGTGCCGGGGAAGGGACCACTGTCAATAACACACACGCACCTTTTCTCCGTCGTCTGTGCCAGTGCTGCTGCTGGGGTTGGTACATGAAACTCAGGCACAGGGGAAGGGCTCCTATGCAGGACGGAGGCAGAGGACGCTCCTTGTTTGGGATAATCCACTCCTGACCGCATCTGGCCTTTAAAAGGAGCTACGCGTGCAAGTCTCCTGGTGAAAGGGTCAACACTCTCTCCCACGCCAATTTCTCTCCCTCCCCACCAGGATCTGCTCCCGTCTTCCCTCTTTTCTCTTGAGCTTTTTCCTTCGTTGACTACAATTAATTAATTTTTGTGGTGGATGTTCGGTACATCTTTCCTCAGCCCCTTTTCTGCTTGCTGCTTTAATGCAGTTTCTGGGCTGAGTTCTGCATCATCTCTCCATTCATTCCTTTGCTTTGTATGCTGTGGCCTCTGTGGGTTTTTTTTGTCCTCATGCGAGGTATTTTCTTTCCCCACTCAACATGCCAAACAAAGTTGTGCTTTCTCTTTATCCCTGCATGTTTCCTGCTCCCTTCACTGACTCAGGCCTTTGCAGTCAGGTTGCTGCTGCCTGGTGGGCACCGAAGAGCACAAACTCCTAAGGCAAAACATCTGTTGCCAGGATGCTCTGCCAAGAAGAGGCATAGCTGTGTCCTATTGCCTCTCTCGGACCTGCCTTCCCACCAAGCGCTGGGTGCGTTGCAACCATCAGTTCCTGTCTGCATCCCCTCTGGGAAGCAGATGCACACGGGGCTAATAAATGTGGTCTTTTCTGATCAAGAATAAGCGTATTTTCTCTGGCCTTTTTCCCTGCTGCTGCATGAGCTAGTCTTAGTAGCAGCTCTTCCTAAAGAAAAAGCCTGCAAATGGAGAAAGCGTCTGTATCCGCGGAACAGCCTCCTTGAGCGATGCTTGCTGGCTGGATGGTGCTGGATGTGTGTGTGTGTGGGGGGAGAGCATTGGTGCTTCTGTCCCATGTTCAAACCCTGTTCTCCCCACTTCCAGACAGACGGGGACAGGAACTCTGCCTAATTAATCTTCATTGAAAGAATTTCTCTCTCTAGACAACGTATTCTGTATTTACCTGATGACAAAGTCCCCTGTATGGTGTCTTAATTACAGGCCTGTTCCAAGACAATTAATTTGTTGGAAATGGGAAGCGGGTAAGAGAAATCCTTGAAGAGCAGGTAAGAAATTTAGGTTCGATCTTTTCATATTGGGGGAATTAGGGTTAGTGCAGATCTGGAAAGCTAGGCAGAGTGCTTCTGCTTGCTCTCCTATAGGAGATGCTGCAGAAAACCAAGACTTGAGGTTAGTGACTGCATCTCATTTCCTCCCAGAGACCTCACCACCACATCTGCAACCACCCTGGCCTTTTCCCTGCCCAGAGAAGAGCATGCTCCCCAGCTTTCCTGGTGAGGCAGGGAGCCATCAAGTGTGCTGCTTGCCTGTGCTGTCCTCAGCTTGTCCCTGAGGCAGGGAAGCGGCCAGAGAGCAAAGCAAGGTGGGGACCACGCCATGCTCAGGGTTGCCCCAGCAGCCTCTGCATCTGCAGTGCCGGCACAGTGGGGCTGTCTCCTGAAATGAGAGGAGAGGCTTAGCAGAGACTGAAGACCCTGGGTGCTTCACTTCCATGTTAGTGCTCCATCCCTGACCTTGAGCCAACAGGCTCCACAGAGGTTAAAGCTCCCTCTACAGCCCTACCTTGCTCCGGAGAGCCCAGACCAAACGTCTGTGTCTGTCTCTTCTCAATTTGTCCTGTCTGGTGGATTTATCCTTTAGAGAATCCCAGCTTTCCTGATGCACTTTGAAATTTTTCATCAAGTTTCAGAGAGGCTTTATCAAGGATTTGTGCTATCTTCAAATATACTCTTCATTTGCTCTTCAATTTTCAGCTGCTTAATGTGGCGGGGGAAAAGCCTCCTCTCTCTTTTCTGCCTTATCACTTTACTGGCCAAAGAGCAGCAGAACAAGAGTGGGTTATTTCCTTCCCCTGATCTATTCTTTCCCTCTTACTTGTCTTATGATGAATTGAAACAACCAGCGTGCGGGGAGAAATGAACACCGGCTTGGTCAAGCTGAGAGAAAGTTGCTGTGGATGCACTTAGCCCTGCTGTTAGCTCTCTCCCAGGGACCTCAGGGGTGCTGGAGGGTGCAGCCTGCTCCGCCGTCTGAGCAGGGCACGGTTCAGAGGCCAAGCAAGGTGACGAGCTGCCTGGGGAAATCCCTGGGTGCTGCAGGAAAAGGGGCTGGGATCTGGGGGTGCCTCTTTTTCCTTGCAGTCCACAGTGATTGCTGTTGACTCCGGTGTTGGGTCGATGGAGGGAGGCCCTGCGCGCTACGTTCCCTCCCCTCCACCATGTCCATTCCTGGCTTTGGTGTCCTGGGAGTCCTCCTGCTGATCAGGCAAGGGGCCGCTTTGGTCCCAGCGGTGGCTTTGCAGTGCGTTGCTTTGCTCCCAAGGGTCTTACGTGACTTGTAACAGCAGGACATTACTCACGCACAGTTGTTCAAACAGTGCTGGGGCTGGCAACGAGTTGGAGCAACTCAGGTGAAGGAAGAAGGACGGTGGAAAGAGAGGGTCGGTACTCTGGCATTATCTAATTTCTCCTATGGGAATTAGACGAGAAAGTCAGATTAGATGCTCCGTGTGATGCACACTTGGCACCCTCCGGAACGTAAGAGCTCTTCTCCTTTTGGTCATGAAGAAAAAGCCGTTAAGAAGTCCACGGGGATGACATTTACTGTCTGCACGGGGTGAGGAGCTCTCTCCCTCCTTCCCCGCCTCACTGCAACACCCTGCTTCCCCTCGGGGAACTGCTGACCAGCCCCACCGCCACTGCTGAGAGATCTGACCAGATCAGAGTCGAGGTGGTTTGGCTGCAGGCAGAATAATTCTTCCTTTTATGGAAATTCTTTTGCTTCTCCCCCAACAACGGCCTTCAGATCCCTGCTTAGTAACAGAGGAGGTTTTTCTCCTCGAGAGCCCTCACAACAACAATCTCACCCACGTAGAAACCATCGTGCCTTCTGCAGAGAGCCGCTGCTCCCAGGTGTCTCACTGCAAGGAGGTTCCAGCTGTCAGAGAGGTGGAAGGTAAGTGCACGAGGGAGGTATCCTTCCAGTCTCCTTTACCCATGGCTGCTGAAGTCACTGGTGTAAGGACAGAGGTGTGAATCTGCCCAGTGGGACGAGGAAGGGATTTTTCCAAGCCCCCAGATCACTTGGGTACAATATTTTGCTGCTGCTTATAAAGCAGGGCAGAATTTGGTGGTAGCTACAGCTAAGATTAAAGTTTGTTTGCAGAAAGTGTCAGTGGTACGTACGCCACCAACAATATCTATGCTCCTTGAGCCAAGGAGGATTCAGTTTCCCATCTGGCAGCATCTTCACCCTGTTTGTTCTTTCACACTGTGGTGACACTCTCCATCAATCTGCCAGCTTCTTCCTTTAGGCTGAGTGGAGATTTTTTGCTACAGATTCAGACTTTTGCATTTAAGCACCATACCCTCCACCTCCACCCCAAAATAATACTCACTAAAAAAAAAAAAACAAACCCAAAACCTAACTGTGAAGGGATCTGCCCTGCCTACGTAGGACTGGAAAAGCTGTCGTGATTTCAGCTGAATGAAATCATAGATGAGCTGGGGGAATCCAGGACAAAGAAGCAGATGAGATTCTGCAGAACTTCAGCCCTGCTGGGTCTCCCTGGCAGGCGTCTGCCCTTGGAGCGACAGCGACGGCCAGGCTGTGCGGCATAGAGACAAGAGGGGTTTCTGGCACGGGAAAAGGGTGTGAGCGTGGAGGCCACAGACAGTCGCTCTGGAGACTGCTGTGCCCTGCGAGCCTTAGATCAGGAGACTGCTCAGTTCTCATTTGCTGCACCAGTGAAAATACAGCTTGGCTGCAAGACCCTGCCAAGGGTGCTGGATGCCGGTCTGCTTGCTGGGAGCACTCACCCAGGAATCAGTTCTGAGCTTCAGGGGATAGGAATGAGGCGAGGCTGCAGGTGTCAGGCTATGGGGAGGGAAGGTAGCTCCCTAATCTGATGCAGACAGATTTAGCTTTAGCACCAGCTCAGAGAGAAGGCAGCATGAAGTAATTCATCAGCAACTGAGGGATATTCTTTCATGTTTCTTGTGTTTGAGCTCTGGCAAGATCAGAGCTCGAGGGGGAAGGGTGCACTCTGCTTAGGTAGAGCTGTTCCTTGGGGCTTGGATGAGGAGTAGCTAGGCTGATCCGCTCTGCTGGTTGACTTGGCCTCCAGACCAAACTGAAAACTCTGGAGATCTGAGTTTCTATTTACTTGGCAGCAGCGTTTGCTTTGCAAGTTCCCTGCCCAGACACCACTGCTGGCATGGATGTCCTCTCCTAGCTGTGGGAAGACCCACTGGTGGGGTGCAAAGGCAGTTTGGTGACGTGGTATCTCTGCTGAAGGCTCTATTCCAAATAATACCTCCAGGGCAGAAGTCATTACCTCTGAACACACTTAAGGGACTCTGTATGATGTAACATTTTGCTAAGTGTCTGCTCGGATATCTCTGTACAGCACCGCAGGAGAGTTATCCTCGGATTTATCTGGGATGGTGTTTCTGTGCCCCTTTAAGTGGAACTAGAAAGTCGCTTTGCACACAGGTCACCAAGCAAACAGGCACTCATCATGAAAAGGATTGCTCTGTATGACGGTGTCCTAGGCTGGCTCGTAACGGCAGCTGCAGAAGGCAGGCTCTCAGTGCTAAACCAAGCGCTGTAATGCCGTTGCTCCTATTTGCTGGAGGTTCCAGGGAGCTCCCAGATTTCATTACATGGCATTGAACACGGCACCATTTTACAGGTGTATGCCATCCCTCCTAAAGAGCAGCTTAGAAAATCACTTTGGTGGTTTTGCCCTGCAAACTCAGATCCAAATTCATGACCTTACTTTTGCTGCACCCTGAGGACGACTGCCTTAAATTGCCCCTTCCTCTTGAGGAACGTGTGGCTTGAAACAGTGCCAAGCAGTACCCCGTCGGTTACTCAGCCACCTCTTCATGATTCAGTAGACTATCAAACAAATCTCTCCCATATTTTTCTAGTTGTCTGTATCGGCATCCCTCGTTGTCCTCACTGATGTGCAGGGAAGCCCTGCCTGCAGAACGTGGTTGACCCTGGGCATTCCAAATCTGAGCCAATTACTAATTACCAGAGAGGAGAGGGGTGGATTGAATTTGGATTTCAGTGGCGCGTGCCTCCACACATGTGCTCCTTCCATTCAAGGCTGCGTAGGGAGTAGTATCTGACTCTGGGCCATAACTGGATTGTGATGTCCCTCAGAGGACGTCACAGATGTTTTGCAGTAGATTGCCACGCAAGGATATGTTTTCAGTGCCAGTAGGGTGGATATATGATGCTTTTCACGGTGGGGCTGTAAAATGAGTGGGTTTCACATTCCGGGTATTCCATTTTGATCATATGGGATATGCTCAAACCTCAGGGATGACAAAGGGTTTTTAATTCTATAGGTAAGATGGGTCAAAACCTCTTATTCTTTTCCTAGCGTATAAAACCAAAAGGAATGGAGTATTAAAAATAGTATGAAATCTAGATGAGAAAAAAGGAAGTGGACTGTTGTGGAAAGAAAGGAACAATTAGGTGATAAAGCTCAGAGATCCAAAGAAAGAGGTCAGTAAGATTCAGAAAAGAAGGACGCTGTGTTAGATTTGCTGTTATCCTTTCCGAAGCCCCAGAATTAATGGAAAAGTTTATCCGTAGTTGCATTAAAAAGAAATCTTTCTTATTCTGCCATGGCCCAGGATTACTCCTGAATGGTTTCATGCTGAAGACAGCAAGCTTGAAGGAAACAATTTGTTGGGTTTCTCATAAAACCTAGACTTGTCTCATCTAATGTTAGATACTTAAATATTATACTCAAGTAAAAACTGTAGAGCCATCTTCTAATTAATGGGGAGATCAAGTAGGCAAATTGCCTTCTCCCCCTTTTTCTATTGACTGCAAAGGGAGGCAGTGTGGCTGGGTTTCTAACTGGCAGGTGAATTTGGGTTCAAATGCCTTCTCTGTGCATATGTGGTTGCAAAAGGAGGGAGAGGGGTTTGGGGGGGAAACCAGAAAAGAGGCTGAAAAGAGAGCGGGGGGCCAGTAACGTGTTTTTCTGAAGGACTCGGAAATTGCTTGCTGCGGGGCCAGGGCAGCCTGCCCGGTGGCCGATACGCTTGAGCCTGCAGCAGACAGGAGGGTGCCAGATGCCACAGGCCGTCAGCTCCTGTGCGACGTTTTTCACGGTGCTTTGCTCTGGCGCTCCGAGGAGGCCCTAGAAAATGCTCCGACTCATTCAGAAATGGTCCCACACATTTCCTTCATGGCAGGAAGGAGGGAGAAGCTTTGGGCTCCCAGAGCTGGCCCTGTGTGCCTCTTCTTTTCAGTGTCAGCCCTGTTGCACACCATGTGCCCTTTGCTGTAAATGCATGAGGTACGGGGGAGTTTCAGTAGCTCGCAGCTTCCTTGCTTTCTTTTTCTCCCTGTCTCTCTTCCTCTCTCTCCCCTTCTCTCTGTCTCTTTCTTTTTTTCTTTCCTTCTCTTTTCCCTGTTGGCAGCAAAATAATGTCTTGTCTCTGAGCAACGTTCACGGTGTATAATTTACAACCTATAAATAGACCGCTGTTATTAACAGGGAAAAAAAAAATAAAAAGGCATCCACACATTTTATTCCCTCTCTAAGCATTAACCAAACTATTGCAGACAGAGAGGGGCCACTCGCAGTGCGAGGTGTGTGGCACCCGGCCGGATGGCCAGGTCTCTTTCTCCTGCGATTTCTCATTCGACTTGTTCCACCCCATCTCTTCATCCCCTGCTTCCCTCAGCTTCTCCTTTCCCTCACCCTTGCCCCCCATCACAAGGTCCCCTCCCTGCCATCTGGAGCCACCACCTGTCTCCACCACCGTGCTCTCCGCTCCTTCCCCCTGCGCTCCCAGCCGGTGCTCCGGCCCCGGCCAACCCAGAGCAAAGATCCTACCTGACCAGAAAAGCATGAAAGTGAGAGAGAGGGAGAGAGAAAACTCGGACACACGAGCAAGCGGGTGGAAGGGCTTGCAGCCAGGAGCCACGCTGTGTAAAGCACCAAAGCTTGGAGGCTGAGCCCCAGATCCGGATTTGCTGAGGTCTCACGCTTCACGTACATACCTTGCTTTCCCTGCGGCTCTCTCCTTCTGTGCCATGGACCCGGCTTGGCCGCGTAAGGTGGCTGGGCGACCGCAGCAGAGCATTACCACTTCTGCTTCAAGGTGTCCTCCACCTTGCTGGCACCGCTGACCGGCCTCGAATCTGTGGGAGCAGTTCCCTTCTTGCCCTATAGCTCTTCCAGGAGCTTCGTTTTCTCTCTCTCTGTCTCTTTCCCTCATCCCTTGCCCCCTGCAGCCACCAACCTCTGCGCTTTCCCCCCAGACCAGACACCTCTCCCCAAGCCACAGGGGAGGGCTGTGGTTCCAGGGATGAGCAGAGAGAGGCAGGGATTCTGGGGAAGAGGAGAACGGCTCCATGTCATGGGCAGCGATGGCCCCAGTGGACCCCCAAGGATGGGCTGGCCTGTGGCGAGGGCAGCCAGGAGAGGAATAGGGAATTCGGTGGGCTGGCCTGGGGGCAGGGGGAGGACGTACAGCCCATTATCAGGCTAATCCCTGCAAGGCTGCTGCTGGCGTCGAGGGGTCAGCGAAGGCAGTGGGGGTGGATGTTCCCTTTTGCAAGACCTAAAGGACGGATAGACTGACTGGAGCATGGAGGAATACGACCAAAGGTGCCTTGCATGCCCAGGGACCCCACGGGATGTATGTACGCAACTCCATTGTTGGCCATTGGTGGCTCATCGCATATCTTGAACCAAGTGCAACGCTGGACCCACAGGCTTCAACTTGTCCCCAGGCGTTGCATGACCGGCGTGAGGTTTGCACCCTCTGCAGGTATTTGGGTGCTGAGTGGCTCGCCTGGAAGATGGCTGAGAAAAAACCTGAACAAATAAAGAGTTGCGTACCCTCCGCTGAGTCACATGCAGCCCCTGGGGTAGGGCTGCGGCTCAGAGAGGTGCTCGCTGTCCTCAGCACGTGCTCCTCTCTCAAGGGGTGCAGGCAGCCGAGTCCCTGTGGTGCAGCCCAGCGCTGGGTGGAAGGGACATCGGGTGCCCATCGTCTCCATGCCAGGACACTGGGGCAGTGCCGGCGTGGGCCGTAGCTGCAGGGAGGGAGCTTGAACGGCCAGTCCAAGGGAGATGCACCAGCGCGGCACGAGACTGCACAGTCCTTGGAGATTTGGGTTATTGGGTTTTTAAAAGGTAATTTCCTGATGGCTTGCAGCGTCTTCATAGTAAGAACATTGAGCGGGGGTGGTCTTTTTATCTTTATAAACAAATATATATATATTGTTATACCATTGTGTATCGCTCTGAGTTACAGGATTTAGCATCCTGGAGTCTAGCCCTGAGCTGCCTTCCTGGGCTCTTGAATTTTAATGTAGAAAAAAAAAAAATCTTGTGGAATAGCTGCCAGAAATAACACATTGAGTCACTGTTAAAGTGGACGGCGGGGCTCCTTCTCCTCTCCACCCCCAAATCCATTGGCACATGTTCCAGAAGAAGGGAAGAAGCCACAGTCCTGAGGCCAGGCCCTTCATCTTTGCAAGTGGCCATGGAGTGAGAATGACCCTGCCGCTGGGTACTGGGCACGTGGGAGACCCGGGGGCGGACTCCTACCTCCCGCTGAAGCCCAGGGCGTTGGAGCTCTGACACGCACCTTCTTCACCCTGCAAACCAAGGCTGGACTCCAAAATGCGTCAAGAGATCTGGGGAGTTTCAGCGGAACCTGTGAAAAATCACACTAAGACCAAATTCAAAAAATAAAACCAAAGGTCTGAGGTGCCAAGCAGCTACAGTGGCAGCTCAACAGGGGTTGGTCTGGATTCCCATCTGCAGATTGGCCTAGAGATACCTTTTTCCAGCTATTCTAAGATTGTTCTGGCCTTTTGACTTGGTATGGATTTATTGTCTTTTGCATTTAGACAACTGCCTCAGCTTTCAAATGTCAGCTCTGGCTCCTGTATTGTGCTTAGTGAGAAAGAGTTTCAGTAAGTCTTGGGGGGGGGGGGTGTGGGCTGGAGATATTCAGGTAGTTGTAATGCCTGGATTCAAAAAAGCGTCCCATCTGTGACAAGTTTAGACATGCTTTTAACAATTTAGTGGTGTGTGCTCCTGTGCTGGGTTGTATGTGCGTGCTCTGCTTGCATTTCTGCCTTAAGATGCCGGGGAAAACTCATCCGGCAGCGTTATCATACATCGCTTTCACGCGGAGGGGCTGCTTTATTTGACTAAGGGCAGGTATTAATGGCCCTCATACAGATCGTGACCCCCCCACCCTTCTTCTCCCCGTTGGCTTCATGGTCACCCGCGCTGGGCGTTTCTGAGAGCAGAGAGAATCTGAAACGCGTTGCAGAGGGAGGCCAGTGCAGACATCTTGCAGTGCAGACATCATCTTGCAAGAGACGCAGAGACTGGACATGTGTTTTGGACAAATCTTCCATCCC
>JANZLQ010000065.1:16425358-16475543 GCA_026212715.1 Elanus axillaris | reverse complement strand
GCCCTTGGCTCTGGGTAAGCTCTGCTCAGCAGTGACCAAAACATCCCTGTGTTACCAACACTGTTTGCAGCACAAATCCAATACGTAGCCCCATACTAGCTACTATGAAGAAAACTAATTCTGCCCCAGCCAAAAGCAGCACATTGGGCTATTTGCAGTCAAACCTAAGGTTTAGGCTCTGGGCACGTACCCAGTATAATGAGGTAACAGGGATCGGAAAGTTCTGCTGCAGGTGAGCTGAGGTAGAACCAAGGGTCAAGCAAACAAAACATCCATACAGCAAATGGAGTGAGGCAGAAGAGCAGGGACAGCTTTGAACAAGGCAGAGAAGAACAAGGAAAGAGACCCAGAACAGACATCCAGTTTGACGTGAGGATCAGGAGTAAAAATTGAGCAGTACTGACTCTGTGCTGGGCTGGCTGCCTCTGCTTTGGAAAACCTACCCCCCGGTGAAGGGTGGTACCTACATCTCCAGCAATCCCTCTGGGCCCTGCATAGCGTCTGCCTTTCTGGAGCTTTCTGGAAATGAGTTTGGAATAAGAATTACTCCAGATCAGGGGAGATTATAGTGTAACAACCTCCGTGAGCACAGCCTGGTATGCCTATGTTAGAGTAAAGGGAGAAGTGCTGCCGGAGAGGGAAACCTGGCCTTCTTTTTTAATGGGCTGCATCCATGACTAACTGGTATCTGATGATTGAAATTTCCAGGTATTTCAAGTGGTCTATTAAACTTTGCATTAATGGCTAGTAATCTCTATTCACCAAATCACAATGGATGCAGCTAACCGTATTTTATCATTGTGATAAGGAGTTTCAAAGTGTCCTGTTTAATCTTACCTCATAATGTATTCCATGTCTGTGCTAGGCATATGCTAAGGATCTAACCACCGTCTTTTCTGAAAGTTTTTTTTCCAGAGGGAGCTTTATATTATTTAATATTTTCTTTTAAAAGTATAAAAAAAAAAAGCAGGAGAAATTGAGTATTTTCCCCTGGAAACATTAGAAAATTAAAGCAAGAAAAAAAGCACTCTTCCATTTCCTTTTCTTGTTTGAGTAATCAGCCTTGAAAAGCTTGAAATTAATAGAAAATGAAACTCTGAAAGATGATATTTTCAACTCAGACTGGTTTATCTGATTCCCAGAAGAATTTTACAAATTAGATTTTTCCGTGTGTCTCTGCAAGTATACAGTTTCATAATGATGATATAAGTACTCCTGTGCTGGTTTCAAAATAACATCAAACCCAGTACTGGAAAGCATCTGATAGGCTGGTACAGCTCAGTTTGCAGGTGGGGAGAAATCTTTTTTAAAAGGCTCTACCAATTTCTTACAGGGCTTTTTTTGTGGAAAGGCAGTGAACGTCAGGCATCATACACCAGTATGATGTTGTTAAGCTACAGTTTAGAAAGCTCTAATTGTAGTTTTCCTTCAAGCTTACATTCTTGTTCAGTGGTGTTCCAGAAGTTTAGAAAAACTATTGTTCATTGAGTCTCTGTTAAATCTTTGGCAGGAGCGTTTGATATTTTAATCTTGTAGACAGCAGTGAGTGAACTGTATTAATTAGCACTACGGCTACCCTGCCTCCATGGTAGCAAGAATGTTTTTTAAGAAAAATGTCTTTTATAAGGTGTCTTTTGTGCATTTAATGTGTAAATTTATCCTCTTAAAATATTTATAATAGAGGGATTGTGTAACTACTCTATTTGAGATAGGTTAGTAAAGAGGACCGAGCCCTGTGGTATGTGCAATGACTAATTAGCCCACTGGGGAGAGGGGGCAGAAAGCTCTTTGTGTTTTCCTGTACAACTGCCAGGAGCAATGTGGTTCAAAGTAAAGGCAGTCTGAGCAAAAGTCCACTGGATTCTTCAGGATTCAGTCTTGTCCATTGGATTAAGTTTTAAGAGCATGTCATAGCAATAGACTTGCATGAGTTTAAGAATTTAGAAATTCTGTCCCTCAGAAACTGAAGAAAAATCCAAGTGTCAAGTAAGAAAAGTCACCCTTTCCCAAGATCATCCCCATCGTTCAGCAAAGCACTGAACAATTCTAACACCTAGGTGGCAAGAGATGTGTAACTCCACGTTTTCTCCTTCAGGTGGACTCGTAATGAGAGGTTTCCTGCCACTGTTGCCCATTGCGCTGAGGGCACACGTGCCCTATGAAAAGTTTCAGTCCTCTGTGCATTTGCACTTTGTGTCTGTAGGGGCTGTTTTCCTGGTGCTATGCAGTAGGTTACAAGAGTCAGATGTTTTCTTGAAAAAGCACTATTGTTCCAGAAATAGATTTAATAGCTATTTGTTCTTACCACTTTCAAAGTGCACATGCCATACATTCAGACAGTTCCTCCTTCTTTCTTCTATATCTGGTCATGGGTTATTAGGTGATGACTGGGGCACAGTGGGTGACACGTACAGAAAGCAGTTAATTATCATTAAAAGTGCTGTTGTCAGAAGAACATCCAGCTGGCTGGGTAAGAGCATGTCCAAATTCAGTTTGTTTTGTTTGTCAGTGTTACGAGATTGAATCTGTGCAAGTGAAATAGTTGATTGATAATATTTAGGGGGAGAGCTGGCAGGAAGTGACATCACAGGGCAGTGGGGGGGAAGAAGGGGGGACCCCGACACCCGCCCGGGCGCCTGGGTCCCCGCGAAGGCCTGCGCTCCCCCGCCCGGACGCCTGGGTCCCTTTGGGGGGGCCAAGACCCCCCCCCCAGCCCGTACCCGGACGCCTGGCTCCCCCCCGAAGCCGGCGAAGGGGGAGAGGGGCTGCCCGGACGCCTGGATCCCCTGGGGGGGGGGTGTGGGGCTGACCCCCACCCGAACGCCTGGGTCCCACCCAACCGTGTGGGTGGCGGGAGCCCCCCCCCCAGCCACGCCACCCCCCAGAACAGCACCCGCCGGGTCAAGGTAAGGGGCTGGGGGGGGGAAGGCTTGCCCGGGGCATTATGGGAAATTGGGGGTTGGGGGCGGTGAGCACCGGAGCCCCCCCCGGGGTGGGGGGATGAAGGCATCCGAGCCTTGCCCCACTACCCCCCCCCCCCCCCCCCCCCCCGGGGCGGGGGGGGGGGGGGGGGGTGAGGACGCCGGGCTCCTCTTCGCTGGACTGAGATGAGCTGGCATCCCATTTTGGTTTGTCTCATCAGCAGAAAAATCTGGATGCCTCTCCAGAGCTCATCTGAACCCACTCAGTTCTCTTGCCTGATATAATTTTTGTCGGAAATTAGTCTGATGAGACTGCCTGGCTGACATCCTGGGAGACTCACACTTCCCTTCCGTCACCCCTCCAGATAAAAGCTCCGGCTGCAGCAGAGCAAACATCACATGTGCACATCTCCTCCTGGCTGACCGCTTCTAGGAGCAGGAGAGAAGTTCATTCTCTGGCCTGATGGGTCCTTCGCCTCCGGGGCTGGGGTTGCCAGCAAAAAGGGGAATTAGATCCAGGTTTTGGATGCCCATCATAAGCCATAGCACCAACGGGAACATGAGAAACGACTGGCCCGTATCTCACTGGGCACTGCAGCGAAAGCTTTTTGCCACTGACCGGGCGAACTGCAGGTGGAAGGCTCCCAAGCCTTGTCACCCCGGTCGTTTAACACTTTGACCCAGGGAAGAACGAGTTGAACTTCAG
Organism: Elanus axillaris; assembly: GCA_026212715.1. Lineage (NCBI taxonomy): Eukaryota > Metazoa > Chordata > Aves > Accipitriformes > Accipitridae > Elanus > Elanus axillaris. The sequence continues at coordinate 16,471,916 of JANZLQ010000065.1, read as the reverse complement.
CTAAGCAGAGATCTGTCTCTGTACTGTGCCCACTTCTTACTGCAGTCACACTGGTAGGTTTCCAGCCAAGATACAGAGCTCATAAATTACTGAGACATCAATAAATGACTCAATGATTTTAGAGTGACTAAAATGAAACATATCTTATTTATGTTAATGAAAATGACTGACATCCCCAGTGCCTGTCATCTTGAAGAATCACTAACTGCTTTGCAGACTACGTACACAGCGATCATTCGGCCACGGCCGAAATGCAGTTACCTCTGGGGTGGAGCGTGACAGATGCTTAATAATGTCTGGAAAGCCAGCAAAGACATGTACAGAAGGAAGCAAAAATAACACTCTGCATGGAAAACAGCAGGGAGGATTTGAGGTAGCCAGTGTGTAACAACAAACTGAAATCTGATGAGATTCTGAGCTTCTTTTTGAGCAGTGCCTGACACTGAAATCCCAGGATTTTGCTGTCGGGAAGTTGGAGGGTGCACTCCGTCACCACTGGGGGTGGAGCGTCTGCTTGTGAGGAGTTGCATGCTTACTTTACGCGCGTAATGATGGCAGCCTTGCATTCAAATGGGGCTGAATAAATATCAGTTTGCCCATGTATAAAATGCTTGCTTTGTACAGGCAGCTCAGCGACTGCAAATGCCGGTGCAGAACTGGGCGTGCAGAAATGCATGTGACGCTGGGCTCTGTTTCCGCAAACCTGAATGAGCTGTGATGAGCGGGCACTTGGCTTTCCGTGTCGTTCAAAGCCAGTACGTTGCATATCTTCCCTGTCTGCTCTTACTCAAAGCTGTGAAACAAAGTGATAGAAAACGAAAAGCTTTACCAAGTAATTTAAGAGAGATGTTTATTGGTTTGCTTTCAAGTCACCTCTGTGAGCACCACCTTAGCAAAGCTGTAGATAATGGCAAGGTTAAGCAAAGGATGATGCTTGGTACTTGTGCGTGAATCGCATTGTAGGTGCCGGGGTGGAAAGCTTTCTCAGTTTCACAGTCCTGCCATTTAAGGCAATGCAGAGCTCGTCATACGAGGGCAGTTACGCCCCTAATTGCAAAGGACAGAGAGGTTCAGGAGGTGTAGATGACTGCAGCGCTCTCCAAGTAAAGGCAGATTGGCCATTTTACACCAGCAGAGCGTGGCTGGGGGATGCAGGCGTTGAAGGAGCAGAACCAGGACACCAGTTCAAGAACTGCAGGGATAAATGGGAATTCATGCAGGGAGGCAGAAGGCTCTCCTCTGTGCCTGCTGCTGGGGACTCCAACACGCAGGTCACCGTGGACAAGAGGCTGTGATTCACCCCTCAGCAGGCCACGGGCACAACCCGTCTTCTCCAGGCTGTGCCCACCAGTGCCGGGACCAGGAAATACTCCCTCTGGAGTAGGGCAAAAAACTACCCCGCCTTGTCCTATCCCAGAAAAATGGGTAAGGGAAACAGCTGTGGGTGTTTAATGTCCTTTTGATTCTGTGAGCAAAGAAACGGCTGTTCCCCCAACACCATGCTGAGTCAAGGGAATGCCCACCAGTGCGGAGCTAGGCAGCTTCCCAAGGAGAGAGATGCAACCGTTTCCCCTGAAACGACTCGCCAGCTGCAGCGTACGCGCTGGATGGATGCGTACAGTTGCTTTAAAGCAAGCTCCCTCCTTCTCGTATGTCAAAGCCTTTTGCTTAGCAGATGCTCTCTGGCGCGTGCAGTATACTGAAGGTGCAGACAGCGATTCCAATAGCAGGGGTGTAAGTGTGTGTGTGATATATACCTAGTGTGCTTGTATTCCCAGCTCCTAGGTTTTATCCGTGGCCAGCCCCTGACCCATTTCCCCCTCCCCGACACAGAGGTAGACATTGCTGCATAGTTACAGGCTCCCAGGCACGGCTGTGCTCTGTTCGCACCTCGCCTGCAGAGCAAGTCCAGAGGGGTCTGCGATGCAGAACAGGCACACTGCAAGTCAGGAGAGGGAAAAGGAGGGAAAGGAGGGGCGGGAGAGCTGCGAGGAGGCCACGGCACTCCAGCTGCAGTCCTCAGCCACTTCTTGATTTGCAGCCCAGGCAACGCACAGGCTTCACCTTGCAAAAAATTATTGCCCAAAATTATTGCAGGGGAGACAACTGGGCACTGCTAATAATTAAGACAGCCAAATGAAGGTAGACCCAAGTAGCAATAAGAGGCAGGGGGGCAGGGGGAGAGAAATGTCAATCCAAGGAATGGGGGGCATTGGCACGCTGTCTTGTCCCACCACCCCCTCTCCCTGCGAACACCCATCAGGAGTCAACCCGCTGTCCGCGTTCTGACTCAAAGCTGAACAGCTTTAGCTCTGCAGGTACTGCGGTAGGAAAAGAAGCCCTTGCCAAATTTTTGGCTGTGTAGGTGTCCCAGAATCCTTCCCTCCCCACCCCTGTCACACTGGCAGCCTGAGAGCTGGGGACAGCGTCCTGGCTGCATCGTGTTGCCACATCTACCAGTTGGATACCACTGGAATTTTCATGCATTGGAACCCTGACACCTGAAAAGCACCCTGAAATTCAGTCTGTGCTGGGTCAAACACAGCCACCTGGCACATCACCTCCCGGCTTCAGGTGAAATGCAGCAAGCGAGGTGGCCCAAGCACTTTAGGCTGTAAAGATCAAATTGCCTGAGGAGGGGTGTGAATGAGATAAGAAGATGACAATTATGGGTCTATAAACTTCAGTAAATAAGGGCTTAAATGGATCTACTGTCACCAGTTCAGGAATTAGGTGAAATCCCATCTCACCCCTTCCCAGATGCTTTCGTTTTCCGCCATGTGAGGTGGAGGGCTGTCCCACAAATGATTCCTGGAGGGCTGTAGTTTCTAGACAATGCCTGGCTTGGAGAGATTCAATAAAGAACAGCAGAAAAGCCTTCTCCTTTTGGCCAAAGGGGCAAGGATTGCTTTCAGTAACAGTGCTTTCATACTCTTTTACTCCTGATTTACGCTACTGTTCAGGAAAGCAGAACAGGGGTGTGAGCACTGGTTCCAGTGCTGCCCGCACTTCCAAGGGAGGGACCGAGCATGGTCAACTTGTTCCGCTCTCAGAAACCTCTTCTCCTTTCACTGAAATCAGCAGGGTGCCGTGGGTTGGCTTTTGAGGGGACCACAGGAGCAATCCTCCCAGCCAGAGACTGAGTGTTTAGCTGCTGCATCCAAGCTATAGAGCTAACGTTCCTATTGCATGTAGCACACCGGGGCCGGGTAAGGAGTGCTGGACTGTCCTTGGTTGCGAGATCTCTGTTTTCTGCAGCACCTGAAGGTGTCTAGTCAAGGGGGGCTCTTGCTTTGCATCTCTTTCTCACACTTGGGATGTAGGTCTGCAAGCTTCTCCTGCGGTTCAGACATTCACTGGCTGAAAAGCCTGGAGAAGGCAGCAAGGCAGGTGGCGAGGGGAAGAGATTTGTGCTGGAGTCAGAGGATAATATATATTTTAAGACCATAGGGAAGCTGTAGGGCATATGACCTTTAGTAATCTCCCTCCTTTCAGGCTCCTTTCCTCCCCACTGAGAGCCTCTCTCAACTGTTCCCCAGGGGATTTCAAGCATTGCTATTATATATAATTGCACAAAAAAGGAGAATGCTCTGGCCCATGAAAGGAATAAGAGGGATAAACTAATTAATTCCAGGCCACAGAAGTGGAAAAGAAAGCAAATACTTGGCAATTAATCAGGGGCAGCTGAGCCCTTCTCTCCTATCAGATACGGGGCGGGAAGTGCTAATTGCAGAAGATAAGCCACACAGGGGGTGCGTGAAGCTGCCTTCTGAACTGGGGGGGGAAGGGAATAAAGCATTCAGCTGGTAGTGCACAGAGGAGGATGAGGGGGGGCAACGGGTACTCTCCGTCACCACAAGCCGTAGTGTGGGAGCGGCATGTTGTAAGGGGTCTGGGCCGCTCAGAGGGATTTGGGAAGAAGGGCTGGGGAGCCAAGGTAGCAGGGATCTGGCTGGGGGGTTTGACTGTGAAATCGTCCACCTCTCCATGCTTCACTCCTCTCATCTGTGAGGTGGGATTTATGGTTCTTTCCCCGAGCTGGCTGTGGCCAGGGAGCGTGTGATGCTGAGCAGAGCTCATGGGAACCCTCATAAATCCCCCCGTGCAGCTGGCTCCGGTAAGCGGCTGCGAGGCCAGCGGGGATGCTGTGGGTCTGGGGGTGGGAAGCGTGGCAGTGGGCTTGGTAGGGTCAGCTGAGGTGTGCAGCTGCACCTCGGCAAGCATCAGGTTAGCTGCTGTTGCTCGCATTTGGCTTCTGCTTGTGGGGGGGATTTTCTGAGGTCTTTAAGCACCTAAAAATGCGGACAGTTGGTGCAGAGGACAGTTCGGTTTAGAGGTGCCTAATTTAAAGGGGTTGATAGCGTTGGAGCTTGGTAAGTTCTTGTTATGCTCCTCCCTGGATCTGGAGAGGCCTTCGTATCTGGGGAAAACCAGGATGCTTTAGTCACTTGGAAGACTGGGAAAAGCCTTTTAGCACCTGATCCCTTCTCACTTGTGTCTTCCCTCGCTGTCGTCGTGCTTGAGCCTGACCACTCTGCCCCGATGGAGAACATATGTTGCCTCCTCAGATGCAGGGGTTGAGAGAGCACGTAAAGGGGGTCGGTGCCTCTTTTGGGCAAAAGCTGTGGAAGCAGGAACTCCAGAGGCCTTCTAGCTCCATCTTTTCCTACCTGAATGCCAAAGGATCAGAAACAGCCCCAGCACTTCACTTGGAGGCCTGTGCACAATCCTCACCTCTCTGATGTTCCTCACTGGGTGCTGGGAGCCCAATTACGTAGAGACGAATAGGTATCATCGCTTTGCTCCTCCGAGAATGCAGAGAAAAGTGCAGCTCCCTAAATGTTACGGGTTGTTGTTGGTTTTCTTCTTCCAAGTGCTCAGATCCCCTGGGGACAGATCTTTTACATTAGACCTGGAGGGGATTGATTACCAAGCCGTTATGCATGCTTTATTCCTGCCAGAGCCCATGAAAGTTGGACATGTGCAGTGGTGCCTGTGATGGCAGAAGGCACTGCGGAAAACTACATGTATAAACCCCCCTGATGGGAGTGTAAATCTGGAATAACTCCCTTTTAGCTTCAGTAGCCACAGATTTACATCTTGTAGCTTGGCCCTCCCCTTCAATTCAAGGCATATCTTCTGTGCAGATAAGCCTCCTACTTGGGCAGCACGTTTCTGCCTCTTGCCTGGGGAACCGGGGGGGTCGGCGCTGCTTGGGGCAGCTTTCCTGCCCTGCTGCTGCCTGTGCCCGTGCACGGAATCAAATGTGATCTGGCAGCTGCTGCAGCAGCCCTTGTATTTTGCTGTCCCATCCCTCCTAGGATTTCAACACATTTGCATTCCTCCTGCTCTGAGGATGAACTGCAGGCTTCTTCTCCAGCAAACCTTCATTTAGGGGAGCAGAATTCATCAATATTTCATGCTGAAGGGGGAGAGGAATATGTATATGTGCATATATACTTAGAGAAGGAAAAGGTTAGTGCGGTGAAAAGAAGCAGATAAAGCTGAGGAAGGAAGGAAGGAGGGAGGGAGGGTTAGAGGATCTGTTCCATCATTTATTTGACCTCTCTTTGGTTATGCATAATCCTAGGGAAGGAAAAATCCGTGTGGCATTGAAGAATCCCTGTTTAATCATTCTTTTATTTGTAGACATCAGCGCTGGCAGTAATTTCATGATAGCCAGGCGGAGACTGCAGATCTAGATAGGGAAAGGGAGAAGGAGAGACAGAACAAATGACATGGAGAGAACAAGAGACAGCGTGAGGGAGTAAAACACGTGCGCACATGGACTGGGGGGATTTTCAGCAGCAAGACTCCTTCCGCTAAAGCCCCTGCAGCCCTTACTCAGCATAATGTGGCCAGTCGAGTGAATACGATGCTTTTAAAAAGTCTCTGGCAGCTCTTTCATTAAAAGCTTGACCGCAAGGCTGGGTTATAAATAATTTGATATTAAACACACACGTCAAAGAAAAGGGTGAGGAGGGAGGGAGATTGTTTTCAAGCCACAGAATAATTATTCCGGTGTATAATTTTAGCTCCAAGCTTCTTGGGGATGAAGAGGCAGCACAAGGAGAAGGACTGGTGAAGACTAATGGTTTCAATATCAGGCAAGGCTGCGTTGGGGCTGGCTGCAGCACAAGGTGGGGCTGCCAGCTGGCTGAGGTGCTCCCGTGTACTTCACAGGCAGAGGCTCTGCTGCCCGTGTTTTACAGGATGGGCTCAGAAACAAGTGCCTGGGCTTTCACCCGCTGCCACAGAGCATCTCTTCGTGTTGTGTACCTGTACCTACCCCAAATGCACAAACACACAGCGGGCTCACACCCACACCCCCTACGTGCGGCAGATGCTAAAGGAGACTCTTCCAGCCAGGATTGCTGATGCCCAGGGCTGTGCATGGCAAAAGGGGTTTCTGTGGGGTCCAATGTAGCCTCTGCACGAGGACAGCCACCTACTGCAGCCGCTTTAGTTTGAGAGCCACTGGGGCTGTTTGCACCCTCTGTCCTGTGCCCCGGGCACACTCACTCACCCACACGCTTGTTTGCAGAGGTTCCTTCGTGCCTGGGGCACTGGCCTGTCCCCTGCTCGCAGCCCCACAGCACACCCGTGGGCACACACGTACGCACAGACGTGCCTCCCTCTCCATCCCTGGTCTGGGCTCTGCGCACGGGCTCTTCTCGGCTCACGCCATCCCTGGCTCCGTGCTCGCTTCAGCCCGGCCTCGCATCCCAGCACTGAGCTTTTCCTCAGCTGCGCCCAGTCCAGACTCTCATGACAGCAAGAGCCAGAAGCCTCAGCCCTGGAGCAGGCTCCAAAACCCCTTCCAGCCTGGGCAAGCTGTGGTTTGGGTGACCTCCCCTGGAGATGGGACCAAACTGCCTTCTGCTTGGTCCTGGCTGGGGACCAGGCTCCCTTTGGGCTGTTGGTGCTCACTGCTTTGTCCCTGATGCTCACAAAACGTGGGCACAGAGCGGCCTGGCCCCCAGAACACCCTACGCAGACCCGCACCTCGGTTCCCACCACTCATGAGTCTCAGCTCAGACCAGTGGATTCCCCATCCGTAGGTACCTCAGCTCTCCCATTTCTGGCCTGGAGAGTTTGAAACTTCTCCTACAACTAACTCTTACTGGTTGTAGTGGGGACTGGCCACATCACCCAGCAGGAGAGGACAGCCCTTGGTTTGTCCTGGAGATCTCTCAGCCACGTTACCATGAGGCTCTGTCCCACCTCAGCCCCGGGATGGAGCTGCTTTGTGCAGATTCCTCCTTGCCTCTTGCCACCACGGTCGCTGAGCCCTGCAGAAGAAGAGGCTACAAGGGTTAAAAATACCTCTTTGGAGCCAGATCTGCAGGACGGAACAGCGGGGAAGGAGACAGGCAGCTAGGGTTATGAGCAGCCTTTCGAACCTGGGCGGAGGAGGGAGGAAACATCATGGGATTTGCCGCCAGCCTCCGTGCTGGTGCGCTCCACCGGATTTCGCTGCACCTGCATGCAGGGCACGGATTGCAAGTCACCACCCCTGCGTTCCTGTCCCCACGGGACGGGATTGCTGGAGTATGGCCCATGCAGAGCCTTTCCTTCGGTCGGCTTGGTGCAAGACCGTGCCTCCCTGGTGCTGCGTGGGGCTTCTTGTGGGGGACAGCGCTCACCTGTCCGCTGCCCCCTGCCTCCCAGCTGTTCCCAGCATCTGGCTGTCTTCTGCACAGCCTGGAGCGCCGGGTGCTCCGTTACCTTAGAAACTGCTTTTTCTCTTCTTCCTACTGCAAGTTAAGTAATGGGTAGCAGGAGGCGTGCAGGCTTCTGCCTCCAGCTGAAGAAAAGACCCAACACGCCGCAGAGTGGTCTTATCCCCCCTGGGAAGGGGCTCCTGGCTCTGCGGATTGTGCGGAAAGCCCTGGGCTTCTGCCATAGTTTGGCCAAAGTGACAATGTGGAGAGGGAGGACGGGCTAAGAGTCTTTGGGGTGACTGATACCCCTTGTGGCTGCTTTTGCTCCTAAGGCAAGTATTTCTAGCCCGGGGCAGGCATTTTTAACTAAATTGGGATTAACTGAATGAATAAACACACTCCACTTAACGTTAAATAAACCTGAGACCGATACTTTCTGCAACATAGGCACACTTTCTTCCCTTCTCTGAAGGCTCCTGGGCTGGAAGAATGGGGTTGGGAAGGACTTGGACTTGCTCTCTAGATGGCATTTGGAAGTCTGGGGCTGGGTAAGGTCTTTATCACCTTGGAACAGTTTCTTAAACCCTGGGGTAGTGCTGACAGTGCCAACAGGTCTCTCCCTCTGAAGTAGGCTGGTGGATCTCAGGTTGGTTTCCAGGCAGGAAGAATGGGACCATATCAAACTACCATTTAATACCTAAATGCAGTCTCAGCAGGAGAATGAAAAGCAGTGAGCCCTTGATCAATATTCCTCACTACTTTTAAACAGAAGTCACCTGAGTCTTTTTAGAAAATGGACGAATAAGCAGGAAGATCTCAAGTCCATCGTGTGCTATACTGGTGTTCTTATTCCATACCGAGGTTTAACACAAATGTTTATTTGCTACCGATTTTTCATTTTTTCACTGGCTCGTTCTCCCACGGGATTGGGAATACGGGTCTCTGTATCCCGGGGAGCTGCAGGAAGAGTGGGGTGGTGTCATTTGGCAGAGCACCTCTTGATGCCTGTGGTGGGCAAACTGGTGGGAGGGGACCACAGTGCTGGGGAATGGCTTTTTTTCAGACGCTCTGTGAATACCGCAGAGCTGTTTCTTTGTTTCAGGTTGGGATTTTATGTTTGCTTTGTGGGTGTTGATCCCCCCCAACCCCCTTGAGCAGATTTCAGCTTCTCCATCTTAGCTGCGTGTGGCTTCAATTAGGCTGTGCCTTTGTGTGGCTGTGTGCGGGGACGGGCTCCGGAGGATCATTACTGTGAGATGTGTTTGATCTCCTCTCGCCTTCCCATTTGAAATGGAAATAGCTGCTCTTGTCAGCTCCTCAGGTCCCCAAGTAATCGTCCCACCAGTTCCTCCCAGCCTCCCTCCCTATCTGCCACGCGGGAGAGCTAGTGACCAGCCTGCTCCACCTCAGCAAGAGGCTTTTTTCCCTTTCTCCCAGGGTCACTTTTATCCAAATCTGATAATGCCTTGTTCTTCCCATTGCCAGCGAGCTCCTCCTTTCAGTGATCCCCTCTTTTGCCCTCCTTCTGCCCCTCAGGCCTCACTTAGCTTTGGCACTCCTCAGAGCAGAAACACAATTTCCTTCCTTTAGGTTGTGAGTCCTCCCCAGGGCTGAGTGAAGAAATAAGTCATCGCCTGGAAATTCACTCCCCCATCCTTTTGCTCAGGTCTTCCTGTCCCTGGCATGACTGGCTGGAGGTGGTCCCTCTTGGTGGTGGTTGGTTGGTTGGTCGTCCTCTTCGCTGCCTTTTTTGACTCCCAGCCAGAAACTGGCACCCAGCAGGTGCAATTGCTGTATTCCTCCAGCTCAGGAGTGTGGAGAAAACGTGTTTCTGTGACAATCTTTCCCCCCGCAGGCAACCTTTCAAAAAAAGGCCTCCTGCCACCACTGTGAGACGGGCAAAGAGCAGGGAATGGGTTTGGGGCAGCAGGGGGGGGATGCAGAAGGAGAGCTTGGTTTCTCCCATTTATATTTTTTAAAAATGTAATTGCCACAGCAATTTGAAAATGCAAAAAGGACCTATGGCATGGGAGACCAGCAGCTGGGGCACAGGCACCCCGCAGCCTGCCCCCAGCTCCCAGCAGCTCCCCGTGCAGGGTTTCCTTGGGCATCCCTACGGAGGAACAGCAAAAGCTCTGCCTCAGGCTCGGGAGCAGAGAGACCCCGGCTGCCGCAACCCAGCAGCCCCGTATTCACCTCCACAGAACTTAATTAACGCCGCTCATGAATGCTCTCTTATCTGAAACATGCTGGAAAAATAAGCTGCAGGGAAGGGAGACGGGAGAGGGAAAAAAAATAAAAAAGGGGGAAAAAAAAAATCTCTCTCCCTGGTTTTTGTTTGGCAACGCAGCAAAGCAGCAGATGGGCAGCCAGCATCCCGTGGTCCTGGCAGTCCAGGCCGGCCTCCGCGTGCTGCACGGCAGCACTTGTGGGCAGCCAGGCAGGGTCAGCCCCCCTGCTCCCCCCCAGGGGCTCGGACAGCACACGGATGCCCAGCGAGGTGGGCTGGGACTGATGCCTCCTTCCTGCTGGGATGCCCCGGCTGTAGGTAGCATCCTCCTTGTGCTGGAGTCCATCCCTCCCTCCTCCTCCTCCTCTCGGGACAGACCCCTCTCTCCTGGGAGAGGAACCCCCCGTTTCTCCAGAAATGGGTGTACTTGCCAGCCTGAAGGACGCGCGAGGACCTGCACCCCGCAGCCTTGCTGCAGGATGGGGATGAGCACCTGGAATGCCGAGCCCCAGCACCTGGGAATGTAGCACCGCGCACCCTTCCGAGAGGTTGCCAGCCAGCGGGCGCGTCGTCCCCCGACGCTTCTCGGCTGGATTCACCGGAGCCTGCTGTGGGCTGCCCCTCCAGACCACACCGAACCTGATAATTAATGCAGTAATCCTCTGGATTCGCTCATTAACAGCCGCTAATGGCTGGCGTGTTAGCAATGAGCACTGCGAGCAGGACCAATTCAATTAAACCTCTAATAAACCCATTGTAAATGGCAATAACCCCGGAGTTCAAAGGCAGGATTACGGAAACTCTTTGCGATGGCTTGTGACAGCAGACGGGTGTACGGCTTGCTCCGATTAATTGACTGCCATGGACTGAACGGCTTTCTGGGAAACCCTTTCCACTGGCTGGCTGGCTGGTGGGAAGGCTGGGTAGGACTCCTGAGGAAGGAGCCAGGCGAGGCTGTGATTCCCGCACGAGCTCCACCTGCTCCCATCCTATCTCCAAGCGAGGCAGCAACACGGGATCGGGCTCTGGTGTGCCCAAAGCCCCGGACTTTCAGCCGGGGGCCCAACTGCTTTGGCCCAACTCTGGTGCCTTTACCTTCCCATCTCCAGCACGTCCGTGGTGACCCGGATCCGCCAGTCCCTTCCCCTCCTTCCCAAGGCTTCACCCCCCTTTCCCGGTGCATCCAGGCTTGGCACTGGCTGGCAGCTCCCTTGTTACAGCTGGGCAGCCGTGGATAGCAGATAGCTGAGGTGACTCTGTGCGTTATTCGGGAACACATCGTGGTTTCCTTGCACACTTAATTTGAAATGATTTGGCAGGTGATTTCTGTAGATAACTCTTGACCTGTCACTCATCCAGAAAGACTTTGCAGTGAGCAAGGCTCGGCAGAAGTCTTTCATTGAAAACTTCTTCATCTTGACAGGTGTGGGGTTTGTTCCGTTGTTGTTTTGCTAATCTCCGGATAACAGTTGGATTAATTCTGTGAAAATCCTTTTGAGAGCACGCGGGAAAAGAAAACCTCAATATGAAAAAGGTTTCATTTCAGAAAATGCTAGAATTGCGTTTGAAAATACTATTTTTGATTAGAGAGTCTTCTTCACTTCTTTTTTCACATTATTTTATGATGTGAAGTTTACATGTGCTGACATCATCAGAGCATATTTTAAAGCTATAAAAGGTAACATAAAACTGGAAGATTAAATCAAAATGAAATATAAGAAGTGAAAACATAATTTTGAAATGTCTAAGTAATTGAAACATTACCAAGTTCTGTTTCTTGAGAAACACTGGCATATTCATTTCAATTTCTAATTGTTGTAATTAATTTCATTCAGTGTTTGAGCTGATTAGACTGGACAGGTAGGTCACATAAGAGGTCTTTGTTCTCTTGTTGGATATGTATAATTCCTGGAATCAAGTTTCTCACGCAAATCCTGAGTACAGAGTCTGAAATGTCTCTTCTCACATCTCCTGTAGGACTCATTTAGATGTTGCTGCTTCTGCAAACACACTCAGAGTGAACTCACTTCCTAGAAACCTGGTGAAAAATGACCATAGGCTGGGTACTAACATGCAAAATGATTTTATAATTGAAATGAATGTTTCCAGCTGGTTATTTCTTGCCTTTAATTTTTTTTTTTCTCATGCTCCCTTTGGTTCTACAATCTCATGGTTCTACAGCCTCCAGACTTTGCAACACCTTGCAGGTACACCTTGAGTGAACCAAAAGCCAGGGCTCGGCCGAACGCCGAGGGAGCCAGACGCGTCCCAGAGCTCCCGGCCGGTGCCTGGGCATTCCCCAGGCTCACAGCCCGCCGGCTGACGCAGAAGGTCAGGAGACGCAAGGGTTTAGCAGTAGGGTTTGCCCAGCCGTGCCCAAGGGCGAGTCAGGCAGGAGCTGCTAGCAGTAAGGAAGAGTAGATGGGCTTGATCTGCAGTCAGTCTCCAGTGCTCCTGAACCAACTGGACGTTCTCCCAGCCCAGCCCCGGGATTGCAGGACCTATATGGTCCTGGGATGGGAATGCATCATCATGCAGTTCTCCTTCCAGGCATGATAAACCAGTCACCTTCTGTGGACAATTCCCAGTACCCAGAGAGAGAGGTAGGAAGAGCTGTTAGCTCTTGGTGATCCTGCTCTGGGTGGGATTCCAAGGTAATGGCTCTCTGACACCTCCTTTGTGTCCGCAGGAGACGCGGCTACCTACCGCTCCATCTGACTCAGCCCAGGAGTAACAGCAGCCTTTGGTTCTCTGCCCCAAACAGAGCTTCTAACGTTCCTGTTAACGCATGTAAATGTAAATAGATTCTGTAAGAAGCAATGTAAGTTTTCCACAAAAATATGGGGCCTGCACATAGCAAAAGAGAAAGAGAGAAGGAGAAAGGAGGACTGGAAGGAAAGCAGGCTGGCCTAAACCCAGCAGCAGGAACCTCTGCTCCATTTCTCACAAAAATTAAGGACGGGTATAATTCTCCTCACTTCACTCATGAGAAAGGGGAGCTTGCTCTCTCTCGCACACGCTCACACTCTTTCTTTCTCTTTTCCTAACACTCCTATCTTCACTCAGTCATTCTGGCTGCAAGTTTCTTTAAATTACAATTGGGTAGTCTTCCAGATTCTGGGGGACCCCTTTGTCAGAGGAATTCCTGTGGATATAGTCCCTATTTGATGAAATTGAGAGTTTGAGCAATTTGATGATATTAAGTAAATTAGCAAAAGACTGACTAAAGATACGATTCTCTATTCCTAGTAGAAAGCCTGTTTTGCCAGTAACTACTTTTAAGGAAATCTGTAACCAAATATGTATGCTTGGACGTCCACGTTCTTTTATTTTATTCTCTGCCAGATAAGATTCCCAACTGATGAATATTGTGATCTGTGTGTGCCTCACTGGGAATTTGGACCTTAGCCTGTGCGCTGGCTGCCCTTGACCTTGGAGATGCCACACGTGTAGGCACCATTTGAACTAGTTTCCCCAAATCTATTTCATTTTGCACTCTGAGTGCACATGTGGCCGTTAGTCACGTACAAAAGCCCTGCACGCACCAGACGGGAGGCAGGGCTGCAGCGCTACGAGAAGGTCTCCTTGGGTTGGAGAATGGAGAAGCTCAGCCTGCTGCGTCCAGCCCAGAAAGATGGTCTGGGTGCTGCACAGGCGGGGCAGAAATGGGGCAGAATGGATCAGGAGGCCAGGCAGGATGGGGACAAAGCGTGGGGAGGCAACTCTTTCTTAAATTACACCCTTGAAGTGCATGTCAGCGAGGACAACGCCGAGTAACTCTGAGCGGTAACCTTGCCTCTGGGTGCCTGTCACCACCTCCAGGTTCTGCCTCCTCTTTTTTCCCTTTCCCTTCCCCTCACTTCCTGCACCCTTTTGTTCTCTTAATTCTTGCACAAGAAGAACACCCCAGCATTCATATGCAAATTGCACCGAGGGCTGCAAGAGGGAGTATGTCTGAAGGAGAAATACATGCCACCCTCCTCCTGTTGCATCTTCCATCCCCTCTCCCGGCAGGGAGAGCACAGGAGCGGGATGGGGAGATCCCACGCGTGGCCTCCTCCCGCAGCTCCTTTGCCCCTCTGCCTGCGCTCTCCCTGTCTCCGCAGTTGGCAATCACAGCTGTCATCTCTCTGGTGCCCACAGCCCGCTGCGCCCACCCTGCACCCGCCTCACCCCAGGTACCAGTGTCACAGCCCGGAGCTGCAGGGCTGTCCCATTCCTTTGACACAAGTGCGACGGCTGCCATAGTGCCGTTGCTTGTCTAGGTCGAAGACAAGTGGAAAAGTCACATATAGGCACACAGGGAGTGATTTTTTTTTATTATTATTTATTTTTTTCCCCACCCAAGAAAGGGATTTTCAGGAGAATTCTCCCCCGGGGAACTGGAAACAGAATTTCTTCATGCGTAGGCAGTGTGCTGGCAGGTTTTTGTCACTTTCATTCACTCTCTAGATAGGTTACTGGGGGCTGAGAGCTAGTGCTTCTCTCTTCCCTGTCATCTCTTAGCCAGTTAATCAGCTCCAAAAATCAAAGGTTTCTGTCCTGCAAGTCAATGGAGCAAAGCCACGTAGTCCAGCCTGAAAAAGGCATGGAGATCTACCCGGACAGTTTTCCTATTCCACTGGGTACTGACGCATTTATTCTCACCACGCTCCGTCGTCCAGATTTACCTTATTCAGCCATGGCAACCCAGCTGTCTGGGACCTGCGCTGTATTTTCTCCCAGGCTATATATGACGTCTCCCTTCTGCTCTGCTCCCCCTCGCCCCTCGTTGAGGAGCAGGCTCTGAATTCGGCACAGGTTCAGGAAGGTTTCGCGCCAGCTACTCACCCTTCTAGCCAGTGCTGCCAAGGTTCCTGGGCTAAAATATCAGTGCAGCTGGTTGAAGACACTCGCCTTTCTGAGCATGAGAGATCACCGTGGAACAGGGATGGTGTCTTGCTCCATGAGGATGCCAGCACTAGCTCACGCTGGAGCACCGCAGGGATGGGAAGTATGGCAGCTCCTGCAAGCCCTGGGCAGATCCAGGGTGCCACAATGGGAAACGCTGGATGATAGCTGGGCTCAGGGCTTGCCAGGGCCAGAGAAGGATGGCGAAGACGCGGAGGACCGGAGTGGGATGTGGATAGCCCCTTGCCAGACCGCAGCTTGGTGGCAGACCCTTTACATGCTCCGATGCCGAGTCCGACGCCACGTCCCCCAAAGGTCACTGCCGTTTGTGCCCCATGCAGTTTAACCTGACTCCTTTGACAAAACCGTGCTGTTCTGTGGTACCCAGGTAATTGGGACTGCAAAGATCTGGGGACTGCATGCCTAGGATGCGCAACACCGACCCCCATTTGCCTGCCGTTGTCATCTTGCCTTTTTAATGTCAGTTCGTTGCACCGTCTCATCTTGACACCACCCAGAGACCCTGGAGGAAATGCTCTGGGGTTAGAAGAAGGTTGAAGGGTAAGGGGTGCTGTCAGCACCAGAAACGTTTAGGAAAGCAGCTTGGATTGGTGGCACAAACGTGTTTCTTGGGAATTGGAAAGACCAGCAGCAAAGCATTTCAGGCAGCACCTGTTGAAGGGTGTATCCTTCACCCATGAGCAGGAGGGAGCTGCTCACACGGATGGGTGGGCAGCAAAAACCCTGTAGCTTTACCTGCTGCCGTCACCCATTCAGCACCCTGGTACTGGTAACATTAGGAGCTCTGATGTCGGCCGTTGGCAGCTTTCATCACTGCAGTTGCTGGGCACTAACATGTCTGATGGTGGTGCCTTCGAAGGCAAGGGAGACTGCCGATTCCGGCTCAGAGGCACACTGCTGGAAAGGCAGCAGCGCTGGCCCCTGGACTCTCTGGGCTTTGGCTGCCGAGGTGGCAGACCCCGGTTTGCCTCGCTCCCTGCCCATGCAGACGGGGCCTGAGGAGCCAGCGCCCTGTGCCGAGCCCGGGATGGGCTCAGCGGAGCGCCTGGCTTGGCTTGGCGGGCGGTGAAGCCTTTGCTGCGGGATATTGGACTGGTGCAAGGGGGATGGGGAGAAGAGCGGTGGGAAGGATGGAGGGAGAGCAGCAAAGGATTCCACCCGGCAGTGGGGCTGAGATCAGCTTATGGATGAGCAGGTGGATGCAGTGCAGAAAAGTCCTTTTGTCTGTGGTGCACCCAAGGTGGGCAAATGGGAAGGAGCAGAGTTGACCAGACGTTTCCCCGCAGTGGGGCTGGGCGCAGCTCGCGGGGCTGGATGCAGGGATGGGGCAGCACTGCAGTTACCCTGAGAGCAAGGGATGGGGTGCAGGCTTGCAGGGAGATGTGATTTTCAGCACCGTCAGGTGTACGAAATGCCCATCCATTAGGAAATAAGCAGCAGCTTTGATGCTTTTGATGTCAGCTACTGATTTACAGTGATTTATATCAACAGCTACAACCTGTATTTACATAATATTCCTCACAGGACTGTCAGCGCTCTGTACAGGAGAGAAAAAAAATGGTCTTAGGCTAAAATCATAAGCCCTGCAACCTGGGAGAGCCCAGGTTCTTTCCAGGACTCTGCGAAAGCCTCCCTGCATCTGTTTAGAAAGGCTGCTTTAAGCTTAGCCCTTCATGCCTGAGTTTCCCCAGCTCTGGAACACAGACAATAATGCTTTTTGTCTTCACATGGAGTGGTGGGTGATGGAAACTTAATGAGATATGCCCCCCCCAAAAAAAAAAAAAAAAAAAGTCCTTTAAGATCTTGCAGTAGAAAATGCATGGCTCCTCGAACTAACATCCTTGGGGTGAAAAAGCACACTAAAATCTGTAGTAATCCTGGTTTGCTCTGGGCCTGTCTCCAGTGAAGGCACGCTGTCTCAGAGTGGATTAGATGGAAGTGCCCAGGCCAGGATGCACTCCTCCAGTCCCTGCTGTTTGCATGTCCTGGTATTTAAGGAAGTAAAGAAGGACACGGTGCAGTCACAGCCCCAACAGCAAAGACAGAGCTGTCAGGCACCCAGCGTAGCTCTGACTTCTGTCCAGGGATGGATGTGCATTCCTAACAGCCCCCTTCTGCCCGTGGAGTATGAATTCACCTGTTTCCATCGGAGCCCAGCGCCTAAGGGGCACTGCTGCTCCGTGCGGGACCCCTCTCCAGTAAACCCAGTCCCTTTGCAAGTCATGGAGTGGGAAAGGGGCTGGGTGGGCCACGGGAGGGAAGTTTGCGATGGGTGGGAGTCCGTGGTTCACCTGTGTGACTTCCCGCTGGGATTGTGTTCCGTCTCCATACAGATTCATTTAGTCTTGGGTTTAGATCAGGATCTTCTTCATTTTTTTTGGAATGCATTTGGGGTTTCATTACATTTTCTCTCTTGTGGCTTCAGGAGTCCTGGACTAGTCTAGGCTTTCTTTTATTTTGGGGTGAGGTTTTTTAAGCCTCACTGAATAAAGTAACCAGGTTAGAACATTCAACGTGATTTAGTGAAGCAGAACCAGGAGAAGACATTATTTCTTGCTCAAGACAGCCACAGTTGGACTCTCCCTATGTGAGCAGGGAAAATGAGTGAGTGAGTTTCCTCTACTGTGCCAGGTCCAGAGAGGAATCTCTCTTCTAATTTCAGGATTACAGAGAAAAAATCATGGTCAGTAAGAACAGATTTGTCCAGCTCGGCAGATCTCCCTTTATCTTTATGCCCAGATTCTGCCAGCCCAGAAGAAATTACTTGTCTGAACCAAGCCTCTTAATTATTCCCTTTGTGCAGTTCTGGGAGAAGCATCCTGGGTTTAAGCTACTTGATGGCATTCCAGCCGGCTCCAGCTCTTGCACGGCGCAGACAGACAGTGTCTCCAGCCAACAGCGGAAAGGCTGCTGGCTGCAGCGAGCGAGCAGACACACACATGTTTTGGCCCGGAGTGGACTGTGGTGAAGATACAAGAGTGTTATGTGCGGCTGCATTATGATGATATTAGATAATGGTGTTCTGGATAGCAGCGCTCTCCCAGGCGCAGGGCTCCGTGGCTCAGAGCACCGTACTGGCTCTGCATCCCCAGAGACGCTAAACAGATGAAAGGCCTTTGGTCCATATGGCTTGAAGTTGGCCACAAGTAGGAAAATATTGATTTGTGGTGACAAATGTAATTTCTAAATTAATTGAAAAAAGATACCATACTGCCTCAAGCTGTTCCATTTGCATGAGAATGAAGAGATCACCTTAAACAAGAACAGAGACCCTTCTATATAGTGAACTGTGAAAAAAACAAATTAGCTGGAGGTGGGAGAGCTGAACAGCCACTGACAGGACAAAATTAGCTAGTCTGGATCATAGCTGTTATAAAAACAAGAGAAAGAAATGAAAACAGACCTTTTAAGAAAATATGGATTTTTCTCAGGAAAATAGACTCACGAAGTACATAGCGCTACATTTCACTTGATTGATAAATGACCTAATAAAACACGCAGCAGTATCTGCCATTAGCTAACGCTGTCCAGTTCTTGGTGCGCCCATAACGCGCACACAGTAATTTGCAGAACACTTTAACATCATCTCCAGTTCCCATCTCCAAGTTCCTTCCGTAGGTCTATTTATGCACATTGACATGTTTATGCCCATGCAAGACGCAGGTTCGAAAGCATCATCTCCGGCCTGTTGCCTGCATAACTTATAATCAGCTACAGGCGTCTGATTTGGCAAATCTTACTATGGGGTGCTGTACATACGCCCCTCTAGGCTATAGCTTTGCTTTAGCAATTCCCAGCTGACAGCAACAGAGGTGGGTAGACGCAGTTCTGACCTCCAGGGAGCAGAGACCCAACCTGAAAACGTCCCTGGGAGCACGTTCCTGCCCTGCAGCCCGGCCTGAGGGGGCGAAGCTCCCCTGCCCACCAGAAAATCCACAACCAGCATAATTCAGGAGCAAGATTTTCGAACTGCGTCCATATGCTGCAGCCTCCCTCAGCAACACTTCCCTTGAACAATCGCTTGAACACATGCTCAGCGTGATGAGCGCATGCGCTTGGCTCATGTACGGCCTCACGGGAGGTCTTTGGCAGACCCAGGAGCTGGACCCAAGTGTCTGGGAATGGACCCGAATTTAGGTGCATCACTTAAGCAGAGCGAGATGGCAGCCAGCAGCAGAGCTCAGGAGCTGCTGCTTCTCTCCAGCTCTGCACGCAGCTCTTCCTCCAGCTTCCTCCCTGCACGCAGACGCACACACACGCAGCCTCTCACTTCATGTCTAAACTCTGATAAAACTATTCCTGGCTGCCAAACAGGCAAATTTCACAGAGATGGGGGAAGGTTAAAAAAAAAAAAAAAAAAAAATCCTTTTATTTTTTTTTCATGGCAAATGTTTGCTCAGCTCTTCTTCTGACTATGACTAAGAATATTTCATACTCAAATAATCCATCACGCTTAATGCTGTTAACTTTTCAATACCAACTGTACAACCCACAGAGTACACAAACCCCCTTCTGGGATTCTTTATCATCATAGCAACAACTAGAGAAGGTATTTGTCCTCCCGCTGAAAGGCATTTAAAACATGTGATCGTCTAAACTCCTTCCAGCCCTTTTCAGGCCATGGCAGATAAAACTGATGCACAGGTGAGACAAATCCTCATTGTTTCTCCCTCTATGCGGTTCTTCTTGGGAGTTTCTTCATAGAAATAGGGTGGGTGGGGTGGTTAACCCCCTCAGAGCGGCGGGAGGCGCCAAGGGAAGCAGCGGGTTGACCTACCAGCCGACGTCCTTCCGAAACCATCTTGCTCTGGAGCTTGTGCATTGCTGCGGTCTCCGGCAGCCCCGTGCCCTGAGCTGCTGCCTCTGGAGCTGCTCAGGGCCTGGGAAGGGAGGAAGGCTGCTGCTGGGCATGCGGTGGCTGGAGAAACTGCTGATGCTGGTGGCTGGTTTTCCTCCTGAGCCCTCTGATCTGCTGCTGTTACTGTCTGCATGCTCGCCGCCTAACCTGCTCCGGGGCTGGGGAAGCGAATCGTGGGTTGCACAAATTGTTTGGCTGTGCCAAATATTTCAGAATATTTCAGTTTATTTTCAGAAGAGCTGTGCTAGGGAGTGCCGATGCTGCTGCTCTGCTGGCAGGTCTGGAGTGTGGTGACGTCTTGGTCTTTCCAGAGAAGCGTCTCCAAGTGCAGCCTTTGGGTGCCTGGGGGGTATCTGTGCTTCCACTCCACTCCTGGGCACACAGATTTTTCTGGCTGAGGCCGGTGCCGCTCTACGTGAGTGCCCAGGCCTTGTTGTGAGTGACAAAACTTGGACGTGAGGAACTAGGAGAGTGCGTGGGTTGTGAGCAGGTGGACACGCCGTGCCCTGGCTGTGCTGGCAACAAAAGCTGAGCTTACCCAGTTTAAAGACCTGAAGAGGGAAAATGTTAAACTGAAAGGAGTTTCAGGATTTTTGTAAGTGTAAGTACTCCTGGGATATGCAGCTGATGTACGGCTCGTCCCTGCCAACTGCAGCGATTCACCCCGCAGATCCTATACGCAGGAAATCCAGACATTTCTTGAACGTCAAAAACCTGCTGTGCCTTCACTACAAATCTGAGTGCAAATCCTGAATCCACAGCCTTACCTCAAAAAAGGGCATTTCACTAGCACCATCTCTGCCAAGAACTGCCTTCTAGACTGACCTCAAGTAGATTTAAAGAAACATTTGGGATTGAAACCGTCCTGGGGAAGACAGAGCGAGCCGGAGCCGAGCCTACTGCCATGGACCGCTGCCGTTTTCCTTCCGAGCGGAGCCCGGCACGGCAGCGCCGGTTCCCTCACAGCCGAGGCAGGGGCAGGTGGGTGAGCGTGGGACCAAACCGCGCAGGGAAGCAGTCCCCCATCCGGGCGCTGCCTTGCTGCTCTCGGGTCGCTCTGGCCATCGAGGCTGCGTGGGCGCCAGCCAGACCCTGCAGGGAAGGCAGTTTTGGCTGGGTCCTGGGTGGTGACGCAGCACAAGGGAGGGAGCAACCCCTTTAATCGTATTCTGATTCTATACGTCGTTTGGCATAACCAAACCTGCAAGATCTTCTCCTTGAGCTGATGAATGCCTAGAGTTAACCTGGGCTTTCAAACTGCAGGTTGCGCGTTTACTGCAAGCAGTGGGAGCAGCAGGACGTAAACTATCCAAATTGTTAAATGCAAACCACTAGGTAAGCGGTATGAAGAATGCTGTAGGCCGCCCAAGTGACTATCGGTTTAGGGCACTGACAATTAAACTGTGGCAAGTTTAAAATGTTCTCTCAGTCTTAGAATCAAAAGGGAGATGTGCTTCGGTAGCTCTTTCTGTAGAAGGTGTGTTAAGGTCCAGCTCTTTACGTCAGTAAAGGTAAAGGCCTAAGTAAAGACATTTTCAGGATCCTGTTGTGTTAAACATTTTTCTCATCCTGCATAAAAGATGACCCTTTTCACTCTCCTGCTTCCTCAGAGCAAGTATAAAAGCTGCCGCCTCAGGTGCCCGCTGCAGGGGATGGGGAAAAAGTCACGGAACAGGAACCAGAACAGCTGATACAAATTACCTTTCAAATTGGAGCAAATGCTCCCAGAAATGTCACCTATTAAAAGATCAACTAATAAGTTCCTGCTGCAGCCCAAATAGCTCAACTGAAAAAAAAATAAAAATATGCTGATAGTCTTCAGGCCCAGTTTTTTTGTGAGCTTTGCAATCTGAGGTTTGTCAGTTTTGTGCTTAGCACAACTGATGACGCTGTGGGTAATATTTATTACAAAAACCTGCTGGATCCCTTTGAAAACCTGGACCTTTAAGAGCAGAGAACAGACGTGTGAGTCCTTCCCCTTGCCAAAGCAAAGATGAGAATCGCAGCAGATAGCCAGCCACCACTGGATGCCAGGGATGGGGTGCGCTTGCTGATTCTTCACCCGCTGATTTGGTATATATGTTAATTTGAAAAATGCAGTAAGCCTCCCAATGCACTGGAGCCTGAAAGAGCAGTATGGTTTCGATGAGGTCACGCTTAACACTGCGTATGTTATTCCTACAGCTTCCATGATGAACGTCCCTTGGCTGCAAAAGCTCTAAAATAAGTATCGTCTGACTGCATCCTAGTGGATAGATTTCATTTTCTTTGAGTGACTCCTGATCACTTTCAAAGTCATGTGTGTAATCACTGTGAAACCTACAATTTTCCTAATTATAAATATTGGCTATTTTAAGGTTTATGGAGTCTTCCTGTCACACACTTCTTGTTTTTCCCAGTTAACTCCCGATGGTACTAGTTGTGAACTTGGAAGGTCTGTACCTTGCTGGCATGGGTAAGGATCCTATCGGTAAAAAGCCATTTTAGTTATGGGAAAAGACTGTCAAAGAAGGACTAACTGGTAGAACAAACCTCTGTAATTAGTAGGTTCTTCGAGCTAATGATAGTGAGACCAAGCCCTAAATTGGAGGCTGTAGAGTCGAAGGGCCACCTGAGTCCGGCTGGTTGACAGGATTTTGTCTATTTGTGCAACTCCTGATTGTAGCTATAGCTGGGTGTCTCAGACGTCTGGGCGTCTGCCTCCAGACTCAGAGCAGTTGCTGCTGTGGCTAATCCTGAATCAGATACAGCTGAATGAGATCTATCTACAACAGCCTAGCAAGAGCAAATCAGGTGTTCCTGGTCAAGCCCTCAAAGAGTCTTTGTAAATTAGTACAGTTAGCAGCAGGGCCCTAGGAAGATGCTAAACAAAGGGAGATGTGGACATGCCAATTGTATCGTAGAAGGTAGCAAGTCCAGGTGGGCGTGCGATGAAATGCAACGTCCCTACCCAAAGGGTTTGCAGTTTGTTTGGGGAGAGCACCCCAGCTGGGATGTGATAGCGATCTGTATCAGTCATCATAATTCTGTGTCTGCCGTATCATACGTGGCACAGATCCTAGCTGTGGCGGGCTGGTGGCCTTCGGCTGTTGACGGACGAGGGCTTGCTGTTGGGGTTAGATTGTCGCCCACGTAGCCTAGTTTAAAATTAGTAAGGATGTTTGGGTGGCAGTTGCACCTGTGTGTTGCAGTGCAGATGTGTCCGTAATCAGGAAAGGGTTGGAGGGAGACGTGTTTTTTCTCCTGTGGAGTAGGAGGGTGAGCTGAATGGTTGTTTGAACACAGTTAAAGCTTTCTGTGTGGGTGAATTGCTGATGGTGTTTATTGTAAGGCATTCCACCTGGAGGAGGAGTAGGACAGCAGAGACTCTTCTGTCTCCCTCCAAGCACCATGCAAGGGGAACACCGCCAGCAGATGAATGCTTCTGTACCTCTGGCTTGCTACCCTCTCTGACACATATTCTGCACAGGAGCAGCATTGACGCAGACTCTTACAGAGCCACGCAGGAGGCCTTCTGCCACCACAACCCCATTTTCCATGTGAACTGAGCGCCGTATTTCAGGTGACTTGCAAACAGGGTTAATGCAAGAGGCTCCGGTCTTGCCTGACGCCAGAGCCACCAAGTAACGTAAACAAGATGAGTTAAGACCTAAATCTACATAAGCCGTGAAAAAAAATTATGTTGTTTACTCAGCACTATATGCAGAACATACACCTTGACGCTCTGCTGTTTGTGCTTTAATGGCTGGACAAAATTGGGCTTCCCCTGCACGAGGGTGACCACGTGCCTTACTGAAGTGTATGGGCCACAGGCGGCCACTGGCACTCCATTGCTCTCTAAAGCTTTTGTTCGAGCTTTTTGTCAATCTGTTGCACAGGTAGTTGACTTTCCTGGGGTGCTTCCTGGGACCGTCACCAAGCTACCTCACCTATAATGCCCGAGTTGAGTTATTCTCAAGCTACCACTCAAGGAGGGCTTGGTTGCCCTGTAGGCTGCCCAATCTGCCAGCCCTGTAAGGGTGCCTTGGTTATCGTAGCGTGGCACATCCTGGAGGGCAGCATGCGGTAGCGGGGGACATCCCATGCTATCCTGGGGATGAGAACAGGGTTTATACTCCCAGCCAGGGAAGAGAATTTCGACTTGCCATCTGGGGAGAAGCAATTGTTTGCCACCACTTTTCCCTCCAGATCCTCTCCAATACAGGAACAAATAATTTGTTCTCCCTCTCTGTAGTGTTGCTTCTGCCAAGGGCAGCATAAAAGGGAAATAACAGGGTATACGGAGCCAAGAGGCAACGGAGCGTCTGTGCTGTGCCAGACAAACCAACCCAGTGCAATATATTAGGGGAGGGCTAGAGCCAAGAGCTCTATTTCACAGTGGCTGTGATGCTCCGTATCTCCAAAGGCTTGTACAAAGCCTCCCCTTATTCGGCTCAGCCCTCTTCTGTGAATGAAGCAAAACTCCCAGGGCTCTCAATATTCCCTGTGCATATTTCTTGGGGAGCATAGTTCTTGCTGTGAACATTAAACCTCAAAGTTGGCTGGATGCAGGATAGAGAGCAAGGTCATGGCCACTCTGCTCCCCCTCCCCTGACATTCTCGCTTGACTGAAACCGTGGAGCTAGATGCTAATAAATCAGCAATCAGCCATGCCCTTCTGAATAATCTTCTCTTCCCCTAAATTATCTCTTCCATCTAATATTGGTGATTTCATATAATTAATGCTAGAGAAGGGAAGGCTTGAGACTCGTGGCCTATTGGAACGCAAGCTCATGCTATGCAAGTTTCCCCTGCGTCTGAAAGAACTCTGCCTTAAGTAATTGTTGCCCTGATTTTAGGATTACTGCGGGAATAAGTTAAAACAGACAAACCGAGTTGCCTGATGCGTGGCAGAGGGGGCTGGAGCCACGAGGACTTTGCTTTCGCCTCACTGCGCTGATAACATCTTACACAGGCAAACTGTGCACTAATCCCAGAGCGGCTGGAAATCTCGCCGGGAAGGACACTGCCTGCCACTCCTGTATAATGGAGATGGAGCATTTAGACACACGCAGGCTTACATAATTTTCCTGACTAAGTGACTTCCTCTTTGAAAATGTATAAATCAGATGTACCTTAAACTGCCGTCCTGTTTTCCTGAAAGCCCAGGCAAAGCTGTACAAGCTGGGAATAATGATCCCTTGATAAATGAGGGAACTTAACTTCCCAGGCAGGGGGGAAATGGTGCAGGCGACGTTCTCGTGAAAGGCACAGAGGAAGCCCGAAGCAAAGGCTTAACCAATACCCCTGATATTGGGTCTGGTTACACTGTGGTCTTCTGGTGGATGAAGAGGGTGTTTTGGAGGGGATGATTCCTGCCCTGCTGGCTTGGAGGGGAGGGGAATGTGTGCGTCTAGGGAGCGGGAAGCAGCTGTACTTGCTGAGCCGTGGCATGGTGACGATCTCTCCGGCCCTTCAGTGAGTATCGGCTGGTTTCTGTCAAAATGCTCGTTACTCTAAAAGGATGGATTTGAAATCTGTTGGTGTATGGATTTAGGGAAACATTAACTGGTGCGATGAACATCTGGCCCAATGACACATGGGTAGAGACGCTACAGTTTCCTACACAATACCCTTGCAGACGTGGTCATACTTTATCCGAAGGGAGTTGTGTTCGCGAGCCAGTAATGAGTCCACAGATCTCACGAGTTTCATTTGTAAAATGTGTTACCAGAGGTTATAAAAAGGCTGCAAATTGAAGCCATGCTGCTGCATTTGTTGAGCCTCTTTGGGAAAAAGGCAGCTGTCACCAGCTTCCTGAACTTATCTCCAGCATGGAAACAATGGCTGCTGGCAAAGGCGGTGGCTTTTCCCTCTCTTCTGTCTCCCCTGTTTTGCCTCTGCCCGTGGTGTTAATTCCCAGTGACAAAGGCGAAGGGACCTTTTGACCTGGGTTTTCTCTGTCTTATTTTGGAAGGCTCATTGTGTCCGTTTCGGATCTTGCTCAGACATAAACTGTTTGTTTATCTCTTCACAGATGTAAAACATGAGGCTTTATAGATGTAGAATCAGTTCTTTACAACTCCTTGGGTAGAAGGTTTAATCCTCTCTTAAGGGGAAGGAAAGGCACACAGATAGAGCTTCAATGACTGACTGGAGGCCTAATTATGGGTAGAGAGTAAGCTCGCGATTAAAAATAAGGTTGGAATTCAGCCCCTTAATGAAAGCTCCTAGATCTCGTTGCCTTATTTCATGCACACGTACAAGCAGCATATGTTTTACACAACAGACTCATCACGTTGACTCATCGGAAGGAACAGAAAAGGGAGTGTTTCTGTATTACCCACTATCTGCCTTTTGCGATGCACTTTCCCTGTCTCCGTACCTTAAACGCCCTCCTCACTGTGGTCTTGAAGTGTGCGTGCATTCGTGAAGCGCAGGCTTCCTTGCCAGATGGAAGTCAACGCAATCTCACTTCAAAGGAAGGGGTAAAGGTGGACAGTGAAGGAGGGGATTTTGGCAGGAGGGAGCCTGTTGTGGAATCTGCCCCCTTGCCCTGGGAATGGCACAGATGGGGAGCTCCGTCTGCCAGCGCCTGGACTGCATGTTCTGGGGGGAGAAGGAAGCCTATAAATGAGCCTCTCTTTTTTTCCTTTTCTCTCTATTTTAATGCGTATTTATTTGCTCTTCCCTCTCTTCCCCCTCGTCCCTCCCTGCCGTCAGCTGCAAAACTAATGGCATTATGTCAAAATCTGTTAATGCATCTGCTGTGCAGGTTCAGGTTATCAAAAGTATTAGCTAAGCCAGTCTGCAAACACCTGGGGAACATATGTCTGCCATCACACAAAAGACTCTAGGTGGCAGGGAAAGTTAATAAATCTAATTGGTTATGAAGCAGTACTAGGCATTGAATAATACCACCTTGGAATTCCTCCAGTGCCCCCAAGGCTGTTGCATGGATGTGCTCTGGGCATGGACCATGACCCTAAGGGAGCCTAGGAACGACTTGCTTTGGGTTTGCCAAGTCTCAGAGATTGATGGTTGATGGCATCAGCATGACGTTCTTGCTCTGTTACTGCACCCTCTTCTCTCTAATGACTCCAGCGGTGGTGGCAATGAATGACTTTCCCCAGCCCACAGATGTTGTGAAATTGGTGGTGGGCATGCTTTTTTGTTTCTCCTGGTAGGACTACATACTGCTTTTGAGGCTTTCGTTACCAGTGGCAGAACCCCTGCTGTTTCTCTGGGTAGCAGATGCTAACTGTGTCTCCAGTGGAAACCCTTTCCTCCCTCCTCCCCTAAGAAATGAACTATAATTATCCAGGCTGAAGGTAGGAGGATGCATGAGGTAGAAACCAAAGACGGAGGTGTTTGTAGCAAATCGATAGATTTCTGAAGGGTTGAACAGCACAGCGAGAGCTGTTGAAGGACTGGCAGAGAGGATCAACAGCATGAATCCATCCAGCATGAGGCACAGCCGCCTGCATTGACTCAGCCTCCTGGCTGCCGCTGGAAAATCTGAACAAGAGGAGTTAAAAAGCCATCCTAAAGCTGTCTCTGCTGGGGAGAGTCAGGTACGGTGGCTGAAAATCTGCTCTCCGCTAGACAGCACTGTAGACCAAGTTTTGATTGTTTTCTGACCTCCGTGAATCATGGCTGCCTCAGGGAAAAGGGGAATGTAAGCAGCACGAGGAGGAAGCACTCCCAGGGAAATTGTGAAACGGCAGTCAGGAAGAAGCACCTGTCCTGTGCTGCTGAAGAGGGTATCCTACTGCTTTAACTCCTCCGCTGCTTCTGGATCACACGGCTGAGCTCACTTTCCCACTCTGCAGCAAGTTGAGACTTCCCTGCTAGGTCCTCCTGTGCGTCCTGGGTGGTTGGGTCCCAGGTCAGTGGCTGGTTCCTCTTTGTTGTCCCAAGCACCTTGGCTCAGTCTAGTGATCTAAGGGGAGATGTTGAAGACTCTTGGCTTTTTCCATGGGCTGGAGAGAGATGGCAGCACTTCCATCCCCAGCTTTGCCTCTCCACCAAGCCTGGGAGGCACCAACCCCCGAAGGCGCAGTCCCGTCCCTGGCTGCCCGACCAAGGATGCACAAGGAGGCAGCGCTGGCTGGTGCCCGGTGTCCTGCTGCCAAGGGATGCCATGGGTGATCCCGATGCATGGGTTACCGTGAGGAGGTGCCTGAGGATCTAGTTGACCTCATTGGACGTCCGGTTCCAGGAAAGATGTGCTTTTCTCTCTCCCTCTCGTAGGATGCGAGTGCTGCTGACAGGAGTTTCCATAGGCCCTCCGATGCCTGGCAGAGTTTCAAAAGACAAATATGGGGCAAGTGGGAAGGTCACAGGCCTCGGATCTGAGTGGGAAGAGGTGGAAGACCTCCAGGATGCCTGTCAAGACAGCTCCAGTGAGTAGAAAGCTGATCTTGATTGGGAAGACTCCACTGAGGAGGTTCCTGCTATGACACTCCCTGCTTTTGTGGATAAGCTAAAAACACTGGATGCAGACTGGTTCTGAGGCTTGCTGTTATCATCTCTTTGGTGGCTGTAGCATCAACATCCCGGTGTGTTAGGCAATTCCCCACTGAAGGGACACCTAGTCCTCAGGAAACAGCACTTCACGGTCTGCTCCAGAGTCAAGACTCGCTTGCTTCTACTCTTGCCAGAGCTTATCAGTGCCCTGCAACCATCATTGCTCCTACCCCTTCTCTCAGCACTGGCTTGCAAGCTGGGGATGTCTCTGTGCCAACCTGGCAATCCCTCCCGCGGTCCCAGTGCTCCCAGTCTCTTTGTCAGGCTGGGCACGTCGGGCTCTGCTCCCCCGGGTAGTTTTGTTCCTTGCCCACCTGAGTGCTGATGCTATGGTAAAAATAACTGCACGGAAATGAGAGCACTGATTGGGATTTAAATAAAATTTACATAAAATTCTGCCTTGAGTACTAATTAATTAAGTGTTAAAAGCCCCCGAAAAAGCAGGAAGGGGGGGGACTTGTTTGCCTTGCCAACCAGGGGAAAGCTATTAGGAATCATAGAATCATTTAGGTTGGAAAGGACATCAAGTCCAACCGCAAACCTAACACTGCCAAGTCCTCCACTAAACCATGTCCTGAAGCTCCCCATCCACACGTCTTCTAAATACCTCCGGGGATGGTGACTCAACCACGTCCCTGGGCAGCCTGTTCCAGTGCTTGATAACCCTTTTGGTGAAGAATTTTTTCCTAATATCCAATCTCAACCTCCCTGGCACAACTTGAGGCCCTTTCCCTTTGTCCCATCGCTTGCTGCTTGGGAAAAGAGAGCGACACCCCCCTCGCTACAACCTCCTTTCAGGTAGTTGTGGAGAGCGATAAGGCCTCTTCCCAAAAGCCTCCTTTTCTCCAGGCTAAACAGACTTGTGCTCTACACCCTTCACCAGCTTCATCGCTCTTCTTTGAATGCACCCCAGCACCCCAAGGTCTTTCTCGCAGTAAGGGGCCCAAACCTGGGTGTTTTGAGGTGCAGCCTCACCAGTGCCGCGTACAGAGGGACGACCACTTCCCTCGTCCTGCTGGCCATGCTCTTTCTCATGCAAGGAGAGGCGAAGACTTTCAGTGGCCTAACTGAAGTACCACGCTCCAGCCGGCCGGCGGGGTGGGAGATTTGCTGCTGGCGAGCAGGAGAGAGGCTTGCTTTTGCTGGGACAGGGCAGTGCTTCCAGCCTCTCTCGCTGTTGTCTCTGGGCCTCCTTCTTGCCTGGGCAGTGCTCAGCCCCGTGCAGGAGAAGACGTGTTCATCTCCTGATCTTGTCCGCGAGCCAGGGCAGTAGGAGGCAAGTGCAACAAGAGGGAGAGGGGCTCTCTTAGCACTTGTGTGTGCTCCACGGTAGCCCCTCAAGGCAACTTTTCCCCATCTATTACAAGTATTGCCAGGGAAAGCTCTGCCACTTGTGGTAACACTCGTTAATTAAGCAATGAGATGTACCAGTCTGGGTGACACCACCAATTAACTTGTTCCTCATATTGTCTATGTAATTGAATCTATCTAGGATTTTATAGAGCGCTTATGGCCATGGAGAGGCTGAGGGTAGGGAGGCCTTTAAATTTTACTGCGGTTTATAGTGCTGAGTCCCTTGGCCACGGCTAGAAAATGGGTCATGTAAATGCACAAGCAGGGACGTTCAGTTGCTTGAGCCATACGAAATGGGATGGAACCAGCTTGCTGTGTCGGAGAGAACATTCGGCTTTCCCCGGACCTGGACCGGACTCCTCGTGCCCCAGCAGGTCCTCAGTGAATTGCAATGGGCTGGGTCGTGAGGCTTCTCCACTCAGCAGCTCCTTGCTGCACAAAGCAAAGCGTCCCGCTGTGTGCTTAGAGAAAGGGCCTGGCAGGATACTGGGAACAGTTGGTGGGAGCCTCCCGTTCGGGGGTAGCTGGCGGAATTCAAACAGACTGGCTTTTCTGCTTTCAGGATCTTCCAGTTTGGAGGATCACAGAGCAGTTTCGATCTCAATGGGTGTCCTGATGGAGGTCAGGCTCGCAGTCTGTCTGGTTCCCAGCCACTCTGGGAAATGTCCCTGTCCCCTCCTCAGCCCACCCGAGCAGCAAAATCACCTTCCACTTGCACAGAGACAGGCTTCCTCGGTCTGTTGGCAGCCCACCGGTTGGTCTGCCCAAAGCTAGGAAGACATATCCTCCTGTGAAAATCGAGGGTTTGTTCCAAAGTGGGACACCCTCCCTCCCCCAACATAATTACAAATATTTAAATCCTCTCCAGAACGGAGTTTCCTCGCCTTGCCCAGCTGTACTCCCAAAGAGTGCAACAGGCTGCTGTGCAAATCTGAAGGTGAGTCAAAAACATTTCCCTGCTTTGCTTTATGTCCAATCTCTTCTAGCTTTTTTTTTTTTTTCACTTTTCAGAGCGGTCTGGAGCTCACCAAGTCCACAGGCAGTGGAGAATAACCCTTGTTATGCCACTGATTTTTCTCCACAGCTGGTCATTAAGTACATGGGAGCTGCAATAAGCCTTGATCTATCCCAGCCTTGGCATACACTACACACCTTGAGATGACAACAGATCCCCAAATGGGAGTACACTCTCATCCTCCCCACTTCACCTCCCAAAAGCAACCATTTAGACTCTACAAATATTTTGCTCAAATTCTCTTTTTCAGCATCTCTCCCTGTATACATCTGTGCCCTCAAATATTTTGAAACTTCCAGTGTCCCTGGCACTGAGCTGTACCTTTGTGGCTTGTTTTTGTGTATGTAACCAAGGCAGATCTGCCCGGATCAATGCATGGATGCGGAGCTTTCAAGGAAAATACAGTGGGAGTGGGTATCCACCCTACTTTGGACATGTAGTGGATCACCTGTGCTTGAGACGCTGCAGTTCAGGAAAATGTGTGACCAGAGACCCTCATGCTTTTTCCAGTGCTAGAGGTTCATTCTAGTTCCTCTGCCAAATTCCACGTGAGGTTGTTACGTGCTGTTTATCTAATCTTTTATTTGCAAAAGCATTTGGCTATTGCGATGTTGTTTGGGATTTTTACCAGAATGGTAATGGTCAAAGGCCTGGGGAGCAAAGTCTAACAATCCAGATTCGGGTCCTGCAGTGCTGGGTGCTGTCCAAAGATGGGAGAAACCAGCTGGAGACAGACGTGGTGTTCCCTTCCCCTGCCCCAATTCGTACCCCATTTTGACACATTTAAATTGCAACTTCAGGCTGAGTGAGAGCACAGTTAACATAGCAGGCTACATATACTTTTGAAAAATGTAATTCCTCCTGGAATCTCAGCTGCGCTTGGCTTTCATTTTCAGGTTACATATTGTACCCTCCAAATGAAGTGTAAAAGTGGAGCTGCTCTGTTCTGCATGGATATTGAGGAGCCCAGAGTGTCTGTTGTTCCAGGGAGAGTTTGTTCCCTTTCCAACATCCAAGATCTCTTTGTGCTCCAATGCACAACACCCTGCCAGCCTGTGTAGTGCTGCTGCCATCCTAGCGGTCAGGGCTGGAGACACCGTTTGCAAAATGCTTTTGGGATGAATTTGCGTGGACTCCGGAGCTGTGGATGCCAGAAAAGTAACATCTCTCTGCAACTGGACTACCTATGTTCTGTAACCAAGGTGGGGATGACTGAAAGCAGCTGCATCTGCATGCAATATGCTGATATTAAAGTGTTGAAAACATGTCTTGGGTCTTGGGCAAGGTATCCAGACCAGCTCCAGGTACTCAAATCATCTCTGTTCCTAACACTATCTTCACCACAGATATGTTTGAACCCCACTCAGCAGTATATTATGTTAGAAGCTTGATAAGTGTACATGTAACTAAATAGGGGATTTCTGAAGAGAGGAAATAACTTTGAAATATGAGTACTTAACTATCCATTGCATTGCCTTATCAAATGGGTTTGGAAGGAAACTCAATCTCTGTTTGCTTCCGTTATATTTATCTTGTGTCAGGCTGATAGCTCAACATTTCTGCAACTGTCAGGACTTAGAAAGGCTTTACTCCCTCCCATCTTCTCAATTTTGTTTCTTTTTCGCCTTTCTCTACACCACTGGGGACAGTCATAGCTCAGGACAGGATGCAGATCGCTGAGCGGTGGTAGAGCTTCAGGTACGTTTGATGAGTCCTGCTCACACGCTCAAGACATTTGCTGAGCTTACTAATTTTTCTGCTAGATGTCTGAACCCTTTTTAGCCCTTCTCTGAGGGATCACCTGCCTCCTAGGATCGCCTGGGAATTTGGTTTAGCAAATTCCCTTTTAATGCAGAGATCCACAACAACGACAGCGCTTACGCTCTGTCTAACCTCTTCCAGTGCCGCATGACAATGGTGGCATACTACGGGTCTTAAGTTTGTACCAGTTTGTTGGAAGCATCTGTAGCCCCTAAACTGAGCTTCTCTTGTGTGGCTGCCTGTGATGACCAGGCAACAATCTCAGTGCCACGACTGGTCTGATTTATTCCTCCTCCAAAGCTCCTCATACGCCGACAGAGGTTAGGATGGTCAGGATAAGACCAGTTCTGCATTGCCATAGTTCCCAGGAGAGCTTAGGCTTAAATGTAATTACCTCAGCCTTTTCATGCGTATCCTCTGTTTGCTAACGTTACGCCTTCTCCTTACCTAGGGAAAATCCAGAGATTTTCTCTTAGTGATGGTGAACAGAGAGAGTGGCTGGTGAAGCAGTAAAGGCTGACTGCCTCCAAAATAGCTGCATTTTATTTGAGCCATTTCAGCCACCTCCTGTTATTCTAGTGATCACAAGGGAGCTAACTTGTTCTCAGCTTTATTAAAATCTTCAAAACCACTTTATGTTCCTGGGTGCTGCTGTTTTTCATTTATTTTTGCTGGTAAATCTAAGCTCTTTTGTCCATGTGTGTTCTACTACATGTCTTCCAGGTTAATCAGCATTTTAAGTAAGATCTTCTAAATCTTTTTTAGGGATTACTACTGCAAAGAAAGAAAGAAATCACTTTCCCGTACATGTGACAAATTCAGAGCCCAGTATTCAGAGCGCACTTCTTCCAGAACTGAAAATGGTCACTGTATTTTGGGGACAAAACCATAGATTCAGGTTGGAAGAAACTCAGGAGGTCATTTAGACCTCGCTCAAGCAGGGTTAGTGATCTGACTTACCCAACGCTTGTCTTCCCAAGGAGACTGGAAGTGACTGCCGCCCCGTCCAGTCTTTCTTGTTCTGCAAATGTGGGGAGAGCTCAGCTCAAAGCTCAGGCTCCCTTCCAGGCAACGCAGTGAAGGAAGACCAAGGGAAAAGCCGCCACCGCTGGGTGGGAAGCTACCGCAGCGGAGCAGGTGGAAGAGTCTGGCGACCCAGGGAGGAGAGAAGGGGAGGGCTACTGCTGGTAGAAGCGGCTTGAGGGAATTTTGAGGCAGGCTAACTGCCTGAGTTAGCAGTTGCCTAGTGGAGAACCTCTCCTAACCCATTCTGGCAGTGTCCGTCAGCCAGTATTTCTGATGACCTTGATGAAAGGTCTGCTGTGAGGCAGAGGAGCAAGAATGAAGAAAGAAGGACTTCCCTGGCTCTTTTCCCGAGCGTGAAATGCTGAAGTTCTAGATAGCTTCGGATTTTAGTGGAGAAGAACAGCTAAGAGAGAAAGCAAAGAAAACTCAGGCAGCGTCTGGGGGCAGAATAACATAGCAGTGACTTACAATATCTGAAACTGAAATGTCCCTGCGCAAGGGCCCTGCTCTGTTTAAAGAAATAATTGTAGCGTTTAGAAACTGCCTCTGTTCTCCAGCAGCTGCTAACTGGACTATGGCAGGACTTCAGAGCATCGCTTTCTGCTCATAGAATGACTTCTAGCACAGTCAGTGCAGACTTTTTCCATCTCACTCAGCGTCCTTCAGGTGGGAAAATGGGAGAAATGGGACAGCCCGTGCCCTACTACTGCGTGACTGTGGCTTCGGGAAACCTCCTTGGCTCCCGGTGGCATTGCGTGTGCCGGTTGGATGCTCTGGGGGAGACAGCGGCAGGTGAGGGCACCATTAGCCAGGAGGCTAATGAGGGTTCTCAGCTGGTGGAGCATAGCACAGGCACTTCGGGGGGGGCTGTGGCTCAGCAGGACTGAGGCATCCTGTCCTCAGCCCCTCAGGTATGGCTGGGGCAAATGCACGTTGTGTGGGAGGCCAGAATACCTCTCAGGATAGTGAAACAGCCTAGAAAACATATTTGCCCGTTTTCATCCCGGTCCTTTTGCTGAACTCGGCTCCACAGTGGAGACGAGTCGCTTGGGCCTTCTCAGTCTTAGTGTCATCAGCTAAAAAATGGGGCTAATATCAAGCTTGCCTACTTTCCAGTGAGTCGCAGCTAATTAGAGTTAGCGTTAGTTAATGTTTGCACAGCTCTGGGATGTGAAAATGGCAATATCATGCTAAGTATTGCTCCTGGTGCCTAGACACCGTGATTCTTCATAACCAGAGCAGTCAATTAAATTAGCTGAAAGTGGAGACACGCAGCAATGAGGAAGGCGGAGGAGATATACAAACATAAGACTGTATGCATGATGGCCTGCAGCTGCAGAGGGCAGGGAAGGCTCTGCTCCTGCTACTGAGGGAGCCAGAAAGAGAGGTCTCTGTGTAGGAGGGCAGACGTTCCCCAACAGCTTTGGGTTGCGGCCGTTGCGGTCCACTGGCTGAGGAAGGGAAGGGTTAGCTCCTGGCAGATTTATGGGAGAGAGGGCTCTGCTCAAGTCTCACATGGCCCGTGCCCATATTCTGCCGAGGACGCTGAGTCTCTGTCAGGTCTACGGGACAAAGCTGAGCAGCCCTTCCCTGAGCGTAAAGGCCAGCTCTGCCTCACGTCTGTCCGCCAGCACCATCCTCTGTGGGGAGCAAGGAAGAGTCTTCACCAGGGGCAGAACAGGGCAGCATTTCAGCCGCCACAGGACAAGGACGGATCCGGGCATGACGCAGCCTGGTAGGTACAATGTCTGCAGCATGAGGTCCATTCCACCCTCGCCAGCTGCGGGCAGGGAGCAGACACTCAGGGAAAGCACGGGAGAAGCAGGCTGGGAACAGAGCCGGCTCTGTTCCCGACAAGGCACTGTTCTGAAGGGGAAAAGAAAATAGTAGGACTTGGTTAAAACCCAAAAGGAGGGTTTAGAAGTGCGTGATGCCATTTCCCAAACCTGGATTTTATCCAAGACACTTGGATCAATACTCTGGGTTTTGGCGATTGATCTGGAATGACTTACCCGTGTCAGGACCTTGGCTTGCAGCCTCTTTCAAGAGCCGTCCCCAGCCTCACAGAGGTCCGACAGCCTGCAGGGGCATGATCCACCAGGGAGGCAGAGGGAGGATTGCCACACTCCGAATCGCCAGTGCCGTTCCTTACAGCTCCCCAGTGCTAATCTACATATTAGCTGAGGACTTGGCTACAGCTCCTGGCCAGCTTCCATACTCTGCAGTTGCACTCTGCTGCCGTGAAATCCCCCTCCTCGCACACAGGCACATGCGTACCCCACGGTTTCAGAGAGACGCAGAAGCTGTCACTGCTTTTCCATCCAAAACCCCTGCACAGTGGTGGAGCTGGCTCATCCTTCTCGGGAACAGGCTCCATTTCAGTGCCATGAGACATGAATGATGTGTCTGGAAAGGTTATAAAAACTCTTTGTGACCCTTTGGAAGGAAGATGAAATCTTGAGATGAAAAGTGGTATTAAAATGTCACCTGGTTTGACTGCTGGCACAGTCAGGGCCTGTGGCTTTGACTGGGGAGAGGTATACTTGTGATGCTGTAAGGCAAAGATTGCTGACACTAAGCACATTCCATTTATGAAGTCATAAAGGTGTCTGTACCAGGTAACTGATTTAGGACTTTGTTCCTCCTTCCTCCTCCTCCTCTCCTTGTCCTGTGGTTTTTCTTCAGCCTCCTCCTCCTCCCCACACTGTCTCTTCTCCTCCCAGAGAAGCCAAGTATCTCCTGCCATCAGAATGATTATTCTCCCCTGTATTAGAATGAATGATTAGCTTTTCTCTAGGTGCCTCCATAATTAAACGCCGCGTGAAAACATATTCTTGTAAGTAACCAAGGCGGTCGCTCCCTGTGGGGCTGTTGGGAGTGTGGCACAGCTCTCCGCGTGCTCGCAGGCAGGGAGGTGGGTGTCCTGCGTGGAGACGCATCCACAGCCAGCCCCTGACACGGGTACCACACGTGTAAGCTTGTAGCTGGGGCACGTACCTCCCCAAGGTGGATGTGTGCCCATGAGGATCTCTTTGCATTCGTTTTGGGGGCTGCTACAGATAATCCCAGCTGCTGTGTGCATGCAGAGGGGCACACGCTCAGCTCCCCCCCCCAGGTACCCAGCCCTACGCAGACTTGTACACTCCTGACCAAAGGCTGAGCCTCTGCATACCTCCCGGCTTGCCTTTCTCCTTTCCCTGGCTCAGGACTATCAGTCGAGTCCTTTCCCGTCTCAGTATACCCCCCTAGATAACCCCCATATTAAGAGGAGGCTTCTCTGGGGAGGGCTGGGGCGAGGGGAGATGGGGTGAGTGGAGAAGCACTATCAGCCAGCAAGGAAACGTAAAGAACATCCCACCCTTCCTATAAATATCCCAACAGCTCCCCTGCCTCCTACCAGCACTAACGAGGCTCAACAGGAGGGACAGAGGGCAGACAACGGAACCACTGGTGAACCCTCAGAGATGGTGCTCGGCTGCTAATGGGACTCACGAGCTGCTTTGCGTAGGGTGAGAGGGAGGGAGGGAGGAAGAGGAGCGGATGGGCTCGTGGGAGGAGGGCCAGCGGCGTGGCTCGGCCGGAGCGGCAGTACCTGGGTGTGCATTTTGTGGGTGAGCCCCCCCATCCTGCCCCTCCAGGCTGGGAGAAGGGGAGGGAGGAAAAAAAAAAAAAACCCAAAAACCCCCAAATCCTGGAGGGCGCAGGTTGAAATGTCAGCTGGCCAATGGAGCCGTGCCAGGCACACGGAGGTGACCTTTTGGCCGAGAGGGATTAATGACCCCAGGACTGATCCGACAGGGGTATGACGGGGTCCCGCCGGAGGACATTTTGGGGATCGGTCCTCCTGGGAGCAGCGGGGCTGCGGTCGGGGACCCCCCTCGTGTTGGACCGCCTGGACCGGTCTAAGGAGAAGCGGTCCGACCCGGAGCGGCCGTGGGGAGAGCGGAACTGTGCCGGGGCAGGAGCCGGGACGGCAGAGGCCGAGGCCATGCGTGTGCCCCCCCGGGCACCTGCTTGTATCGTCCTTGTGCATCAGAGTGGTTAATCCAGTCAATGACTGAGGAAAGGGGGACATGTCTTCTGTAACTCCGGTGGCCGAGATGTGGACATGTGGACCTTCAAAGGACAATTCACTCTCCTCTTGGAGAGTGGGCACCACGTGTAGACCAGGCAGATACCCTGGGTGATTATTATTCTGCTTTGAAGGGGATTAGCATCTTGTTCCCTACCTTTTGCCGGTAGGAACTAGGGCCCAGCTGTAGGTGAGAACCCCAGGTTCTGGCAGCTGTGATACGGTTGAAGAAGGTGTCTACAGGAGAAAGAGCAAGAGACAGAGGCGTATGCTGCAGGAGAGATGCTCCTCCATGCCTCAGTCAGACAGGTATAGGCAAGGGGAAAGCCTAAGCCCAGCCCACACCACTAAGGTTTGACAAAGATTTTGCGACTTAAAAACCAGGGTGGCCAGGCAAACCACATTTGGGTCACCTTTCCTTGGCGCATTAGTACCACTTCTACTGTGACTGCTAGTGTGAGACCGGAGAGACTATGGTGCCCTGCTTGGCCTCTTACACCTGACTGCCGATCCTTCCAGCACTGCTGGGTGAGAGCAGGAATACCATCTCTGCCACCCTATTTCAGTCCTTTACTTCTCTTCTGAGGCAATGAAACAAGCTATGATCTCTATTGCAAACCGGACAAGTATCTGCTCATAGATGGTCTGAGGTCCATTAATGCGTTTCCCTTTCACAGAAGCTACCCGCACAGCCAGAAGACGGTGACGACCCTGCAGCAAAAGCAGCAGGTTAGAAAGGCTGCAGCATTGCTCTTGTCTGAATTCAGAAGCAGATGCTATAAATTATCTTGCAAATGGAGCTGTAGGAATGATTTTCTGCCTCGCCTCCATAATTTGTTGGCACTTTATCTAGGTGCACAGCTGCGGGTGGGGTGTCCTCGCAGGAGGGAGAAGGCACTGAGCTCTCTGCCCACTTATTAGCTTGTACTGGGAGAGACGATTAGGGGCTGGGTGCAGCTCCTATAGCAGAGAGGAGCTGACGAAAACCTTTTTTTCCCCTGGGACAGGCTGTGTGCGAGGCTGTACACTGACGCCCACTCCTGATACGGTCTCCAGTATAGAGGGCATCTCTAGCATGAGGTGGACCTAGAGAACCAGTTCTGCATTCAGAGCGGTCTGTGGGCTATGCAAAGGCACCAAATATTCGGTGGTCCCTGTGCTTCTCTAACTTTTGCAGGGAAAGGGGGTAACGGAAAGGGATAATTCAGTATTGGGCAGAAGAAAATTACAGTGCTATGTTGACTTGAAGCCAGCCAGTTGGGATGCCCTCAGCGTTGGGCCAGAAGAGACTTATGGATATATCCTGGGGATGTTCACAGGGAAGCCGTGCTCCCACTCTCCTCAGGCCTTTTCCAGCCGCTGCTTCCCCCCCATCCGGAGTCCTGCATGTTGAACTCCAACATGTGAGCTCCCTGAGTGGGGCCCAAGCCGACTCTGCATGGAGAACACTGCAAAGAAAGGAAATAAAAAGACACGATTGGCTCAAAATCCACAATCTGTCTTTTCAAATGCCCACAATGCCGTTCTGATGCCTGATCAGAGGAAGAAATCTGCCTCCTTGGTAATATGATGAGTAACGTGACGTTGTCCTTAATGACTGCAGTGATACGAGGCTAATGGAGGCCAGAGCCCTGTGCAGATGTAGATGTGTAGATTTTGTGCGTCCCGAAAGAAATCCGTGGTAGGCGGCTGGGGTGGAACGTGAAAACAGGATGGACAAGATGCCACATGAGTTTTGCTGTTACGGTTTGTCACTGCCATGCCGGTGGCGGCGGCTGGGCTGAGCGAGTGGCACTTGACGAGGTGGGATGGAAGAAGGGCTGGAGGCCAGCCCGTAGCACTAAGGAGGGAAAGCTTTGCAATGCAAAACTGCAGAGAGCGATGGGAGGATGTTACCCATGGCCATCGGTTGCTGCCCAGTCTGCTTTCGGTAATTGCTTTGCCAGCTTCAGGCTGTGATTGGCATTTACTGCCAGCTCCTTCCCTAGAGAAAGGCAAGGGTACTGCTGTGTGGGCCCTAACACCTATGTGCATTTTCCCTTCAGGATCCAGAGGTGCTAAGATTGCTCATTTGGAGCACAGTTTTGTAACCTGTTCGCCTGCTGCTGATCCTGGCACCGGTACCTGAGAGCACATGTACTCGTTTTCTCTAGCTATTGGCACACTTCAGGCTCCGCTTGCCTCCTCCCGGCATTTCCTTTTCCAAAAGCTAGTCAGGCAGCGGCAAACAGGGGAGGAAGGACACCGGATAGACCTTGCCCAATAGGAATTTTTCCCAACATGTCCTTTCAGGGTCTGGCCCTTAACATACAGGAGGGGGTGGTCGTTGATTCCCTAATGACTCTGCTGCAGCTGATCAGTGTAGAGATTATCTTCCCTTCAGCTGGTAAATGCTCTCCTGCTTCCTCCATGTAATATGCTGTTATGGCTGAAGGGTGCTGGGTTATTTTGTTTTGTTTAGTTGGTGCTGTTTCTAGTTTGGGAAGAAAAGGTCTTTGCTGAAACCTTGGTGGGCAGAGGTCTGTCACGTTCCCATGGCCATGGAGCTACTGTGCTGCCTGTATTTATTCCATCCGTATGATTATGTTGGGTCTCAGCAGCCGAGCTGCATCTGCTGAATTCTTCAGCTGAACACCTGGAGATACTACTCCGGAGATGTTTGCATCATTAGGCATTTGGATGGAGGTCAGGATCTGTAGGTTCAACCACTTCTATCACAAACTCCCAGCGCAACTTTAGACACGGTGTTTTAATCTCTTACCCCTCACCTCTGCCTCCCATCTGCAAAATACAGATATCTAAATCTTTCTCTTGCCCACTTGGATTTTAAGTTCTTTGGAGCAAAGTTGGTTTGAGTTTTTTTGTTTGTTTGTTTGTTTGTTTGTTTTTTACATCATGCATAACAGTCTCTCTTTAGACTTCTGATCATCACCATAGACAGTTTCAGTTAGTATTAAAGCTGATCATTTTTAGTAAGTGATGATCTAATGATGCTCTTTGCAAGAGGATGAAAGCTATGCTTGGAGTCCTGTTCTAGTTCTTCTTATATCGGTATCTTCTGTATTTCTTAAGTTCTCAGCCTTAACATATATGGGTACGGGCAATGGGAGGAGACAGGTGGGAACAAAGTCCTCTTATCTTGGGAGAGAACTGCAAATCTGTAATCCAAAATCTGCAGTCAAGAGGATTTTAACTCTTACGTTCCTATTGACACCTCAGGCCATATTCCTACGCTGAAGCAGCATGGTGGAAGGGCAAAAAAACCACAATACACCCAAACCTTTACAGACATTTGGCCTATGACAGTCACCTACACATGCCCAGAAGCTCACTCTCAGTCACCTGTGGAGACACCCATTTCTGGGGGCTACGCAACATCTGAGCTCTTACGTACATCACGTAGAATATTTACCAATGCACCCAGTTGAGGGAAGGAGGCTCTGTAATTATCTTTTACTGCACTGGCAACCGTAACAGGGAAAGTCCTCTTTCTTTGGTAGATCGCTCCAGCAGAAGCACCATAGGACCCGTTGCCATGGAAACAAAGCATTTTCCTTCTCATGTTTCGATAATGTATTGAAGGTTTTCAGGGCCTTTCCCCCTTTTTCTTCTGCTTGGCCTTTCAGCTTTTACCGTGCATCATATGCTGTAAGCGCAGTGCTCTTATTCTTCAAAACCCAGACAGAAAACAACCACAACATTGTTCTTCCGTCTCAACTGACTCTCTGCCATCCTTCCCTCTTATTCCTTGTCCCTGACAAATGATGGCTTAGGCTTGCTGTGCCAATCTAACTCAGAAACAGGGGTTTGCTTTGTGTGACGCAAAGTTCCTTCGCCTGCACCCAAAGGCTCTCCCCAGGGCTGAGGGAGAAGCTCTGCTGCTGTGGACCTCTCTGCAGGCGAAGTTTCCCCGTTACA
Organism: Elanus axillaris; assembly: GCA_026212715.1. Taxonomy (NCBI): domain Eukaryota; kingdom Metazoa; phylum Chordata; class Aves; order Accipitriformes; family Accipitridae; genus Elanus; species Elanus axillaris. The sequence continues at coordinate 16,430,600 of JANZLQ010000065.1, read as the reverse complement.
TCAGTGCAGTTGAATGGCTTTTGGGGTATTGGGGGCGAGGAGGCAGGAGGTGTAAGGATTTCTGCTCATGGGAAGAAAGTGGTGAAAGGTGCTTTCACAGCAGTGATTTCCATCTCTGCGGTTTCAATGCCGTACAGCCTCGGCTACGAAAGCTACAGCCCCAGCCTGCTTGCTTCGTTGCATAGACCTGGGTGCACCTGCTTATTAAAGTCTCGGTTGCTGAATAGCACGACAGATGAAAGAAGAGATCTAGAGGCAATTAAGCACCGAGCTTTAGAGGTGGTCCTAACTGTGCTACGCAGCTGCCTGTTGCCTTGCATTCCTCTAACAAGCCCCGCAGTTCCCTCTAAACAACGCGTGTCCCTCGGCAGCTCCTCCCTTATGGTCCACAGGTGACTCCCGGCTTGTGAAAACCTTCGTGAAAAGCCTAGAGAAGGGTCTTACGTGAGTGTTCATCATGGTACATCCTCTCAGCATTCATGGGCTGCGCTTCAGATAAACATTATTATGAGCACATCCGCTAGCCACTGCTTCCCTCCACTCTCTGTTTGCCTCTCCACAAGCACAGCTTTGGGCACCTTTGCACTTACCTGCTAAGCTGACTACGGAGGATGTGGTGTGTTTGGGTTTTGTTTCTTCTGAGTGTGTGGGAATAACTGTCTGCCCTAGAGGGCAAACAGTGTTTTCTAGAAGATTAAAAAAAAGAAAAGGCAATTTATTTGAATACAGCAGGGGTTTGGACAGCACTGAAGGCATCCTCTGACCCATCAAAAGAATAAGCTAGGACATCAAAAAGCACTAGAGAATGCACGGGGTTATTGTGTTTACCTGCCAAGAGCAAGAGCTGGATCTCATAGCTGAGATGCTGAGAGAGGATGACAGAGAGCAGAAACACTACGACCAGTCTTAATGGGCGTCGGGCCCACTGCAGAAAGAGAAAAAAATAAAAGGAGGGGTTTCCAATGATTCAAATTCCTTCTCCTTGGTAGTATGGGACAACATGCCCTAAACCAGTCATCAACCGTCATCACTAACTCCCCATCAGCTACAGCGCTTGGCCCGCTCCAGCAGAAGGGTCGGAGGAGAACGTTGCCGAAGCCCAGTGTGGAAGCTGGAAGGCTTAAGACTGCAATAACACGATATACGCGTGTGACTGCCCCCCGGGCAGATTAGTCTCTGCCGTGTTCTTATCTGAGCTCTCAAAGAGAGTCAGGCTGAGCTAAGTTCTTATTTGGCTAGGAGACCCATAACCTGGGCTAGAGAAAGGTTTTGGTGGATTCACTGTTAGCAAAATTCCTACAGAGTTCATGGAAAATGTTGTTTGCACGTCAGAGGGTGTGCACTTGGCTGTGGGAGGTGCCCTCTTTCTGGGGCGCAGAGCCACGGCTTTGAGCACTCGAAGTCACGGAAGGCTTTGCTCTCCAGATGCAAATGAGGCAGGGAGGCAAAAGCGCTAAAACCACACTGAGCTCACAGCCTAACGACAGAATTGTCCACCGCCGAGGAAAGTGCTGGAGACTAATCGCACTGTAAACTCATAATTATTGCGTTTCCTTCCAAAGACGCAGGGCTGAACAGAGTGTCTCTTACTTTGTAGCAATTACTGATAACAAATGGCTTAGTTAAAGCTTAGTAGGTACTTTTGGTCAAAGCCTCTATTTTTCCAGCGTGGACTAGAACTTCATATTTTTGGCCGCAGCCCAAAGAGGTGTCATTTTGAAGTATGAATAAAACTAGCAAAGCGACCTGCAATCGCGTGAGGACAACCAAGATCTACGTTTCCTGTAATTCCATCTGTTGTCTGCTGTTTTTTCTCATGATCTGGACCATCTCGGTTTGGTTAGACAAACGAAGAGGCAAGAGCCATCTTGCTGCTACGGTTTTGCCTCGCGCCTTGCACAGGAGCTGCTGGGGGCTCCACTAGCAGAGATGAGACGGCGGCTGCGATTGAGATGAGCAGAGATGGACTGCACAGAGCCGGGAGCTGGTCCCATGGGAAATCTGACCATCCTGCTGGTGCCAGTCAGGGTTAGCGGCACTGGGGCTTAAATCCCCATCATCAGGGTTATCCAAGAGTGATCAGTGCCGGCAGGAAAAGGGGAGCAGTTTAAGCAGATGGGATATCTCTAATCTTCCTAGTAGTTGTGTTTGTGCGCTGGTGCCCTGAGGGCAAATAATCTGGACATCTAAATCCCTCGTCTACGCTTGGAGTGTATCCAAATGGATGTCAAGGTAAACAATCACAAATCCTGGCTCAGACTGTCCACCCTCGAGGCCCCCAGCGATGTCGCCAGGCTGGGTGGTTGTGGACTGCAGTCCCTGCCAAATGTACACCGGGTTTACTCTGAACGTGTCCTCCGGAGCAGAGCAGCCTTCCTGGCACGGCTTTTAGGAGCCAACCCCTGCGCTGGCACCAGTCCGCAGCCTCGTCTTGCGGTGGAAAGGAGCTCTGGGACTGACAAAGAGCAGGAATTTGGGACAGCTGGGAGCGCGTGGGTGACAACCTCTCCCAGCACCTTTTGCGTGCTCCCCGTTTTCCGCAGGCGAGGGTCTGTGCTCTGCAGACGGCGGCAGCGCAAGGCTGCGGGGGCTTGGCTGGGCTCCCCGTGAGGCTCCGGGGCTGCCTGGCTTCAAGGGTGTAAATCAGCTGAGCTGTGTGGCACGGGCTGATTTCTGGGCGAGAGGGAGGCTGCCTGTGAGTGCAGTTTGGTCGCGGTAGAAGCAGACGGTGGACATGCCTCTGCCCACCAAACCGGAGCCCAATGAGAGGCACGTCCTCCAGCCGCCCCGCTTCAGCACTGCTGGCCCCCTTCATCCCAGAGCCCGTAGCTGTCACGCTGCTGTCCCAGAGCTTAAACGGTTCTTGCTTCCCTACCTGTCCGGAGACGGCTTCCTATCCCCCCTGCGGACCAGCCCCAGCCCACCTCGCTTCTGCACCCCCCCAGCCCCTCCGACTCCTTCAGCGCTGCCCACCCGACGCGTGACGTCCCCCACAGCCCCCCCAATGCCTGTTTTTTCAAATGTGCCCCAATTCCCCTCATTCTTGTCAGTGGCAATTTCTGCTGGTTAGTGTGGCCGCTCCAGCCACCCCCAGTCTGCCTCCCCAAGGGAAGGAAGGAAAGCTCCAGTGCATCCTGCAGATGTGCAAACAGCTGGATGCAGGAAGCGCTTGCCAACATTCCTCCTCTTGATGAATCAAAGAGCACAGAAAAAGATGTGTCTAGGGAAGACTTGAACCACGCTAGTCCTATTGTTGTTGACTTCTGCTAGGGGTACAGTAACTTGGTCTTACTATTTTTTCTAACTCTGTCGTGCATTTGTTTAAAAAATTAAGGGGTTTGGGTGGAGAAGACCGAACTAGGGCCAAGTTTGTGAAAAGCTCTTGCAGTTCTGAAACAGTTAATTTTGGACGCAGCTAAAGATTTGATTTGGGTGATTTTGGAACAGGACTTAAAAATACTGAAAAATACAAATATTGTTTTTAAAAAAGTGACCTTGCGGAAAACAAGAAAAATAGGAACATCTTTTCAGAGTGATTAAACAACTCCAAACTGTAAGGGAGGTCAGTCTGGAAAGAATGAAAGAGGTCAGGCTGGATCCAGAATAAACTACCTTGCTTAAAATCTGCTTAAAAATACTGTTTCAGGTTGAATCTTATTGGAGGCTATATAAAAATGAATAAATGTCCCCCCAGCTCTGCTTTACACAACAGTGAGAAATACTAGAGATGGACTTGCACACTTTTGAACGGAGGCAACCCTATTTTTGTATGGTACAGAAAGATAGAGACAGTCACAGCACAGAAGAATGCACAGACTCTAAAGAAAAGAAGAGAGGGAAAAAGAAATATGGGGGAAAGGATATACCCTGTCAGCAGAAAGGAAGCCTTGGTAATATGTATTTGTTTTATGGTGATATGTTTCATTAATGGCTTTTTAAACACTCTTTGGGCCTGTTTAAACACCAGTTTTATACAGTTTTAACTAAATCGGTTTACAAAACAATCGAATTAAATCAGGCAATCTCTTAGAGTGCAGACACCTGTATTGTAAGTGATTATATTGGCTTAGCTTGTGTCAGTAAATCATCTTCCTTCGCTGCCTGGCTTCTTCCCGCAGCAGCTGTTTGATTGCATTGCAGGTGGCCTTGCCTCCCTCTCTCCCTCTGGAATTGGACCCCATCCCCCTGCAGCAGAAGAGCAGTTTGCTGGGAGAAGGACAGGCTGAACCCAGCCCCGTCTCCCCGGTGGGATTTTCAGCAGGTGGGTGCTGAGGAGGAAGAAGAGGCAGAGGGGGGGCCAGCGCCATTGCAGGTGCAATGCCTGCCTTAGCTCAGAGATGCGACTTGAGGCGGACTACGGCGGAGCGCTGGCTCTCCCAACAGCCGTTTTCGTTGCAGGAGTTCAGCCCTAGGCAAAAAAGAAGGTGGTTTGGGTTTTGGTTTGGTTTTTTGTTGTTGTTTTTTTTTCCCAGAAAGCGAGCAGCGCATGTGAAGATGCCGCTTCTTCATGTTTTGTCCCCGTGCTGGCTCATTTCTCCCTGCCCCAAAACGTTTTGTGGAAATGCCTTTTTGCCCAGGTCACAATGATGCTCTTGTTTCACCGTTGCCTTTGACTCACGCTGAAGCAGGATTCTCTGCTGGCTTCTGCAGCACCTGCCCCTTTCAAGCCAACCTCTGTTCGTCAACATCCCTGACATTTTTGCACATTCCTGGGATTTACTTGTTGCCGGTCCCCGCATGTCAGCAGGCGGCATTTCAGCCTCAACCTATGGCTGATGGGCAAGGAGGAAGGGAGATGGCAGCCAAGGTCCACGGTGGAGCCATGTGGAACCCAGAACCCATCCTGGAGGACCAGCTGCCTCGCACTCAGCGTGCCTTCTGGTGCGTCAGCCGAGGGTGCTGCGCATAGCTGGGCGCCTGCCGATGGTCCTGTGTGGGAAAATGGGAGTGGAGCTTTCCTGTGGAACGACAAGTGCACCCATTAGAAAACACTTATGGAGGCCTTCAGTCAGGAAGGAGGAACGTGTTGTGCTCCTAAACAAGGTCTGGGTGTCCTGGTTTCAGGTGGAATAGAGTTAATTGTCTTCCTAGTAGCTGGTACAGTGCTGCGTTTTTGAGTTAGGTATGAGAAGAATGTTGATAACACTCATGTTTTCAGTTGCTGTTAAGTAATGTTTGGTCTAAAGTCAAGGATTTTTCAGCTTCTCCTGCCCAGCCAGCGAGAAGGCTGGAGGGGCACAAG
>JANZLQ010000065.1:16402558-16425151 GCA_026212715.1 Elanus axillaris | reverse complement strand
TATTAGTGTTATCATCATCATCATTAGTTTCTTCTTTTCTGTTCTATCAAAGCGTTCTTATCTCAACCCACGAGTTTTACTTCTTTTCCCTATTTTCTCCCCCATCCCACTGGGTGGGGGGGGGGTAAGCGATTGAGCGGCTGCATGCCGCTCAGCTGCCGGCTGGGGTTAAACCATGACACTGGGTAATGCTATTTTGGCAGCGTGAATTTTGTAGTGCCCTGCTGTAGGCAGGAGTGGTGTCCCAGAATGGACCAGCACGGACTGTGCTGTCAGACCCACTGGCCCCTCAGGACTCGGCAAGACCCTGGGGTGGGCGCAGGGGAGAAGGACCCTCCATGGTGGCTTGTTGCGTTGGCCCCTCACAGCCGCCCTGGGGCTGGAGTGGGTCCGGGCTGCCAAGCCCAGCTTTGGGGCTGCGTCTGCGGGGTCCCGCAGCTGCCCGGCCCCTTGCCACCCTCCCTTGCCCGGCAGCATAACTCCTGTCGCTTTATTAATTTCTGCTTCACACTTCCTCTCCCCTCCCCTCCCCGCTGCAGCCGTCCAAGATGCTCACTCTCACTAGGGCATCCTTCCCAATCTGGTACATATCAAGCTAAATGAGGCATAATTAGGAATAATTATGACATGACAAGGTCTGGAGTGAGAAGCAGATGGGTCTTCCCCCAGGATGCTCCAGGTTGGATTTCAGGGAGGAGGAGACAGGGACAGAGGGGGGGACGTGGCAGTCGTTCATGGTTTCCTGCCTCTCGTCACCTCTCGTCACTGGCAGGGGCTGGAGACAGCGTCCCGGCCAGCAACGCGCGGCCGTGAGACCGGGGTATGAGGTCTGCGCTGTGAGACACCCGTCTTGGTCACTGTGGCAACTCTGTGGTGGCTTTACAAGTCACTCATCCTGTGTTAGAAGAGCAAAGCGGCGTTTGTGTTTGGCCATGTGTGCTATCCCTCCGACTCTTCCTTCTATGCAACACTGGTCCCCATTTTACAGTCAAGTATAGAGTTTTTCTCTAGGAAGGAGGTAGAAGAGGGAGAAGTGAGGAGTGTTGGCCCTTTGGTGCAGGCAGAAGACTGGTGCTGAGCTGCAGAGGCCAGGAAGGCGTTTTCCACCCATCCTTGCGTGCCCCTTCTGAAGGACCCGCAGCTGCTCTGTGTTGTATGGTGGGCCGTGCATGGGCAGCGATGCTGGAGAGGTGCTGGGCACCACTAGGAAGAGGGATATTTAAGGGAAACCTCAGCCTTTGGCTTTTCTGGGAAGGTGCTCCTTGGAAAGGGGGTAAGAGAGAGGCCCCTGCTTGTGCTGTTTCTGGCACATTTATTTGCCCTGGTGCCTGTACGGGGGACAGGAGGGAACGTGGGTTTTGACTAGAGGTGTGTGGTGCAAGGTATCCACATGGCTGTGTTGTGGAAAGGTAAGGGTAAGAGTGTGAGTTGTCATGTGAGCATCCATTTCTCATGAAAAACTGAGGTCCCCCACAAGATAATCCAGGTCTAAGGGAACCAATAACCACTCTCTTTTCCCATGACAATAATATAAGATGTTGGAAGGCTGTACCGCTGGCATTTTGTCGCTTGCATATCTGGGTACGTCCCTCTGGGGAGAGAGCCAAACCTTCGCGGAGGAGGTGGTGATAGCACAGGGTAGATTTCAACGCCAACTAAAGCACTGCATTTACGTGCCTCTCCAGCTACGGAGCTGCCTGGAGGCACGGACAGGAGGCAAGAGGCCAGACTAGACCATGTCTCAGATCAAGGTGTTGGGAGTCGGGACCGGTGGCAATAGGGAGCATCGTGCTGCTCTCCCACCCCCCAGCCGTGCCCCCGAGGCAATACCTGACAAGCAGAACAACTGGTTTTCTTTCACCCCTTGCTGTACCACCTTGGCTGCAGGGAGAGCATCCGGGGGGAGTAGTTGCTTCCCTTTCCTCTGAGATAAATCTCGCTGGTCGCTGAGAGGCATTTTGCACTTAGTTTTTGAACTAATTCTTTAAGCTGATCCTGCCTCCAGTTAACAAAATTACAGATTTGTCGTTCCCAGCAAAAAGCCTTTCTCCTACAAAATGAAGGCAAAGCAAGATTTTCTTCAGAATGTTACAGGAAACGGATGCGGGCACCCCGGAGTACTCAGAAGCTGCAGGCTGGTTCTGCTGGGACGTACGGTCAACCCGTGTCTGCTTCTGCTCAGCTACTGTTGCTTGTGACATCTCCAGTACCCCACGCGGTTGAATTCAGCCTGCTGACCACTACTCTCACCGTCTTGGGGTAGACAAGCTGGCATCAGGTCTTCTTGCTTGTTGCAAGGGTTCTGTCATGCCTCGTACGTAAATGAACCGCCTGCTTCAACAGTGGACTCGCAGAATAATTCCTCCTAAGGAGCTGCCTCTGCGCTGTGGTAGTGCTGGCTGTAGGTTTTTAGTTTGGTGGGGCTTGGAAGCTCTGGCTTTGCCAAAGTCAATGGCTTCTCGACGTTTTTCCTGGTGAGTGAGAATGAAAAGCAGTATTTCTGATTTTTCCTCTGCAGGGAATTTTCAAAATGAAACTGAAGAATCACTTCTGCAAAATCAGTCTTGTCATCTCAGAGTTCTTTAAAAGTGCCATGCTGTTAACATCTTTTCATGCCAGAACAGTTGAAATATCTATTATTCTTACTTCATTTTCAAAACCACTAAAGGGAGGATTTTTCTTAGTAGCTCCTGAAACCCCTTTTCTAGAATAGCTGCTTCTGGTCCTTTTATTGCAAAATATTTTAACACACTGATAGAAAGGGAGGGTGGGGGTTCATCTTGTTCAACTTTACTCATGGAAAAGTTAAGCATTTAAACACAGCTTGTTGTTTGGGGTCCTTTCACAGTCAGGGAGAGAAACTGAATCAACATCATGCTCCAGTGAAGTCGTGCTGTAGCCTGAGCAAGAAGAGATATACCTCCATCTCGCAGAGTACTGAGCAAGTAGCACTGCCCACTTCTTGTTTGTTTTGTGACCAGACCCACTGCATCGCCCGCTAAACGTTTCTGTTTCTTCCCTTTTGCCATAGAGGGAACCCAAATGATTAGTTTTGCCCAGAAGTCTAATTGTTAGTTAGCTAAAATTAGTATGATGAACGTTACCCCACGGGCCTAGTTCAAATTTGAAAAGCGGAATTAGATCTTTATGTCATTTGGACATTTTGTGAAAATGTCCTCACGGGTAAACGCAACCATCAGTACCCTCTGTGAGAGAATGGACCCGGGACTGGGGAAATCTTTCTCTTCTCTCCCCCCTCTCTCTCTTTTCTTTTCCGTAATCCCTACACCTCGTCCCTTTAGACATAAACCGTTGACCAAGTCTGGGACTCGGAGTGGATCCAGCCACCCCCGGGCTCCTCTCTGAGAAGGAGTCTGGAAAGCGAGGGGGGCTGCTCGGAGCCTCGGGACTCAACAGGAGGGCTCTCCTTATTGTCGTCCTTGCACCGATTCCCGGGTAAGCAAGGCCTGTAGCGTATGTTTGGTGATGCCGGGTTAGCATGTTGCACAGTTTACTGACGTAGTTTCATGCCAATTTTTGTTGTGAGCGTACCAGTTTTGGTGGTGAGTGTACCAATTCTTGTTGTGAGCAAATAAAAATTGAGTTTTGTGAGTTAAATGATCCCTGGTGTCGTTTTCACCTTAATCCCGACTGGGGAATCAGCAAACCTGAGTCACTGTCCTGAGAAATGGGGATGTGACAGCCTCCGTACCCCTTGAGTATGCAAACCCGAAGCTGGGCTACTTCTGGAGATATTGCTCGGCTTCTTGGAGAGATATTGCTCATAGCATAATGCTGTTGTTTGCTTATACACTGTGGCACATGCTGTGTTCACACACACTGATTGTGCCCCCCACAGGCATCCTAGATGGCACTTTTTCTGTGATAGCCTCTTTCATCATGTCCAGTTTTAAGAACAAGCTTCATCAGCAAGACAAACTGGGGAACATTGTATGCTAGAATCATTCTAAGAATAGAAATCTGCTGGATATCCATGCAAGATGCCTCCTGGGTTTAATGCCTTCTGGGCTCTTGGATCCTTTCTTGGAAGTACAGGTAGACACTCTCTTTGAAGCAGATCAAACCAGAAGACTCCTCTGTGCTGGCTGTTTCATGTAGCCCCACAGGTTATAGACTTGCAGCAGCGTATGTACCTTGAACTTGCCCAGCGCTGGGTTCTGGCAAGCTTTCCGGCTGAGTTTACTACAGTTTGTAGTAACTGAGACAGAGTGGGGATAATCCACATGAAGGGTGGTTAAAGAATGGAAATAGTCTCACCTTCCCTAGTCTGCTGGACACCTGAGGGTCAGCATCTCTAATTTAGATACCAAATCAGATTTAGGAAAGATACGTGAGCCTAAGGTTGGCTTCTCATGTCATCTAGAGATGCCCCCAGGGAGGTTAGTTAAAGAAGGCTGATGGGGTGGTCTACTTTTCTTAGAAAAATTTTTTTTTTTTTTAAATAAAGTCTTTGTTCTGCATTTTTAGGTTTCTGGATATTTTTGTAGATATGATCTACTCTCATCTCTATCATGCCAGCTCCAGTTTGAAAAACGCAGCTTAGCATAAGCAAGCGTCTATTCTAGTTCCTCTTGTTTCTGGCTGGGGCTTGCTTCTAAGGTGGAGAGGTGATGGGACAGCTCGGTCCAGATGCTAGGAATTATCGTCTTTGCTGTTGTCTCAGTTTATGCACTGCAGGCTGACCCTGGTGAACAACAGCTAATGCAAGCTACTTCCCTTTCTCTGTCTTCTCCACATTCTGGCACTTACCAGCTGATACAGGGATATGGCTCCGCCTGGGAAACTTGGGAGGAAGCACAGCATTAACCATTCACTAATCAGGTATCGTGGTATTGATATTGGTTGCTGACCAATCCTACAGTGGTTTTGTTCTGTCTTCATCACCCTCAGTCGTAACAGCTGGTAAGATGTGCGCCAGGAAGGGTATTTGCTGCTCAGCATAAGGCAGAGTTTCACCTTGAGACCTCAGTTCTGTCAGCAGTTTAAAGATTAAATGCCACCTCTCTAAGTGAGTGTCAGAATCACCACAAAAATCACTGAGAGGTAAGAGACATAATCCCTTAGGAGCATCTCACTGATCCTCTCGTGGTTCCCGAGCAGCGTGTAGTCCTGCATGCATGACCGTCCATTTCTCCAGATTAGTTGATTTAGTTACACATCCCTTGGCCTTGTCAGGGCGGGGAATTTGTATCCTTGGAAAGAAGCAAAAGTCAAATAAAAGCTACTCCAAACCATACCAAACAGCATTACTCGCTGCAGTCAGGTGCAGGTGTCTGCTGGAGCTGGAAACCAACTCTTTCTGGTGGTCCTGCTGAAACCAGTCCAATTCCGCCGTCTCCGGTGGAACAGCGCGTGCTGTGCAGCTTGGTTATTGCTGCTGGCACCCAGCACGGGGTCTAAAAGCCGCTGTCCTGGAGAAAGATCTTTCCTTATGCCTTCACCCGGATTCCGAGGACGTGGGACCACATTCCCCCCAGGCAGCTGGGGAATGGCTGTGGCTGTGTGCAGCGCCCTGGAGAACTGTTGGCAGATGCCCTGCACGTTCCGTGGACGATGCCCTCCCAAGGAAACATTCCCTTTTCTTTGCTTCCCCCTGCCCCTTTCTCCCTCTCCGTCTTTTCTGAAGCATCTGTCATTTGCTGGTACCCAGTCTGGGAAGATGAAAGGTGGCTTGTCCTGCCTGTGAAGGCAGGGAGACAGCAGTTGTATTACTGGGGCAGCCTTCATGGGCATTTTCTCCCCCAAAAAATGTTGAGCAAAATTTTTCCTCTTGTTTTTTCTTTTCTTTTTTTCTTTTATTGCATAGGAGGAAATGCAATGAATGGGGAGACTTGCCTGGTATTTAGCATACACAGGCGTTTTGGTATGAATTAAGAATTACTCAGCTGATCATTTCTCACACGTACCCAGGGCCCTCTGGTGGTCACTGAAGATTCTGAATTTCCATTTTTTGAGTTTTAGCCAAACGTATATGGCCATTTGTAAGGCTTAGTGTGTGTGTGTGCGCGCACGCGCGTTTTTTTAAGGGGAAAGTTTGCAAATGTTGTTGTAACTTTTTTTTTTCATTATTTTCCCGCACATTTTCACCAGTTCTGCCTATTAAAAATGATTTTGTTCCGTTGCCCAGTAATGTTTGCTTGGAAAATGGGCTTGGCCTGAGAAGTCCTATATTTACTCCGCAGGCAATGGAAGCTGTTTCTGTGCAGTTAAAGAAAATTCAGGAAGTGTTTTGGAGTTGAAATTAATTTCAAATTAGCAGGCACTGAAACTTGGGCTGTGCCTTAACATTTCCGTTTAGACCTCCAGCTCAGAAGGCGATTTTTAACCGCTCTCCAAGGGTGGCTGACCCCGTGGAGGAGGACAGGGGAAGTGGTGGAAGAAGGGGAGAGGAAGGACAGGTGAGGAGGACAGAGTGCTGCTGCATTTCTAGATGTCACCTTTCCTCCAGCCTTCTCTTCTCCAGCACTTTAGCTGAAGCAGCTCCGCTGGCTGGTTACCCCAGACTCTGAAAAGCGTAAGATTGGCCACGCTTGGTTAGACCGGAGGGACATCTCCTCTGGTGTCGTGCCCCCAAGAGACATCGTGATCAGAAGGCGGTTCCCCCGGGTTAGACTCGTTCCTTGCAATCCAGGTGTGCTGATCCCCGTAATATCAAGCTATGGAGCAGCGCTCCATCCGGATCTGAAACCCAAACCTTCCTTCCCGTGGTGTTGTCAGACTTTGATCCTCCCACAGTCTAGAGGATGTGATGGATGGAGGCCATCTCTGCAGGTCTATCTAGAGAGCGGGAGCCGCTCTGCTTTCAGACATCACAGGACACCATGAAGGCTCCACTCGACGTCTCTCACGCGGGGTCCCTCACCCCTGTGTTTCTGGGACGTCCCCGTACAGACCGATACAGGACCTCTGGAAGAAACTGCCGCCTTCTGAATGAGCGGGGCTGTGATCTGCATGCTGGGCTGGCCAGCGAAAGGCTGCTAGCAGTGGAAATCTGGCAGGTTAAAACCTGTTCCAAGAAGGCTCAGATAAACCTGTGCCTTTTAACCTCTGGGGGCGAGGCAGCCGTGCGGTGCCTTTGGGGTGCTGGCCGTGAGCTCACTGCTCGGTGGTTGCAGGACGGATTACGAACGATGGGACGTGTCCAAGGCCAGCCATGGAGCAGCCGGAGGGGAGACCTGCTGCAGAGCTGGGGCCAGCCTGCTGCTCCTGCCATCATGCTGAGAAAGGCAGAGATTTTGGATTGCGTGCTTTCTGGGTAGGCACCACCCCGATCCGATGACTAAAACGCTGCCTGTTTGCACAGAAATGGGTAGAAGAATTATTGCGGCCACTTAGGAAATATCGCTCTGGCAGCACTAAGTGTCTGAAGAAGCAGCCGGCGGGGGGAGACAGTTTGTATGAATTTTCTCATGACATGGGTTAAGTCTTCATCTTGTTGCTGAGCTGGGTGGGAGCTGTAGGGGTGAGGAGGAGGAGTGGGAGACAGGCTGTTCTCAGATCGCTGTCCTGATTGTACTCTAAGTAATCTCTCAGCCACAATTATCTCTTGCATTGAGTAGCAATAATAGCCATTACTTGCCCTTCCAGGTTGCTGAGAAAATGGAACAGTTAATCAATCTGAAGAGGGTATGATATTGCAAGCCAGGCAGATCTGGGCCTGATCTACCTTTGGTGGAGAGCTCTGGGTGATACAGTTAGACCAGAGGGACAGCTCTTCTGGTGTCACACCCCGAAGAGCGTTGTTGCTTTTGAGATTGTAAAAAAAAACAAAAAAAAAAAACCCCAAGTTGTTCAGAACTCCTTCTAAAATAGAAACAATTTGGGGCTCCTCTCTCTGTTGCCTGGAATTAGGGGCTAGCGTGCCACCGAGTTGTTCCATCGGAGTCTGCAGAAGTACTGTGATTTACATCCTACGGGCAAATGGCCTTGTATTTGGAGATTGTAGCCTCATCCCCAGAACGTACGTTCCTTTTCCACGAACCAAAACTTCAGGATCCAACTCAAGAAAAAAGCTCCGTTCCCTCCCTCTTCCCCCCCCATGGCCAGGCATGACCGCCTTTTCTCACACACCTGCTGGTGAGAAGAGCTGGGTACCTACCTCCAAAGTGGTCCCGTGCCCCTTAGCTCTGCTCTCTTCTTCCAGCTCCGGTGGGGCCGAGGGCTGCCAGCCCAGCTCCCACCAGGCAGGCAGAGCCTTTCGGTGTTCGATAAACTACACAATAGCCTTAAGCCGTTACTCCGTGGCTGCGACTCTTATTTTGTGACATTGAGGTCAACACTTACTGTACTCGCTTATGTGGCTCTGTAGGTCAGTGCCTATCAGCCCAGGAGGAACTTTTCCACGAACATGATTGGGAACTGGTGGAAAGCGGTACTTTCACCTGGGGGACTGGGAGGAATCGCTTTTTGTAATCTGCTTCCCTCCTGCAGCCGCACGGAGTAGGGGCAGGACCCTCGTCCATCTCAGCAGCAGCAGCACAAGAATTTGATCTATGTATCTTTTAGGGCGGTTGCTTTCCTGATGTTTTTCTGACAAACCTCTTAATTCCTTTTATTGATGTAATAATTGATCTCCTGGCAGTGCAGCCTGAGATGCTGCTAAGCATTTCCAATGGGCTCCAATTAAATAGCATACAATTCCTCCATTCAGCTGTGAAAACAACTTCCCAGTATTATTCTGTGGATGAGGTCAGGATGAGGTAGGCTACCTCTGGCTTGTCTGTAGCACTTCAGAGGAAAGCGGAGCATCCCACAGGACATTGTTTTGGGATAACCTTCCTGGAGGGATACTTTCTGCTTAATCCCTGCCACCTAGAAGCTGGTTTTTATGTCCTGCGATAGACACAAAGCTCCTAAAAATTCCCGTCCATTTCAAGGCGCATGAATGCTGCTCTTCATTTTGCTAAATTCTTAACCTGAATGACATCTTCCAACTATAAGTTCCACAAGTTATTTAGATGCCATGTGGAAAACCTTTCACGTACCTGCCTCTGTTGTAATTGAATGCCCTTCCATCTCCTGCACAAAGCAGCCATTTTGCCTTCTCCCTTTGATATTTTTATCTATTGCAGCCCTCGCTTATTTATTCCCTCTTGAAACCGAGCAAAGCCGATCATTCTCATCTCTCTTTATTCCACCGTCTCTTTACTGGTTTCCCCCCCCTCTGTTTCTGGTTCGGTTTCTGTGATGTCTTTCTCGATATCCTGGTCCCACTGAAGTTAGAGGCAAAATGAGTGGATGGCTTTGTTAGCACCCGGGTTTCACTTCAAAAGCTGGGAGGGAGAGTGCTGTTTCAAGCGGAGGTACATCACAGTGTTCTCTTCTGTATTTTGCACCCTATTATGTACATTTCAAATCAGTACACCCGCCTATGCAAGTTACTGATGCTACCAGGTATTCGGGTTATTCCATACTCTTAGAGGAAGAATTGCCTAAGTGCTATGATAAATTTAATTGCTTGTCAAGACATTTGCAAAAATTTAAAAGTAGCTGCTGTTTGCCATCCAGAAAGTGCACTCGGGTTCTCTAGGATGAATTATGCTGGAAGAAGTGAATTTGTCATCCTTATCAAAATTATCAGCTTGCATTACTTTCCATAAAGGTAATGATTTCAACTCAGGTAAGTGGTTTCTGTGTTTTAGCCCTGAAGTCCTTCATGCTCTCCAAAGAGTTAAATCCATCGCAAGCTTGGCATTGGCCTCCGTGATTTTACAAGGATGAAAACTGGTATTTAGTATTGTTAGCTTTTTCTTAAAGGATAGGAGTCTTTGCTGTGGCTACCTATGTCTGTATTTAATTGAGGGAGAAAACGCCTGAAAAGGTACGGTTGGCTTCAGCTCTGTGATGTCTGAGACACGGAAGAATGAATCACCAGGGTGGAAGAATTGCTTGCTTTTTTTTTTTTTTTTTCCCTCGATAGCCCCAGCATGGTGTCAGGCTGGAACCTGCAAATTTAGAGCTTCCAACCAGCTCTGGATATGTAGATGCCACGTGGATTCCCTCTTCGCTTGCAGGTCAGACCGTGGGCCTGGCAGGCCACGTGCGGGCTGCGGTAGGTACAGGGGCACAGCTACTCATGAATTCCGAGCTGGTTTTCTGCCCTCTCCCTTGGTTCATCTACAAAACTTCAGGCCTCTGTCCTGGCTGGGAATTCCATCGTCGTGAGACCTCAGACGCTTGGTCCCTAACAGCTTTGGAGTAAGTAAATAATAAAAACGCTGATGAGGACAAAGACAGGAATAAAGTGGTCCTGGAAACAGTGAAAGAAGAGTCTGAAGGACAAAGACTGATGTGCCTATGAGTGGATATGGGTGGGTGGGAGGCTGCTGAGCTCACGACCCGTCAGACTGACCAGAATTCCTTCATTGCCTCTTCTTATTCCCCCTCCTGATCAGTATCCATCTGTTGTCTCTTGTCTTAGCATATTAGTTTAGGCTTGTAATTGCATCCCATCATCAAAGGGAAATAAAAAGGCTTTTAAAATAAATGAGTGTTGGAATTTAACCCCATCCATAAAGCACGTCAGTCCTCTTGCTGTCCCTCAGCTCTGGCCCCCAGCCCCGGTCCCGGCTTTGCGGCTCTGCCAGGCAGAGGCACCTCCCGGCATTTCTCACGTCACGTATCCGCGCTCCTGCCACGCTGCTCCCGCTCTCCGGGCCCACGTCTCGGGTCACTGGCTCTGTGCTGCCCTGAGGACTCCTGAGCAGAGCGGGGACCTCAGGGGCCAGAAATGTGGTGGTTGTTCATGGAGGTCTCCTAGAGCTGTCGAAGTGCCTCTTTTGAAGGGAAGGTGGCAGACAAGGGTTTTCCTTTGCATAGTCAGCGGGTGGACGTCTACTGTTCTCCTGCCCTTCTCTCTCTTGGTAGGCTTCTCCCCGTTCAGCCTCGTGACCTCCCACAACCTGGGCAATAGTCTCCCTCCTGGGATGCTCCCAAGCGCCGTGCCTCCGAGACACGTGCCGCTCTCAAACTCATTCTCCTTGCTCACTTGCAGGGTTCCGGTGGGAGTTGGTCACCTCTATCCATCCAGGTTTGGTGGGGTTCATCTGTCCTGGGAGCAACTTTCTCATCAATGCGACTCTCCGGGATGGCTTTCACAGCACCGAGGAAGAGGAGTGCACCGAGAGGGGTGGGCATTTGCCCCTCCTCCAAGCTCTCCTGAGGACTTTGGTGACTGCGTTCCCTCAAGGCACCGTGCCCTCACGGTGGAGAGGACTGGGTGACTTGCTTGTACTGACTTGAAGAGTCACATTATGTGCAGAGGCTCTCAAGTGTCTCACAGAGGCATGAAAGGATGGAGATGCTGGCTCTGGGAGACTTGGTGGTGGGTTGAGAGGCTCCAGGCAGTACCCTGATGCTCGAGTCATTCGGACTACATGCGCCTGGGGGGTCCTAGAAGGATCTGAGACTCTTGAGATCTCTTACTTCTCATTGCTTCTCGCTGGGAGTCCTCAGAGTGGGCTCTTCGGTCCAGTCAAGGTTTGTGGTGTTGGGGTTTGGCCTCAGAAGTGCTGCTGGGGGTTGCGCTGTGTCAGGGTAGACCTGTTCTCAGGTACCGTCTCCCTGAAGGGCTTGCGTTCATACTTAGCTCTGTCATTGCGCTGCAGGATGCTCTAGACCGTGATTCATGAAAGCCCTGAAAGCTGTGTTTGAGCACGCCGAATTAGGCTTTCATCACAGAATGATTGTGAGGGGAAAATAATAATTCAGAGTGTATTTGATCCTGTGAGGAAAGAGAGTGGGCATGGAGTTGGGCAGGAAAATGAACACAGGGTGCAGAGAGTATTTGTGAGATGTTCAGATACTGGAAGTGCTTCTGGAAAGAAAATCGGGGGTCATGGTTTGGTCGTGGATTACTTTGTGGCTTTCGTTACTAATTGTCACAGGGGATTAACTCTGCATTGGAAGAAGGCACCAAAATATCCTGAACAGTTATTTGTTCAGGATAGAAGATGGAGAATGTCTTGACTTTGTAAAAGGTCCGAAAGGTTTCAGTGTGCAGCAGGTGAGGGGTGAGTGGGAATTAAGGCTGTGGTTTTGAGCAGTAGATGCTGAAGCGTTCATACTGTTGTTCCAGCCAGCACGCTCCCCAGGATGGAGAAGGGCTGGTGTTGGCAGGAGTAAATGGCTTATGTATCGTGCTTGTGCAGGAACTGGTCAGCTCTACTGCAGATAGAGTTAGGATCAAAACCGAGCGAGGTGATGGCTGCGTTGCTAACAGAGGTCTGGCAGGGCAAGGGGGAATGTCTTTCCCACAGTCCCAGAGCTGCTGGGATCTCTGGGCCCAGACTTGCTTCCAAGCAGTTGAGCTATCCCTGAACTTAGTCTGATCCTGCGGCATATCTTGTCCTAACCCCCTCCTTCCCAAAGAGCTTTCAGTCTTGCGCGGGTGATTATCAGGCTGATGTCTTGCTCTGTAGGATCCACAGATATGCCAGGACTGTCGGGTCCTGAGCCTTGTATGTGTGGCTGTCGGGAATAAAATGAGGGAATAGTTTGAAGGGGTACTTAAAGCAAATATTTATGCAGTGATATCAACAGAGATGAAAGTGCACCTGCTTACGTTAAGCATTAGTTAGAACAATGCAAAGTTGGTACATCTTGGGGGAAAGAAACGTAGCGCTGGAAAGGCAAGATAACCCTAAAATTGCAGGTAAGGACCTTATCAGAGTCTGGTTCGGTATGGTCACTGTCAACCTCATTAGTACAGCTTAATTTTGAATTAACCTATCATTTGCAGAACCAATTATAACTTAAGAAACTGAGGGGGGGGGAGGATATAAAGAATTAAATTAAGCTTAAGGATGCACAAATTGTTTAAAAATTGCTGGGCTTGAATTTCCTATCACGTAAAAAGTATTTTATCTCACTTGCCTATTCCTCCTTCTACCCATCTGACAATGACTGAGCTGACAACTACCTTGATTTTTTCAAAGAGCTGAAGGAGGGAGAAGCAAGCGCTGCGGACAGGAGACACAGCTGTGTTGTTTGCTGACAGATCCCAGGCAGGTGCGTGGTCTGACGTGCGGGCAGGTGGGCTGGCTGCAGGCATGGGCCGAGCGGGACATTTCCTAGGGAGGCAGCCCGGCTGGCGTGTCCGCCAGGAGCAGACCCGACGGGATTTGGTCCTTGGGTCTCCCTGGGTGGGGTTGGTCCCAGCACCGACTGCTGCTGCCCTGCCCCAACGCAGCGGCCGATCCCGCGTGGTCAGCAGCTTGGGTTTGGTGCTTTCACAGCCGTCACGTGGACCTGATTTCCTGCCGAGGAGGAGAGGTTTTCTGTTTAAAATACAGTATTTCCAGGGTCTTGTCACAGCTAATACACAAGACCTTTTGTCCTGGGCGTCAACGCTAAATTTTGCCTGTGCTGCTGGGCATCTTTGAACTAGCTCTGAACCTGTCTTCACAGGCACACACATGCACCCTTGTACTTATGCAACACCCATTAACAGAGAGAACACCGAGTATAAACACATACACACACAGAGCCATATGGAGACATGCTCATTAATTGAAACCAGGCCCGTGTACTGAATCTCTTTGTTAGCATCCAAATCCTGGCCAATCTGCCAGTACTTGCGAGATGCAAGACTGGATCACTTCCATTGTCTGTCACTTAAAAGCTGAAAATTATTTTGCTGGCCCCTGGCCCTTGCTCCCTTATTCTTTGAGAAATAGCACTGACATTTTGTTTGAAGGCACATGTGGATGTATTTATATTTTGTGCAGTATATTATATGTAAGCTATAGCTGATGCTTACTCCTATGCAGATGGTTAGCTCAAGTCAAACAAATAACTTCAGTTGTCAGATCTGGTGGAGAGAAACACAGTGAACTCCACAGGAGGGGATTTCTTCTTATAAGTATACTGCACTCGCTGGAAAACAGTCTTTTGATGATAAAAAGACTCAATTTGAGGAACCAAATTGAGTACCCAGGAAATGTCACAATTAAGTTTGGTGTGAGCCTGCATTAATTGCTTTGGCATCCCAAACTATTCACCGATCTTCAAACACAAGAGCACGTGGTGTCTCAAGATGGGACCGTGCCTCACTGAGCAGGCACAGTGGGAGCAACTTTTGGGAGAGACCAGGGCTCGGTAGCGGCAAGGACTGCGGAGCACAGAGCCTTTGCCTTAGTCACTGCAGATACTGGAAAGTCTGAGGAGAAAGGGATGGAGGTCCCCAGGCTGGACACAGAGGTATCTTCGCCTTAACCCTGCCTCTGCCACAGCTTTCGGTGTGATGTTGGGGAGGGGGGGGGGGATTTTCCCAAAAGCTTTGGTCTGCCTGTCTCTGCTCAAAGAGACTTCCTCTGGGGGGGGCAGGGGCAGTTCCCCAGCCCAGTGACCAAGAGCAGAGTGAGCAAGCCAAGTCTGGCAAAATCTTTGCCTGGCAAAGGAGGGAGTCGCAGGCGTGGGGACCTGGGAAGTGTGGGCTGGCCGGGAAAGCTTACTTGCAAGCGTTTGAAGTCATCCAGTTGAATTCATGCTCTGCAGCAGTGTTGCAGACCATAATTTTCCTAAGGACTTGGTATTTTAAAAAAACCCACTATGTGTATTTGGTCTGTCTTCCCTCTAAAAGATCATCGGGAAGATTTGCCAGTGATTTACTGCGCCTGTACTGGGGGGAGGTGAAGCAGATCATTAAGCCTCGAACACAGCCTGCCATCTGGATGGGCTCAATGCACAAGAAGGCGTAAAGTTGGGATGCAAATGTGCAGCACTTTGTTCTCAGCCGAGACAGAGCTTGTGCTCAATTGTTTAAAAGCAGATCTTCGTAGACCTGAATTATTGTAGAGGAGGAAAGGGGCTGATGGGAGCCCTTGGGATCCGCTTTGCAGCATCGCCACTACACCTGAAACCCATGGGAGCTGTGCTTTGAGTGCATGGAGATTTCTATACCGGGGTTATTGGTCTCTTGATAGCGGCACCTAAGATTAATTGATCTTTTGACGTTTATCTTTGTGTTCTTGTGTTTCCCAGAAGGTTCACACTGGTGGGAAAGTTTCCTGCTGTTTCCCAGATCAGAAATCCCAACCTGAGGCGGCTGGTGGCTTAAGGGGACGCGTGCAACCCTCCTTCTACCTCTGTGTGCGGGCAAGAAGATGAAAACAGCCAGCTGTATTGGGAACGTTCCAGTGGGTTGTAGAAACCCACTCCTCTCTCTGCCTTTACCGCGGACTCTGAATGTGATGCTGAGCAAATCGCATACGCCCAACTTTTCGGTAGTGGCCATGAGCTGTTTCCTTTTGCATGTACAGGCAGCCAGCCAGTGTGGTGGCCAGAATTAATGGTCAGCATCACAGATTTTTGGCATCGCTGTGATCTGCCTATGAAACAATTCCCCTGTCTCCAAAATGCCTGTGATAATGGTTTGGTTTTTGTAGGGGAGAGTGGAAGACAAAAGTCCTTTTGAGTTTTGGAACCGCTCAGCAGTGATAATAAGGAGGCAATTGAAAAGCCCAGGAGGGAAGCAGAGTTCTGTATGCTGTGCAGTGCGCTGCTGGTGTGCGGATAAGTATGGCCACAGAGTGAATAAGGAAGATAGCCTCATTGGCGGAGCACTTCTGTGTGCTGAATGAGGCAGTGGGTCCAGTAGAAAGAGGAAGAATATAGAATCAGTTAATTAAAACTGTACCTCTATTATTTCTCTTTCTGGAGTTTGGTCCTTCTCCACAGTCCATTTGGTATCAAATCAAGGGTGGGTAGGAATAAAATGCTTATTTTTAGAGACTCTTGTGGGGTTGAAACTTACATTTGATATCAAAAGCCATTTCCTGTCCATATTTGAAGTTGATATCGTGCTATTCTGCAGCAGTTGCTAGTGGAAACTGTTGATGTGTTGGTACGCTTCCATTATCCATCACTCTACTCTGCAGTTTGGGAACTGGAAGGCGTGCAGGTGGCTTCATTTTCATATCTATTTAAAGTGTAAATGGCTGTCTGCAGTGCCCTTTGAAAAGGCAAGGGCTGTTGGAAGCTTTCAACACTGGTGAGAACTAAGAGTGCACACGTGATAGAGAAGAGTGGCAAACGTGATGCAAGATAATTGCTGATGGCTTTGAGGGTTAAATCCAAGACATTTGCCCCTTGAGTACCTGCGGGAGCTCTGGAAGGTGGCAGCACTGGGAAGCAAGAGGAAGGCAGTCTCCAAGGAAGCAGTGTGGAGGGGGGTGACATGGCGCGTGTCAGCCAGCCCACCCCTGGAAGGGCTGGGGATCAGATCAGGAGAAGGGTGCTTTTGGTTAAATAATGACAAGCGGTGCCTAAACTGTTGTACCTGTTAATCTGGTTGTCTTGAAGGTGGGAATGTAGATAGTAGTCTTCTTTTGCATATCGGGAACAGTCAGGCATAAGGTTTCGGAAGACCCAGAAGGCAGAGGGAGTATAATTTCTCTGTCTCATACTGGGAATCTGTCTTCCCAGACCTGCCGGTGGTGACTTTGCAGCCATGATCTCAACCTTTGTTAAACAGGTTATGTGAAACTATGCAAGTTGAGATGAATTCATGCGTGCGAAGGATGCTGTTATAAACAGAGCAACTCCAAACAGTGAAAGACAGGAGAAACAAGAGCTCAGGGTCTGTGGCTTCCCATCCATTGCACCCTCTCACAGAGAGAGCACTCCGTTTTGCTTGGATCCCATTAAGATGAATGATTCTGGGGAAAAGAGTAAGGTTACAACATAGGGATGACAATTTGTTCTCTTGGCTGCACCCAGCGTGACACTTGTGTGGCTGTGCAGCGTCTTCCACCTGAATTGCATCTAGATCTGACTCTACTATAGCGCAAAAGCTTTGCTGGTGTTCGGAGACATGCGCAACACAGCTAGAATGGTCATAAAGTTAGGAATGGGCTAACTTTTCTGATCGTGGCTTCTCTGAGCAAGCGGTGTTTTTATCTATAGCGTATTTGTTGGCCTAAGTGGCATTGATTTTCCCCTGGGCAATAAAGGGCTCCCGCATGACTCCCAGCTTGCTGCTTTGCCAAATTTTGCTTCCATCTCCACAGCAGGGCAAGGGTAGAAGTCACCTAGGGAATGATGAAAGGAAACAGTCATGGTAGAAAGCATCTGCTTTTCATTAAGCTTTGCCTTAGAAGCAGATAGTGCAAAAATCTGTTTTTTTTCCCTGTGAGTGGAAAAATAAAACAGGACAGAGAGACCCAGCATGGGAGAAGCTCAGCGTAGGTGCTTGGTATGTGTCAAAGCCGTCGTCATCTAATGTGAATGTTGGTAAGGGCCAGCGTGCAGCGACGGCTCCGTTGGCACAGCAGGTCAGCCCGCTCCCGCTCCCTGGGCGCGCTGATTCTGCTCCGAAGCACGCTGGACCTGGACGTGCCTGCGCTTGATTCTTCATGACTGACGGCTGCTTGAGGATGGTGAATCCTGACCCAAATGCCCTTATTTGCCAGTCACGTTGTGCGAGTGGTATGGGAAGGCTCTCCTTGGAGGCCTGTCTCCTTTCACCGCTCATCGCTGCCCAGGACAGCAGCAGGGAGGTGGCGAGGGGGGAGCTGACCGACCGCTTTGCATGTGTCGGCACGCAG
Source organism: Elanus axillaris (assembly GCA_026212715.1). Classification (NCBI taxonomy): domain Eukaryota; kingdom Metazoa; phylum Chordata; class Aves; order Accipitriformes; family Accipitridae; genus Elanus; species Elanus axillaris. Next base: position 16,407,584 of record JANZLQ010000065.1, on the reverse strand, counting down.
CGAGCATGGCCTGAACAGCCGATCCCTCTTCCATGCCTGGGGAGGATATCCATCCCCTCCTTGCCCTCTGAGCTCTCTGCGGCCGAGGGAAGCACAGCCGAAGGCTATGGGGTAGCTGGATCAGTCCCGTCCCGTCCGCCCCCCATCCCGATCTCCGCTCAACCGCCTGCTATGTCCTCAACCTTTCCTTTTCCCCTTTCCCAAGTGCAGCACATCACAGAAGGAGCCCGGCGGGTCCCCTCTGATTTCCCGCTCCTGCGGAGGCAGCCTGGGAGGTGGCAGCGGAGGGAGCCGTGTGCCGGGCGTGCAAATGGCCGGAGGGAAAGGGAGGTCTCCTCTCCCACACCCAAGAGGTGCGGCTGAGCGGGCGGGAGGAGGCACTTGTCCAAACAGCAACAGAAACTCCCAGAACGCCCCAAAGCCCTGGCCTTTTCCTGGGCCTCTCTCACCTCTGCCAGAGCTTTGATGACTGGCTCAAACAAAGGCTTTATAATTTGCAGAATCCTCTAAATTTGAGTGGAAAAAACGCTCCTTCTGTTCTCAGCTTCATTTATCTCCCGATGTTTGGGCTCTACCGCAGTTCCACCCATGAGTGCCTTTTCCCCAGCAAAAAAGCAGTCATGCCTCTCTACGGGCATGCAACTATAGAGGAGGGACCGCTAGATTTACTGCACCGCAAATACAAACTTTGCCTTTATTGCAGCAAGGTCATTGCAAATCTTCTGGTAGGCACATGGCAAAAAAAGCAATGTCTGCTCTTTGTCTCCCTGCTGTGGGGTTTTAAGGTCTCTGCTAGGTGTCCATGTTCCGTTATTCTGGCTTGGGTGTTGGAAATGAGATAACTTAAATTGACGGACCTTGCTGAGCCTCTGCAGCTTCCACAGATTTCACTGGCAACTCATCAGTATTAAAACCACACCCCTGAAAGCTGGTTACCTTAATACAGATTTCGCTACTGGCTTGCTGCAATCAGTCTTTAGAAACCCAGGACTTACTCTTTGGGAAACTGAGAAAGACCCTGTTTTGTTAAGATCCACGGGGAGTTAGCTGGAAGGGGCCTCCCCCTGGAGCAGGAACCGTGGAATTCCTAAAGGACTGTAGCCTTTCCATCTTCGGGGCACCCCAGCATCGCCTCCATTCTCTGCTTCCAGCCTGCTTGCCCCAGCTCGATGCAACTTCTCTGCCTCAGTTTCCCCAATAGAACCCAGCAGAGGAGGTGGCATTAACTGCGGGAGTGAGGGGCAGATCCTCCTTGAGCTCAGAACAGCTCCCACTGGTCGCCAGCGCGGACTAAGCCACCGTCCTCTGCTCAGGCCGGACGGTTAGACAGCTTTTGCTCGTTCCCCCGTGGAGTTTCTTCTTCCATTTCCTTTGCCCTGTGGGTTTCTCATGGGTGATAAACACTCCCAGTGATGTTACCTCTTATGCGGGGACGAGATGCCACTGGCGTGCCTCTTTCTTCTTCTCTATGGCGTCCCACAGGCCAGCAAGGGCCCGGTCTGAGATCTGCCGAGTGAGGCTGGGGCACGCTCCCGCTGCTGAATTGCTCTGCGATAAAGCAGCACTGACCCTGGCTGGGGATGCCCGTGCCTCAAATCCCAGGGTCAGGAGGCAGAGCCAGCGGAGGCATTTGCTGGGCTTGCACCAACCTCTAGTGCCAATGCAGGGACCGGGGTCTTCAGCCATCAAGGGGCTGAGGGTTTGCAATGGTTCCCCCCAGGTTTTGGCAGAATTGTGCCCCATGAGCCTCCGGTTCAGCCCTGGGGAAACAAGCCCACTGCCTGATGTGGGTCTGCCTGGTTGGCAGGTGACGGCGGTGGCTCTCGGGTGTCCCAGTCCCCATACCACCCCCCACTAAACCGCTTGTCCTCCCCCCACCCACCAGCGCTGCGAGGGCGTTCAGCTCTTCTCTAATGTTCCTTCTTCCTGTCCATCTCATCCTTCCCAAAATCCGATCCCCCGTTTTTTTCTGCCGCCCCATTCCCGCATGGCATCTGATGGCTTCCAGGCCACCCCTCTGGCTAAGTATCGCCCCTGCTCCTGGCTGCTGGGGTGGTCCTGAGCACATCACTCCTGCCTCTCACCTCTGCCCCCCCCGGCTCCCCTGCAGAGCCTGCAAGCCCTTCCAGAGCTGGGATGCAAAGTGCAAAAAAGGGTTCTGATTTCTTTGCCACAAAGCTGCTTGCCGTGCTGCTGGGTTGATCATCTATGTAACGCTCATGAAGCATCTCCTGCTTCAGAATGCTGTTTAGAAACAGAATCCCCCCCCCAAATACATTCAAGCTGTGCTGAGGCTACCTTTTACCTCCCCGAGTCTGTAAACGAAAATGGTGAGAGCTTTGGACCCAGTCCTGGGAGCTGCTAAACACGTCCCCAGAATGCTGAGCAGCCTCAGGTTTTGAGGGCATCGGTAGGACCCACAGGCTGCCAGCAGCCCCCAGGGAGCCCTGCATTGCCCGGGAGCACGGGGAGACCTGCCGTGGCCGCCGTGTGAGAAGCATCTGGAAGCCTCTTTCCCAGCCCCCCCAACTCTGCATGCTGACCCCCCCCCCGCCATGCCTACGGTACCCCCTTTTCCTTGCTTTCCCAAGCTGCCCTGGCGTGGGGTGTGTGGTTTCTGGGTTCTGATAGCAAGACAGTGCCTCATTCAGCTGATATTCCCCTGTCTCTGAGCCACACGTCCCCTTACCCTCCGGAAGACCTAGGAAGTGCCTTTGCTCGCGGAATTGCAGCTTAGCCCCCTCAGCTCCGTGTTCTCATCAGAGCAAGGCCCCAAAAGCTCTACGATGAGGTTGTCAATGAAACGGACCTTCTATTCTGGGAGTTGCTTCCAGAGGAAGAAATAATCTATGATGCCCCACAAAACTCAGGACAAAAAGCCTCATCCATCTGTGCACGCCAACAGCCAGGCTTCTGTCCGCCTGCAGATTTACCTGGAAGGTGGGGAGAAGCAGAAGCATCCCTAACTCCCCTTCCTTTAGCACCTCCGACCGCGCTGTGCTCTCCGGGGCGCCTGTGGGAGCGTGCCCATGCAGCTCCACAGCACTGCCTCTGCCCCGAGACCTCCCGGCAGAGATCCGGCTCTGCCGTCTAAACCTGACACGGGCATTAGCCCGAGAGATCAGATGAAGCATCCTGGTTTCTCATAAATCTCTGCCGAGGACCATGCCTCCGGTACTTGCCGCTAGGCATATGCTGGCTGGAAGCCCCTCACCCTGTGGATTGACCCCTCTGGTCCCTGGCCAGCCTGGTCCGCATGGGAAGCCTGGGAGGGGGTGGAAGGGAGGAAGGCTGCCAGCTCCAGCCTTTCACGCTAGGTCGAGCAGAGAGGCAATCAAGTTTCCCAAGCACTGTAACAGATGACAAGGTGTATATTTATACCAGATACCCACATACTTTGGGTGAATTGTGCAACATGAGATTTGTCATCATGCATCAGATCACTGTGTATCTAATCCAAAACCGTGGCTCTCACAATGTCGGGAGAGCTGAGCTGCCTGCAGTGATGTACCTCGCCAACTGTGCAATGCAGGAACAGAGGGTCTGGGATTAAAATTCCTCCCCAGTTCCTCCAGCAATCAACTGGTACCCTGACTGCTCTTATTATCTGAGCAGGCAGAGCTGCAAATGTAAATAATCACAAGATTAGGCAGCCTTCTAAAGACAGCTAGTACAACTGCAGCATACATTTTCTGGGCTGCCCCCTGGGCTGGATATGTTTTGAGTGGGATAATATTTCATGCTGATTTCACCTTACTTTCCTCCCTTAATTGATTCTTGGGCTAACTGCACCCTGGACGCCAGCACCGGAGAGTTACTCCAGTGCTGGAAGTGGCCCATAATCTTTTACACCACTCTTGGCATCATCTTTTATGCCTCCCATGGTCTCCCCATGCCTTGCACGCTTGGTTTTTCTTGTTGATGTTGGTGGTAGTTTGTTTTTTTCTCGGTCGTCTTTGCTGCAAGGGAATCAAGCCATTCTCCTGCTCCGGGTGTGCTGGCAGGCAGCTGCCTTCCGTAATGGTGCCGCTGCCTCTGTGTTTGCAGTGCTGTCATCACCTCTTGATCAGCCCAGGAGTCGGTTACTTTGCTTGGCCAGTTTTGGCTTCTGCCGTTCACAGAGCAGGGCTCTCCCCTCAGCTGTCCGCAGCAGCTTTTGCAACACTCCCGTGAACATGCACAGATAATTTCAAACCTTCATTAAGGTGGGCAGTTATTGGACTGCTTCTTCCCAGCCTGCATCGCTTGACTCTGGTCAGAGCAGAAGTGTCTCTTGCTCTTGCCCCCTTGGCTGTCCCTCGTTTTTAGCACCTCCTGCAGCTGAATTAATGCCCTGAATTAGGCAGTTGTTTGTCTGTGGAAAATCCCTTCCTCCTTGCACTGCGACCTGCAGAAAGAGGACGAGGGATGGGGAACCTTTCCTTTGCTCTGCAGTGGAGTCTCAGGCATAGGAATAAATCTGTTCCTCTCCTTCTCCTCTTCCAAAGCTTGTCTTCCTAGTGCAGAGATTCTGCTGTGAAGTAATGGAATCCCTTTTGGTCCTGGCCCTTGTGAGGCTTGGTCCCTGAAATCCCTGTAATGGCTCTTACAGGAGTGCCACGACTTTGTGTCTCACGGTCTGTGTGGCACTGGGTCAGTGTCACTTCAGGCTGTGTGAAGATGATTTCTGAGCCAACACCCATCATATGACACAAGCAATAGTGCCATTTGCTCCTTGCCTTTTCCGCTTCCTTCTGTTTTGTCATTGATTCATCTTTGTTAGCATTTGCTTTTCTGTTTGGTGTGTGTCGTGCCTTAACCCCAGCCGGCGACTAAGCCCCACGCAGCTGCTCGCTCTCCCCCCCCACCAGCAGGCAGGGTAGGGGAGAGAATCAGAAGGGTAAAAGTGAGAAAACTCATGGGTTGAGATGATAAAGACAGCTTAATAGGTGAAGCAAAAGCTGTGTGCGCAAACAAAGCAAACCAAGGAGTCCATTCCCCAGTTCCCAGGGGCAGGCAGGTGTTCAGCCATCCCCGGGACAGCCGG
>JANZLQ010000065.1:16366907-16396494 GCA_026212715.1 Elanus axillaris | reverse complement strand
TTGGGGGGGGGGAGGGGGGTGTTGCATCTGTACCCTGCAAGCTCACAGTGCTTTACAGGCAATTTTCCTTCCAGGCATTACTGTCTCTGCGGTACAGCCACGGGAATCAAGCAGAAGAGTTTACTGGGTCCACTCTGTGTGGCCAGAAAAGACTGTTTCCTAGAAAGTTTCACAGGGCTCTGTTCCTCTTTCTCTTGGTCGTGCTGGCACTGAAGAGCAGGATCAAGAATGTGCTTAGTGTTGGCTGTCGAGTTATTTTGGTCCAGGTGACTCAGGTAAGGTTTGTTGCTGTCACCATTTGTACAGGGTGTGGTAACATTGTCATGGAACAACACAATTACGCTTTATGATGTCTTTCATAGAAACTGTAAAGAAAGGCTTTGTAAAGTCCCATAAATGTGGGGTTTTTTACTCCGTGACTCCACCTTCTCCACCCCTGTCTTTCCTCTCATTGTAGCCACGTGTGGGAGTGTATTCCGGTAAAGTGCTGCAGCTATTCCTTGCACCGCTTTGGAAACCGTTGCCCAAACCACAGCGGGTGGGCAGGCTCCTCCATCAGTGGCGCTTTCTCCAGTTCGGCATTAGCTGATGACCAGGAGGAATTCCTTGAGTTCAGGATCTCAAGGAACCAGCTCTCTGAGGTCGTTCCTCCCACCCAAACGAGGCCACTCCTTGGAAGGACAGATTGGGTTTGGTGACCGGTCCTATCTCCTCAGCATCAGCTATGACGTTCCCTTCACCTGGGAGAACTCTCTGGAGCTGTTTAGCCCTGGCTTGTGGAACATGGGCTGGGCTTGCTCGTCTGCTCTGGGTGTCCTAGCAAACTCCGTATGCTCTAGGGTTTGGTCACCGTACCCTCTCTTGTCACAGTACCTCCCTTAGTGATGGTCTTGGAGAAAGTACAGCCTTCTTAGGAGTTCCTCTCTGACTGTAGTGACAGTCATTTATGAGTTCAGCACTGCTAAAATCCAGGTTCTCAATACCACACGCGGGCTACCACGCGAACACACCTGCCCTGAGAGTTAAAACCTTTCTTTCCATTGACTGCAAAAGGAAGGAGGGTTTCGAAATGCTGGATGGCAACTGATATGGGTAACACCACCGTACCTTGTGCTGAGAATCTATCGCTGTTGCCATGACTAAGTTACATATCTGCAGCAGGTGCCTTGAATAGAGCCTCAGAGTCAAATCTTCCCATGCCTTTGACTACTTGTCTTCCTTTTTTCTGATTACCTTTTATCTGATTACCTTGGTTCTTACACAAACTGTGATGAGTGCTCTTGTCACCATAGTGTATTGGTATGCATTCACCAAGTGGTGGCAAATTTGCCTGCTCTGAAATTTGCCTTTACGGAACAGTGGCTAAACCTTCTTCTTTCTTAGATGGATGTATTTTTCCATGGCCTCTTTAAAAACTAATTCAGTGGGGGTTTTGCCAATTATTTTTTAGGACCTTCAGAAAAGCCCCATAATCGAAAGACCAAAACCCTACTTTCGTGATGCCCTGAAAGATTAGAACAGTCATTTTAAATGCATCTTCTGTTTGCATTCAGAAATGAAAATGAGGGATAAATGTTACTTTTCAGTGTAAAAAAACCCCACCCCTACCGCACACAGAACTTTGACTAATACACTAAGAAAAAACCCAAATCCTTTATTCCCTTTGCTTTTTCTGCCCCGTTCTCGCACTGCTTGAAAGCACTGTTAGTTCAGGTGCTTTCAGTGCACCTGCTTCCTGAGAACGTCAGCACCTCTCCCTGAATACACATGCTATCAAACACAAACTCCCCCGTGATATGGGCTCACAGCTTAGTTTTGATTCTTTGTGAGTTAAAGCACAGGCCTCCCTCTCTATTCATTTTCTTTCCCCTTCCTTTCATCTCTCCCTGCCTTTTAAATAAAACACTAGAGAACAATCCCAAAGGAACAGTGGGTGAATGAGCGGCGCTGAAATAGAGTCATCTCTCTGACTGTACGGCACCGACTTTTCCTCCCATTAGAGAAGCTGGCAGAGCACTGGCGACTGACAGGATACTCTTTCCATTTCTTAAGTGTGAGACATCTTTCTCCGCTACAGGGTGGGGTCACATTGCTGGAGCAATAGGACACAATTGCATGCAAATGCCTTTTCTTCCATTCCCCTACCTAAACTGCAGCTGGATTTGGAGCTTCTCAGGCTCTTCTTGGACTATGAGTCAGTCTTAGTCTTCCTACAGCTGCCAGTTTTTTCCACTGACTCACCCCAAAGCTCCCAAAACCACAATTATTTAACCCTGCAAGTGTTCAGGACACTCTGTCAGTTTTAGGACTGCTTCTCAAGAACCAGTCAAGCAACCAGGTTGTGAATCCTGCACTGAGCCTCCTGGCACGTCTTCCAGAGGAGAGACCCCAGCTAAGCCAAGAAAAACAGGGCTGAGATGAGATTAGAATGACTACTGAGGTAGGACAGGCTGGTGGGGAAGAAGGAGCGATGGTCATGCACCTGCTGAACAGCCTGCATGAGTCAAGAGAAGACCTTGCACTGATGACAGTGGACTGAGTTTCTTTCTCCTGGGATGATGGTTGAGGAGAAATAACAAGCCACACCAACAGTAACCATGAACAGCAATCACCGCAGCAGCCTTCAGCACAAAAAAGCCTACAGATAAGCATGACAGACTCTTATCTGTGTAAAGACTATTTCTCTGACCATGCGGGAGTACACATACTGGGGAACAACACATAGCTCTGCTGCACCCTAGTTCAAGTTCAAGCAGGCAAGCACTATCCCTTAAAAACTAAGACAAAGTCTTGCCATGTGGGCAAAGTGTAGCCACCCGTATCGCCCCTGAGTCTTCTTAAGTGTTTTGGCTCCTTCCATCTGGAAGGCAATCTGGAGAAGTGAGTCCTTGCCCTTCGTTTGCTGCTTAGCAAAGCAGCAGGGTGGAACGCAAAGTGCCACTTGGAGATATGACAAAGGCCAACGGTACAGTTCCTCAAACACAGGGAGTGGGTAACTCAAGAGGGTAAACCAGATCAGGCAGTAGTCCTTTGCTTCTGGCAGAAAGTGCACTGCAGTGAGAGGAGCAGAGGGGAAGTATGTGGGATGTTTCTGCAGGAATCATCAGGTTGTTTGGGGTGAAAAATCAGAGCACTCTCGACTGCATCTGAAATATTTCAGATCTGAAGCGTTCCTAAGGCATGTAGCTCCTCTGACTTCCATTCCCGGTCTCCTCTCTGAACTGAGGTTCCTGCTTGGGATTGCCTCTCCCAGGGTGAGGTGTACTGTGAGAGACGCCGGCTGAGGGGAGAACTCAGCCAATAGCCTACAGCAGCCGACAGAGTCCAGGGAGCTGAGGATGTCTAAACTGCACTGTCTGTGAGCACCGTGCCGACCTCTGACTCCTCTAAAATTCAGTTTTTCAGCTGAAGTCCCTTGGGCTTGATACATTCCATTTCTCAACAAGGGAAAGATGGCATTTCAGGGAAAGAGCAAATTGTTTTGGCCAGAAAGTCGACAAAAATCTCCGTAGATTGAAAGCAACCAAGATGAAAGAAATTCTGCTTTCCCCAGCTGCCACCACCGAGCATAAGGACGGCGGCAGTGAGTCAGACCAGTGGTCTGTCTCACCCCGTGCGCTCTCTCTGATGGTGGCAGGAGGAGGTCCGACATTTGGAGAAAGCATGTGAACCTGGCCGCCGTCTGAGGTGGCACGGAGTCACACCAGGAATACTGGTGGTTTGAATCAGGGCCAAGGCCTCTTGCAAAGGAAGGGGAAAATTGGAGAGGATGGGACAGAAAATAAAAACTATTTGATTGAAGCGGCCACAAACTGCCACCTCTGTCACTGCTGGATTCCTCGGTGCAAAGCCAACCTACAAATAGCAATGCTGCCATGATGCTACCGGTAAGTAAGGGAAACCTCAGGGTGGGATAAAACCTTCTGCAGAATTTGTAGATCTGAGCTGAGGTCCTGACTGCGTCTTAGCCCCGGTACTACTGCACACCTTGGCATCGTGTGCCATATGAGCGTGAGTCCTCAGCGCGGCCAGGGACATTTGGCAGGCTGCAAAGATGTGAAGATCTCTGTGATCTTCTGGTAGCGTGGTGACTTTGGACCCGTCACGTTGTTCCTAGAAAAGCTCACGACAACTTAAAGCAACAAGAGGGAAGGATCTTTTTGCTTTCACCCTTTGCCCTGTTTCTTGCTTCAGATCCAGCTGAATCCAGAGCCCTTGCTGACTCCAGACTTTTATAAACCACTGTACGCCAGCTCTGCTGTTGACAACCTGGTTTTGACAGACCGGCCTGACTCAATTTACACATCAGATGCTTTTTATAGACATGTGGATGAGTAGGCTGGTGCCTCTGGAAAGAGATTTCACATGTGTGGGAAGAGGGTTGGGCAGGAGGTATGCGTGGGCACACGGACACCTTTGGAGCCTCTGGTTTATGGCGGTGAGAAGATTTTGTGGATGCATGGGTGGTGGCTGTGGTGACCACGTGGGGTACAGTGGTGCCGTAAAAGCAGCAGATGAATGTCAACCAAAAGGAAAGTGTAGAGCAGCCCGAGGTGCTACAACTGAAAATAAGCTTAAGTAAATGGAAGATTTTGTCTGGTTCTTGGGAAGCATTTCCTGGTGATATGGTCTCCAAGGGATCAGGGGAATTGCCTTCCCAGGGGAGTGGTAAAGCCTCATCATATGAATCACTTTTTGCAGGACCAAAGTCCTCAAGGATCCACCCGTGCTAACGAACCTCCACTCGCTGAGAGGTACAAGGGGGAGTCACAAAAGATGACACACAAGGGTTTTCCAGCTCTCATGCTCGTGATTCATACAAGAGTGGGGAAATATCAGAGCTCCTAGGGTAGACAGTGAGAAATTGGCATTTTCTCCAGCAGAAACCACCCTCCAGCGCTCAGCCATGTGACAACATCAACCGAAATTCCAGAGCTCGCTTGGTAGTAGGAAGGGGAAGAGCCAGCTGCCTGGGGCCTGGCAGGCAGCCAGCCGCGCTGCTGGAGGAAAACACTGTCGCTCCGCACGCTCGACACGCCACGGAAGGGCTGGGACTGATGCGCACGGAGGAAGAGGGAGGAATAGGGAAGGGGACCTTGGAGCTAACGGGAGCACGGAGGAGCTCCTCTGGACGTTTGGAGGTGCAGAAGGGAGCACCCTCAGCCCTAAGCGCGGTGGGTGGTCTCTGGGTGGGTTAATTAGACATTGCTGTGACTCGCAGGGGTTCAGAGAAGATGCTGAGATACGCGAGAAGTGTTTGCGGGAGGACTGACGGTCCGGGCGATGACACGGTGTGTATAGGGATGGGCATCTGCAGCTCTGCCTGGCTCCCTCGGTGAATGGGAACGTGCATCCGTGGTTTCCCTGCGAGCGGGGCTGAACTGGGTGTCTGAGTGTGTGTCTGTCTGCGTGCGTGCTCATGCGCGGCTTCCTTATGGGTGCACGTATCTATCTGTGTGACTTTGACACTGACAGTGCCCACGTGGGAGAAACCATCTGACAGCTCTGACAGGAAAGTTCAGGTTACAGTGTGGTGCGAGCAAAAGTGCACAGGTCATTTCTGGTGGGACTTTCTGCTTTTCCACCCTGCAACAGCCTTTAGATAGGGGTGGAAGGTCCGTGAAGCCCACATCAGCTGTGCTTTTGGCTGCATTTTTGAATTAAAACTGCAGTTCTCTGATTTACATAGACAGTTTCGTAAACATCTTCCTTTTTTTTTTTTCAAGGGAGGGTAACTCTGAAAAAGAAGTGGCTCCTTATCAGATAGCGTCCCTCTCTCTCCAGTCTGCAAAACCTCTGAAAATGCCAGTACAGCCTAGGAGACACTGAGGTCGATGCGACTTAGGCATCTAAAGAGTCTCAGCTTTTGGGCCAGCCTGTCTCGAGGGTGTCCTTGTTCCCGCAAGCCAACTTGGAAAAGACTGTGCGGGATTAAATGGCAAAATTGTGTGATAGCTCCTTCTTTCAACCCGCAGTGCACGCGTGATGGACTGGGGGCAGCAGTGCCAGTCTCAGAGCCCAGCTTTCCTTCAGCAGCTGTCCACGTTCCTGGAGCTGGTCTTCAGCGACCCCCCCTGACCAACCTGTTCCCAGTTCTCAGCATTTTGCAGCTCTCTCCTCTTGCTCCCATGGCTCTCACTGTCCTTCCCAGAGGCTTGCTGGGGCCCGTAGGGGAGATGTCTCTCCGGAATGAGAGGAATGTGGACACTGGACCCAGTCGTGGCAGCTGCTTTTACAACCCCCCTCCTTGAGCAGACTCTGCCCTGTGAGGGCAAAAGGACAGCAAAGGTCCTTGCCCTGGATTTCCTCAAATCCAGACGTATTGCCTGGTGGCCCCTCATCACAAGAGCTGAGACTTCGGCATGAGTCACCTGCTGTCAGCCGCTCCAGTGCTCATAGTCCATTGCATTTCTCTGCATGGCTTGGGATGACCTAGCCCAGGATCTGTCCCTGGGCTCTCTCATCGTGGGTATCTCCCCATGCCTGCGGTGCAGACTGGTTTTCACAGGGGAAAGGGGATAGATCTTAATTATGAGCTTGGCAAACCAGTCACTCCCTTGGGCAACGTGGGTTCTGGAGCTGAGTTGTCCTAACCTGTCCCTCCCTACCATGACAAGGCATGGGTTACGTTTGGTCTTACTCAGAGAGCAGCTTCCACGTACTCTCTGTCCTGCCGCAAACAGTCCAGGAGGAGGAGGGTGCGTGGAGCTGCAAATTTGGCCAGGGTTTCCTTTGTTCATTGTCCAGCTGTTCTAACTAAGGAGGTACTTTCCAAAACTCTCCCAGCGGGGTTTGAAGAAATCATGCTCCAGATGGCAGCCCCCAGTTGTGCTGCTTTGCTGCCCTCCCCGCAGTGTAGCAGCAGAAAAGCAGTTTAAGAAAGGAGGGCTCTAGATTCCCCTTTGGGCAGAGTCTGTGGGGAACTGGTGCTGGACCCTGGGTCATGCTGCGGGATGACTGGGTGTGGACTGGCTCTGACAAAGGATCTGTATAGTCACATTTGAGCTGGTGCTTCAGCACGTTTATTCAGGGCCAGTATTACAGCACTGTGGCTATCAGTTACTTACCAGTCCTGGCAGGGGCTGTCAAAAGAGCAGGGCCAGGGAGAAGAGCCTCCTTTTTTGTGCACACTGCTTTGCCTCAGCAGAAAAGACCCATGAAGTACTAAGAATTCATCTTCAGATGGGGAGATAGGAAATCCCCTTCCTTGCCCTCCCCGTCGGAGGTGTAAAAGAGCACCTTTGGGTCTCTTACTTCTCCCTGCCTTGAAGGAAGGATAAAGAAATCTCATCTTTTAGTCCTTTTCCATTATTTTTTTTTTTTTGCAGGACAACAGGAGGAAGGAAAAAATTTAGGAGTGCCACACCCTGCAGCCTGCCCTGTGTTGTGTTGTGTGACAGAGCTGTCACCTCCCTATTGAAGGGCACATGCACAGGAGCCCATTGAGCTCAAAGGGGTCTGGTAGTGCTATTTCTTGCCTTGTGGGGCACCTGAGTATCGGAGGGCAAATCCCAGCCCAGCATCAGGTGCATCCCCCTTTGCTGTCAGGCGTAGTACTCAGTGGAGAGTGCACCCATCCAGCAGCCAAAGGGAACTGGGGGGGGGGGGAGCAAGGGGAAACGTGCCGTGGAAGGGGTGTCGTGGCTGCTGCTGCTGGGGCCTGTGAGGCCCCGTGGGAGCAGGCAGGGCTGAGGAAGCAGGCTGTACCCCGGCTCTCCTCCAGCTTTTTGCTCTGAGGAAACTCAAGCAGGCGCAGGCTGAGTGCCATGTGCCAACCTTGCAGCCGGGAGGGGGATGGATAGGAGAGAAGGATTCATGCTTGCAGCAAATCTCCCCTACCCCATTATAGACAAGGCCCTGAGGTGGGTCTTCTACCAAAAAAATGCTGGCTATTATCAGCAGATCTCCCAGAACTGTTTCAAAACACAACCTCTGCTCCACCCCAGGCCACCAAACAGTAATTCCCGCATGCGCTTGCATTGCTCGCACACTGCAAAATTCAAAGACCACCGGCTAGGCCAGCAGGGCCGGTTTTCCAAGCCCGGCACTCTCTGTCCTCAGCAGGGTACTGGGGAGCACTAGCAACCCTGCAGCTCTGAGGCACTCACTCCAAAACTGGGTGATTCTCCACAAGAAGAACTCAAGTCCCTCCTCCATGAATGTGTCCTTGGGTGCGGCTCGACTCCATCCTCGGGATGGCACGTGCCGGGTGGAGATGCCCGGCTCTCACATGCCGGTAGCCTGGATGAATGGCTGGGACTGTGTGCCAGGGATTTGAATGGTTTGTCCTAGCTGGAGGGAGCTTCCATGGGAGCCTACTGGGAGGAATTCCTTACGGGGGTGTGCAGTGCCTCTCGGGAAGGAGCCGCTTGTCAGGGTGTGCTTCCAGGCACTGCAGGGTTAGTGACAGTGAGGTACCTCCGTTTTGATCCTTTTCCTGTGCTGATCCCCAAGGCAGCAAAGAGAAATAAGCTGCTTTTAACCCGCGCTCTCTGCACACAGTCCCCGGGTTTGACAGCTGTGTGAGGTGGGCTGGGTGGAGGCATTCGGCTGCCTTGAACTCCTGTTATCGTAGGAACAATAGCTAATGGGCTCCAAGTTTTGACACTCTTCATGCCCAGCTCCCTTTTGTGTGTTTGCTCAGAAAAGAATCCCACTCCATCCAGAATCGTCAAGTGGGTAGTTCCTGGGCAAAGCTGCTCTCAGAGGTGCCTTCAGGAATTCAAAGCTTTTGAGTGAAAGTTGCTCTGTGGCCACATGTTGCTTTTTTTTTTTTTTTTTTTTTTTTTCTTTCCCCAAACCAATTTCACTGTTAATGGTGGTAAATGACAACTTCTGAAAATGCTTTCTACCCAGACCGCTGACTGCCCTGCAAACACTGGCTGCCTCAGTCAGCTTCCCTACCCCTCAAACATACCTATTTCTCAGGCAGGAGGCAATCCTACACGACCGAACTGCACGCAATAGGGCCAGAGGGGAGCTCAAAATTCACAAAATCCACAAAATCCATCCTTCTGCCACAAGGCTAAGGTCAGCTCAGCTTCTTGGCCATTCATATATAGTAACTGTCCACAGCACCAGCCTGAGTCCCAGCCGTTCCCCGCCAGACTGGGCTAAATACTGTTTCGGTCTCTTTCAGACCCATGAAACTGTGCAGGGGCGGGCTGGGTTCCTGCAACAGGAACCAAAGCCTGGTGCCAACAAACTGGCTTTGCCGCACTCCCTTTCCCAGACCTCAAAAATAGTTCAGATTTGACCGCAAGATACAAACCCTAGCAGACAGATGAAGTGAGAGAACTGGTGAAGAGGAGGAGGGAGGGAAGGGGTGGTTGCGTGGAAAAAGGCAGGTGAGTAAGGAAAATTGCCGGTCTCTGCAATCCTACACTTCCCATCAGTGCCTCCCCCCCAGCACACCCCAGCACGCAGCCCACGGAGCTCTTAGCGATTCCACCCGCTCCCTCCCTTGGCCTCTCAGTGCTCCCCACCCCAGGGTCTGTGCTGCCAAGGAAGGCGTAGCATGGATTCCTACCCGTCATGTGGCTTTGCTTAAGAACCGGGGCTTGGCTTCAGCCTCCGGAGCCAGGACCCCAACAGAAAAAGAGAGGTTCTCTCCCTCGTACCCCAAAGTCTGCACCGCTGGGGCCTCTCAGACTGCACTTGGAAGGATTGTTGTTGGTTTAAATTGAAGCTTTGGCAAACTACCGATGGAGGGGAGAGAGGCACGCAGAAAAAAGTAAGCAAGACCCCGAAACGCCGAACCAGCATCCCTAATTTCAAGCAGGCATCTTCCCACGTTTGTAAACGACGCGACTCCAAAAGCTCCTGCGCCGGGGCTGTCCCGGGTCGGGCACCGTGTGCCTGTGCCCTGGCTGCACATGCCCCAGAGGCCAAAATAACATTGCTGCTGCCAACCCGGGCACCTCGCAGTGTTGCTTTGCTCCCGTAAGGCAGCTGGGTTTCACAGCGAAAGCTGAAAGGTTAAGGTGCGTCCCATAGCCAGCTCGTGCGCCAAGTTAAAGAGAAGTGCGGAGCAGAGGAGGACAGCAGGCTGGAGCTGCCGGGCGAGGGGAGCAGCCCTCAGGGAGGGAGGAAAGTTGCTGAGGGTTTTTGAGAGCAGGTCTTACCGTGTGGGATGGGGCCTGTGCTGGCACCTGCAGGAGCAGGATGGTGCCGGTGTCCCGGAGCGCGGAGCTGTAGTGACGCGGAGTGACCCGGTGCAGCTTTAAGTTCCCTCCGGTGGTGCGGGAGGGTGGTGGCTTTCCACTCTGTTTTAAAGGAGTTACTATGAATCAGTCTGCCTTTAAAGAGAGGGAGAAGGGGAAGGAAAAAAAAAAAAAAAAATTAATGAGCTACGCCCTGCTTTGTTGGCAGGGAGTCAAGAGTCGCTGGGAGGAAACCAGCGATTCAAAGAAATCTGTGCAGGGCTGCGTCTGACTCAGTGTGCAGCACAGAGACCGCAGCCTGGAAAAACGGCTGACGTTGATCCAGCTGAGTAATAGAGGCCAACAGCAGCATCTGTTTATACAACTGAACTTCTGGTTGTCATAAAAAAAAAAAAAAAAAAAGTCTAGTTACAAATGTGGCAACGGGACTTCAACAATACAATCAAACAAACAAACGGCCGGTTGGCAGGGGCATCGTGAGCCTGGGTGAGTCACGGCATCCCCTCCCCAGGCTGCACCCGGAGAGGATGGCTGGCGGCACGGGGGGGAATGCAAATCGGACCTGGTGGGGTTGGCATGGATGAGACATTTGGGAATATACCAAGGAGCAGAGATGCTCAAAATGCAGCTCTGGCCTGGTGGTGACTCTGGAGCAAGTTGGCCAGATGGTGGTGGTTTGCTTCCACGGAGAGCAAGCAGGCAAGGAAGATGAAATAAAGAGTTTGTGATTCACCGTTTTCTGAGGTCAGCATTTCTTGTCATCTTAAAGACCTCTAAAAATAGATCCTTTACATTGCAGAGAATTGACTGGTGAAGTTGTCCTGTGGATGCTGCAGGCAAGACTGAGTGGGGATATGCTTGAGATGTGGGTGAAGGGGGAAGAAGTTTGTCAGAAAGCGTCTGGGTTAAAATGTGCTCCGTATTGTGATAGAGTCGGTGATCTGCTATGCAAGGAATCAAGCCTGCCTTTGCAGAGGCCCAGAAAGACATAAGCAGATACCGATAGAATACCTGGCAAAGGCCTTTCCCACTTTAATGAGGACACTGGATTGCCTTTATTTGAAAGACAAGACTGGTGCTCTTTGAAGTCTACACAGATTAAAAGACCTTGCCATTTTTCAGATTATTCCTTCTCTCTGGTGTTATTGATATGTGCCTGGTCTAATTTTAGACCATAAGCAGCCTGCTTAAAAAACAGAGCTATGGATAAAACAGCAGCAAAGATGATATGTATGTTGGGCAAAGACATCGTGCCCAGACAATCCCAGGGGAATTTTGCCAGTGATGGAAAACAAAGACAGATTTTTTTGTTCCCTGAGGATAGAATAAGCCTAACTGTGTTTAATACCTATGGGTTAGAACGTGCTTCTTGGTGATATACATGAATACGATATCCAGGGAAAGGAAAATGTATTTGCTTACCCTGCAGAAGGAGCTGGCATTTGCATTGAGCTGCACCGTCCATTTGCCCTTCCCTGTTCCCCCCGCGGAGTTTACTGGAGTGATGGATGCTCACCTCCACACAAAACACCGGAGCCCACGGTCCCAAAGCGCGGTCAGAGTTCAGCTGCGGTGGAGCATCCTCTGCTCCCGACGTGTTCAAAAGCGCCTGCCCGCCTGCCAGAAGGCAGCTGCCTGCAGACTGGCAGAATTGCTTATCTGAGACCCAGCAGCCAAAACACCTCCATCTGAAACACGCTCCCATGGGGCAACAACCCAAGAAGTTGGTATGAAGTGACCCGTGACTGGCAAAGCATTATTTGTCCAGCGAGAGCAAACTCCTTTTGTACAAATTGCTCTCTAGCCTGGGAGGCCGTGTCAGGCAATGGCCAACATCAGACGCTTTGCAGGGAGGCAGCGGGGTTCTGCAGCGTCAGCTTGCCCGCAGCAGCGTTGCTTCCTAGCTCTCCATCTGGAAGTGTTGATGCCCAGCCAGCAAAGAAAAGTAACCGGACAGGCCACGTCGTCTGTGGCTGTGGCCCCGGAGGAGCACTGGTACCCTGCCAGCAATTGGCTTCATCCCTGCTGCTCTACCTGTCAAGCCAGGTGTGAGAGGGGGTAGCAGCGAGCGTCAGGCAGACAGAGGTGTGGATGGCTGCTCCTCTTTGGGAGCAACTCTGCGCGTGGGCAAGATGGTGGTTTAAACGAGGGAGGGTACCCCCCTAATTGGCGGGATGTTTCTACCTTGCATCTGGGCAGGGAGACAGGGTAGAAGTGAGAGAGCTTCCTACCAATAGGTAAGGGTGGGAGAACATTTCAAGTTGGTAAGATCTGTCATATTTTCTGCAGCTGTTTGTGGATGAAGCGTTGGCTCAATAAGCCTTTATGTGTGTGTAACAGAGAACCAGCTCTGTCCACCCGTCTAGAGAAGAGGCTGGTCTTCGTCTGCTTCTGGCAACTTCTCCCTTCAGGGTGTGTGGTTTTCACAAGGCAGGTTGCAATAGAACACCCCTGACGTGAAAAGTCTCATCATGGGATCAAAAGTCTAAAGCACGCTGCCAGTTTGGCACACTAAGGCTGAATTGCCCAAGATCCCCACACCATGATCCATGGTGTCCCTTGACCTAAGCATCACTCATTTCACAGGCTTTTCTGAATGCCTACAGCCAACAAAGAGGAGGTGGTCAGGTCAAAGCCATGAGAATTTAAGCTGTGGGAATCTGGATTGGCATTTCCACAGGCAGTAAGAGGGTGAAGCTTTCCCCCGTGTGCCATGCCTTTGCTGAAGCTCTTCCCAAACAAGCAGCAAGTGCTGTATGTGTGCTTGTTTTGCCATGCCCCACACATTTGCAGACTGTGTGTGAACCGTAGCCCTTAGCGCAACAAGATGCGCATCCGCAGTGACACTAGATAAGGTGAACACCAAGCTTTCCCAAGCCCAGATCAAAGGAGGAACGGATGGCAAGGAGTGGGAGATGGAGCGTGGAGTTAGGGGTGGGAGAGGCATGGTCAGGCTCGGCTGGAAGCATCCAGAACAGATTGTTTTTGGAGAAGGGGGTGCCAGGAGAAATAGGCCGTGGTCTCTGCACTTTCTTCAGATGCCAGAATCTATGCTTGGGAGAGGTCTGTAGCTGAATTCCCATGCTCTCCGGGATGCTTTCAAGTACAAATTCGACAGGAGTTCAACATATGCTATTTGGACGTGCTTTTCTGGATAACTATCTGCAAACACACATTGCATATTAAGACACACACCCCACCCCACCCCCAGTCTAAACAGCATGTCTTTCCACCTAGAGATACTTAAACCCTTTCCTGGCTCTTATATGTGCTATTTACTCTGTGCAACATCCTGACGGCTGGTTGCAGGACGAGTGGAAGTGATATGCTCCCTGGTGTTTGCTGCCTACCTCTCTGCTTGTCATCACACGGAGAAGGAGGGGTTGAGCCTGAGCTAATGTGTGGGTTTGAAAAAACAGAAACCAACAAGTTTCATACTTCTCTGTAGTGGTGTAAATGATGTGTTTGTGTGTGTATCCTGGGGTTGTCCATGTGATACAGTAATTTGCAGAGACATATGATACATCTCAGAGCCATATGATAAACCGCATTTGTCACACATGATCCTACAGGGCATGGAATGGGAGCATTCATCCACTGGAGGGGAAAGGGAGATGGTTCCCTTATTTATAACTTTACGCAGTTCTGAGAAAGCAGATATTGGAAGTCACAACTTTTATGGGTTTGGTCATTTCTCTAATGTGTCTTGTCATGTCCCTGTCCTCCCAAGGACTGCTAGAATTCCAGTACTTAGGGAAAATGGCTTCAGAAGCTCAGTGGTACAAGAAAAGACTGTATTGCAGTCAAGGCTGAACAGAGGTAGCTCTTCCTGTACACAGTCTGGGTTTTTGCTTTTTGGGTTTGTTTTTTTTTTTTTTTTGGGGGGTGGGGAAGGGATGATCTCTGCCCCAAGTACTTTGGTAAACTGTATGAAGAACAAAATCTACAGAAACAGCTACATCTGATTTTTCCCAAATCACTAAGGACTGCCAGACTGACTGATCTTCTGAAAGGGGGTGATAGGTACAGAGTTGAAAATGCCCTGGGTTTATAGTATTTGTGTAGGAATGGTTTGTCACAAAGCTTTAACAGGGAAGAACTGCAACAGTTCCCTCCAGGGCTCGAGCATTATGAGTGGCATCTATGCCAGGATGCATTCCCCGCATCCCACCTACCACATCCGGGAAGCCCCAGAACTTTCCTTGATTCTTAACAGGAATAAAAAATGAATATGGGTGTGAGATAAGGAGACCATTCCTACCATAATTTGCATAGCGATCAGAATTTAGTTTTGCCCTACCGTGTGAAAAGGACCGTGCACTTCATTCTTACGTTGGAAAGGGAGATGAGGATGGATTACGATTCCCCTGTGCAGTGGGTGGACTGGCGTCTCACGCTGTCTTAGAGTACTGACACTCACATTCTGGTGTCTGCAGCAGATCTGGAGGTTCTGCCAGGCTGGGTAAATGGCAATCCACTCGTAACTGGCTGAGGGGTTTGGACTAGTTGTCAGGGGGTCAGCTAGCCCGCAAGCACCTTGCCCTGCCAGACGCTGTTGGGTGGGCTGAATGTGATCCTCAGGCTGAGGTTCTGAACACTGGGAGAAGGCAGCATGAGCTGGCTGGTCCTGGGAATAGAGACCTGAACCTGGGAAAACATAACTTTCTTCCATGCTCTGGAGCAAAAGAAGGTGTGGTGAGATGAGAGCCATCTGAAATGAGGTGGTCTTCCCCTGCTTTTGTGAGAGGGGGGAACTGCATTGCCCATCTCTTTTTTCCCCTTACTGTGACCTCTACCTCAATCTCTTCCTTTTTTGCAGTGGAAACAGCCCAGATGAAGACGTTTGCTTGTAATGTGCAAATGGTACCTCTGCCCTGGCAGACCCATCTGAGCTGTCACTTTCCCTAAGAACCTCTCCCATTCCACATCAAAGAGGTAGTGGCTGGTGGTATTCTCCACCTGCACATGAAGGCCTCTCTCATCCATTCTGGCAACCAAGGAGGTTTTCTTTATTGCTTTCTCCTGCTCCTGGCTCATTTCTACCTCTGCCTTCTGTGGCTGCTGTGTTGTGCAGTACGCACTACTGATTGCTTCACAGACAGGTTTTACCATGTTAGTGGGGGAAAAAAAATCCTGCAAGCGTCAAGAAATGGCATGAGTTGACGGTAGCTTATTGTTCTCCTTTCATTCAGTGCTGACAAAGGGAATTAGCCGCATGACATCCTGCATCCTGGACTGCAACTGTGTCACTGGCTGTAGAAATGGACCTTGGCTCTGAGGCCAAGGCAAGGGCAAGTGCCACTTGTGCTGTGGTTGAGGTTTGACAATGGGACATCTTTCTATTTACCTGCTGCTCCCATGGGCTGTTTGCCTGCGTTAGCTCTGCTCAAGATTTGCTGGATTTTCTTCTTAGAGCAGGTGCTGGTATCTTGAGAAAGTTGCAGGATCTCCCTCTGCAGCCAGAGATAAGGTTGGAGGATGCATGAAGGCTAACTTCTCGCTCTGCAGTATCTTGCTTTCTTTAATCTCAGGTTGCATTTATTTAAGTAACATGATAGTACCACAAGCTCTACATATATGCAGGAAGGGAGAGTGCTAGCCAAGGAAGAGAAATGGCAGAGACTGCAAGGGACCTGGCATATGAGCAAACCGAGCAGGCAGATCACTTAACTAAACGGAAAGAAAAGCCCAGGGAAAGGGCTTTGCTTGGGAGGGCAGTGGTCTCCCAGTGAGGGGAAGGGTTTGTGCGAGGTAAAAAGCACCAAGCTCAGTGCATAGTAAGGAGGGAGGAGAAGGAAAAACATGTAGCTGAGATGGGAAGACAGCTGGGCAATAAGGAAAGTGCCTCCGAGCTTCAAGTCCCTGAGCAAAGTGCAGGAGGGCTGGCAGGAGGCTGGGAAGTCCTCTCCCTCCTGTTGGCGTTGCATGGCAGAAGGGAGGGGACCATCTCTAGGTTTGTTTTTTCATTCCCTGACAAAGAAAGAAATTATTTCTGTGACTGCAGAGGCATAGTTCCCTTCTGAAAAAGGAAACTTCTACACGTGTTACGCTATGGGCCAGCTTCTGAGTTTATTTGCAGCAGCGCAGAACTGGAACAACTCGAACTGACTTCATGGACATCTTTCTGATTTTGAATCAGGGCTTGAAGGCAGTGCCACCATGTCAAGGAAATGGTGGTAAAGAAAGAATTTGCGAGGGGGGAAAACCTCTCACCTCAGCACAGAGACTGAGCACTGAACTAAGATCTCTCTCCTTCCTTGCTACCGACTCCCCTGCTTCTTGCCAGCTGCCCACTGCTCTTTTGAGAGGGAACATAAATTATATTTTGCTTCCCCTCATACACACATGCTCCTTTTCTGGGCCTTATGCATTCAAAAATGCAAAAAGTTTCATTAATCCATTCCTTCTCCTTTTGTAATGTACAGTCACCACTTTCGTGGCTCCCTTGTGTTTGAGGCAGGATATGGGCAGGAAATAATAACACAAGATTCAAACTGGAAAAATGCAAACCTATTATCTGGGGGAAAATAAACCCCAAGTTAGCTATTCAGAGGGCGGGAGCCTTTGGAACTTGCAAGAGAAATAAAGCTGGAAGCAACAGGGACAGCAGACAGAGAGCTGGAGAAGAGCTTGCAACGTGATATAGCACTTAGCAGGGGCGAAGGCAGCCAATGTCACTTAGAGCTCTTCAGATGCTGATGTCCTCTCACACCCACAAATCTCAGAGCCATATTTCACCCCCAGAGAGGCCCTGTCAGTAGTAATGACAGCGAAAGCTGAAGGTTCTCGTGGCTGAGAGGATTTGCCTCAAATCCTATGGCAAGGGATTGCTCCAGCGTAGTCCCAGCAGTGCTGGGGGACTGAGGAATTGCCTGGCTGGTCTGTGGTACCTTCATAGTAGTCAAAGCCGGAGGCGTCACGTCCCTGTGCAGCTCCATGCTGGGAGTGTGGGGGAAGACATGAGGTAGACAAGGGGGAAGAGAAAGGGAACATTGCCTGGCTCTGAGGATGATTAGGTTGCACAAAGAATTAAAAGCCCGGGCTTTTTTTACTTTAGGTGTGCTTATAAAGGGTGATGCTTTGTGAGTGTGGAACAAAAAGCAGCAAAACATCTCAATGACACAAAATGATTGCTTGAATGTGATAGGTATGTCTGGTACTCGAGTTACATTTCTTCTAGCTGGTTATACTCCTTAATTATGCTGGTGAGATTTTCTACAGGTGATGGGGTAAAAGGCCCTTCTGCCTCATGGACCACTTGCGGAGCAGCTATTCCCACCAGGCATCACCAGCAGCTCCATCCAGCTGGCTGCGGAGTCCTTTTCTCTGTAAGAAAAGTGGTCAGGGTGACGGGGAAGGGAGGTACTGGACTCCTGTGAACTCTCCAAGTTTCACGGCAAGGATGGGCTCCGGGTGACTCAGCAGCAGTGGTGTGGCTGGGCAGACCAGCTCTGATCAGGCAATGAATGTTCGTGGGCTGCACTGCTGCTTTACGGAGGGTCCTTGTGTTGCCTCCCATCTACTTGTCACCTTCATGGCTCAGTGTAGAGGTGATATCCATGCCAAGGGCCAAAAAGTGGGCATGATGGAGCTCTGAATGTTAACAGACCTCTACATGTCACAGCGGCCAAAATAAGTGATTGCAGAGTGAAAGCAGGGTGGAAAAAGTGATGAAAAATAGAAGCTGCAAAGTCTTTGGTAGCTGACATGCATGTCCATCTCTCCGAGGGGTTTTAGTGCTGTGTCTGCTGTCCGCTTTCGGGGGAGCAGGATATGTGGGTGCGATGGAGACATGAATTCCCAGCCTTTCTCTTTGCTGGAAACCGATCCCACCCAATACTCACAGAAGCAGCAACTGCTGGTTGTCCCACTCTCCCCTCGCTGTGCTGGCCGGCAGCTGAGTCTGTCCCAGCAGCAGCTGATGCTGCTCACCAGCGCGGATCACTGGGTGTGCACTGTGTCCCTCCCAAAATGCCTGGAGAGAGTCGCCAAGCTGAGAGGCACTGAGTAACCGGAGATCTGAGGGGTTTTGTCCTCGCAGGAGAGCAGTATCTGAAGGCAGGCTGCTGCTCAGCTCCTGCCTTGCTGGGTACCATGTGCTATTTGTAAAGCTGAGTTCTTAATACAAGAAAGGCCAGCTTGTCACTGTCATTTAAAAATCCTTTTGCCGTCTAGGGAAATGTCAGCAGGCAGAAACAAGTAATGGGAGGGTTTGACCCAGACACAAAGAAGCTGTTGTTTTCTGCCTGTCCTGGCTGTCAGTGGTGTTGGGTTGCTCAATGCTGCTCAGGAAAGCAGCTCTGGAATTTCTCTGCCTTCCATGAAGGCTGAAGAGATGTGAAGTGAAATTCCTTTGTCCGAATAAACATCTGCCAGCATGTCATGGGAAGAGCTGGGATGCTGAAATGCAACAGGGTGAGGACTGGCCCCCGGCCCAAACCGGGAGTCAAGGAGAATCCTCTGGCAAAGCTGACATCTTGGTTTTGATCGCTTGGTTTCCACCTGCAGGTGTAATCGATACCCCGGTGGCAGAGTGACTAAACTTGCCCACTGCTGCTGCTGCTGGGTTTCAGCTGCACCAAACAGTGAGGAGGAATAGAGGGGAGGGGATGGGTGTGAGAGAAATTCCTGTCTCAAGAACCACAGAAGCATTTTCATGCCTGGGATACTTTCCTGTTTGCTTTCCCCCAAGGTGGCCCCTCTTACCTTGGAGACAGTGTGGCACCTGAAACCATGGGCCACATGACCGTGGGGTGATTTACAGCTGCAAAGTCAGGAGCAGAAGACATATTTTGCAGGTCAAACCCCCAGTTTGGGGGAGCCGGAGGGGCTAGATGTGGAGGAGCTGGGGTGCATCAGGTTATCAAGGTGACGTCCTGGCTCAGAGAGCCTGTGGTTTGGCAGAGGAGAGCGCAGGGTGTGCTGTGCCAACACGTGGCCCGCTGATCTGTTTTCTGATCCATCCCACTCATGATGGATGGCTTAAGGAGGATCCTTCTGTGTGTAAGCTTGTTCACAGCTGGTGGAAACTTGCCCAAGGCATCCTTGCCTGCCATCACCAGCCCTGTAGAGAAAGGGGAGGGACATATCAGGAATTATCCAGGTCACGGGAGGGATTGCAGTGGGATGGTGTGGATCCGCTCCCTATCCTCCGCTGATGTCAGGAGCCTCAACCTTTCCCGTGCAGTAACTGGTTTTTTGTATGCAGCCCTCGCCTACCCTGGAAGTCAGTAACACAGAAACCAGCAAGTATCTGTGTCTAGTTTCTTCCATCCCTCGATTTGCTAGAGTTAAGGTCCAGGCCGTTAAAGCAATTAGGTCCAGTTAACACAGAGAGAGTCCTCACACACCTGCTGTCTGAGCACACTGCATCTGTAAAGGCAGTCCTGCGTACCGGACCACTCTCAAAGGTGAACCCTGGCTGCGGAGAGCTCTGCCGAGTGGGACCACAAGTAAGAAAAGCGTCAGCCTGAGCACTTCAAATGGTCAGTCTCGACAAAGAGCTCACAGAAGGACCTCACAGGGCTCTGTGCTACCACTAGTGCTATTCAATGCACTTGTCGTGATCTGGAAAGGAACGTGAACAGCAAGTTGACAGTATACTTGTGGCTCACAATTATTCCAGAGAGGCAATATAAAGCTGACTGCAAAGGGTTGCAGAAAATCACCTGGCACTGAGGGGCTGGGTGCTGCCTGGCAGATGAAATTCAGTGGCAGAAGATGCAAGGGAATTCCACGAGGAAGAAAACAGCCTGGCTGCACAGATAGACTGAAGGGCTCTAAGTCAGCTGCTGCCAGCAGAGAAAGCGATCTTGGATTCATTGCAGACAGCCCGGTGAAAACACTCTCTCAGGGCTCTGTAGAGGTCAAAAAGCCAAACAGAAATGTTAGGAATGAGTACAGAAGAAACAAAGAACGTGATTACGCCTCTGTGTACTTCATGGTCTGCTGAAAGTTCGAAAGTTGTGAGTGCTTCTGGTTACTCCTTTGAATACCACAGAGAAACACTAATAAGAATAGAGAGGACATCAACAGTGATTAGAAGTAGGAGACAGTTTCTGAACAAGCACAGATAGCTAATCTTGGACATGAGATGCCTGAAAGGGAATCACAAATGGTGTGGAGCATGCCAACAAAGAACAAACATTCCTGCAGTCTCCTATCACAAAAAGTAATGGCACCTGATAAAATGATTAGGCAACAGGTTTAAAACAAACAAGGTGTGGACTTTTCCACGCAGGCATCAAGGAATAATGGAACTCAGACTGTTGGTGGAAGACAGTGGGTGAATGGGTTGGGCACATCTATGCAGCTAATTTCCTTTGGTGACCGTTGAATGCAACAGCACAGATGGTACCTTTGTATCAGAAGTGTCCCCAGCAGCAGGCTGATGGAAGGTGAGCAGGTGTACTGGGATGTAGTTGATGTTTCTTCTCTTTCTTACAGTTCTTTCCTTAATACCTGGTGACTGCTAGAGTAGAGATACTGGTTCTTTGGTCTGGGCTAGTCATTTCCCAAATTACTCTATGACAGCTGGTGAGATATTACAGGAGAAGTGGAAAGTGAACCAATGAGCTGGAGAAGACCGCAAACTGCCAGATGGAGAGCTGACCTCTCTTATGGACATGCCTAATGTTCTTTGCACTGGTGTGCTAGGCCAGGGCATAAACCAGAAATAGGGACTTTTGAGTGAAAGTAAACAAAGGCTGTAGTCATGTTTTTTAAAATGAGAAAAGCATTATTTTCCCTATTAGCTTTGCCAGGGCAGTAGATGCCCTTAGCCATTTAGGAGGTAGAAGAGAGACTAAGTCTCCCCTTGCTGGATGAGCAGTAAATATGCTCTGGCTGTCTGATCCAAACAGTTACACCTGTCCAAGCAGGAAATGCCAAGTTCCATATCAGCAATGAAATTTGGATTCTGCGCATTTGCAACCGTGAGTAGAACATTTGCAGAAATAACTGAGAGTAAAATTTGTCCCCAGGGATGCTGGTCTTTCCAGCTTGCACAGATTCATTGTTTGGGGCCAAATTTCAATTGAGGAGACTAATTTTGCATGAATAAGCTGGAAGGAGGTATAAACTGTACACAGACAGTCTTCGCAGAGGAAAAGATAACTAGCTACAAGTCCGGGACTGTGGGGTGCTGGTAAGAGAAATATGTTGGTTGTGGCTTAGCACAGTTTCCACCAGCAAGCGGTCCTGGCCACAGCCTCTCCGGGGGTGTTTCACAAAGTAAGATCCTGTCACAGCTCTGGGAGGGGGAGCACATACTTTCTGCAAACAAAACTACGTTTTGGTTTATTTGGCCCTTTCTATTTCGAATGCCTTGATTGCTGCTGTCTGCCATGTCCTTTAATGACCAACCTCCACTCAGAGACTGCAGCTTTTAAGATGATACGTGTCCTGATCCATTTCAGCTGTGGTTCTGCTTTTTTTTCCTGTTTTGTTCTGCCCAGTTTCTGACTCCACCTTCTCTGCCTGCGCACCCTCCTCCATAGACAATGTTTTTCCGTTTAATTTTATGAGACAAACGCAAGGCATTCTCATCCCCTCCCCCAGGGCTGGAGAAGAAAAGCCCACATCTGGAGGCCATTCACAGCTGGAAGGTCTCTTCTGACATTCCTTGCTTTGAAATCCAACCCATGAAACCTTCCGTCTAAATACTCTCTGCAGGCATGGCAGAAAGGGGCTTTGTGGGGGGAATCCATGAAGAAGCCTGTGACCCCTACAGCCTTTTGCAAGTGCCAGACTTCAAGACTTTCTTCCCCACAAGGCAATTGTTAGTTGGGTTTAGGGCTTCCTAATTTTGAGGTCTCCAAACACCCACTTTGAAAGCAATTCAGAAAGGGGACTTTATTCTTCTGATGTATTAAACATACCCAGCAACAGTTAAATGAAGCTGTCTGGAACATCGCGTAGGTTCCAACATCTGCAACTGATTTTGTCCGAAGGGTCCAGCTGGTGGCCTGTGGACTGCATTTTGTCGGTAGAGCAGTTCATCCAGGCTCCTAGTTACTTTTCCACCAGGGAAGAATAAAACTTCAGGTTTCTTGCATCTTCCTTGCCCACTCGGAGTGAGTGAATTGCTGTAATCTGACCCCTGCTCACCAGGAAGTTAGATAATTTGTAATTCCATTCTAAATACCTTGGAACAGACTTACTTGTTAACTCTTTGCTTGCTTAGCCTCTATACGCTTTCATCTATGACTGCATTAGTGAGTGCTTTACAATACTAGCAACACCATTGTCGTAAATGCCCCTGTCATGACTAATAGGACAAAGACCATTGAGCTTCTGGTCTGGTATTTAAGGCTGGGCACAGAGGAAGCAGATGTGTCTTTTCCCTAAAAAAAAAAAAAAAAAAAAAAAGTGAGAGAGGTGTCCTGTTTGTTTCCCAATGGGATTCTGCCTGCTTTTACGTTCTGGTAATGGCCAGCAGCTCCCTGCGCCAGGTAATACATCCCTTTCCTGGGGGAGCTCCCTGGTCTGGCTCGACAATAGCCTCGGGTGTTTCACACTGTATTGGGTCTCTGGGACCAAAATGGATCCAACTACCTTAACTTCTGGTGTTGCACCAAGGTACTTTTGGACTTACACCTGCTTGCCCGGAAACATCCACCTCGATGTTCCTTCTTGTATTGCAAATCTGAGCAGACTAGAGAGGCTATATTCTCCTACACTAGTATAATTTCGGAACTGTTCGTGGTTGATTGTTGAATTTTTACTCTTAGAGTAAGTCAGCCTTATTCTGAGAAGAATAGATGTATGTGTATGTACGTACACTCAGGAGGTGGAGGAATACATTGCGAGAGCCGTATCATTTTTCTAGTTCTCAGCACCTGAGAGTTTAGAGGCTTCCATTCACCATTTAAAAAGTTAACTATTGTAGGATATGATTTATGCTGTCCCATTTCACTTCATACTACTACAGGCACTGTTCAGGTCGTGCGTCTTATCTGAGAGGACAGTAATAAACCGCTGAACAAGAGTGACTTAAACCATGACAAATTTTATAGGGACCTAACTTAGTTAATTTAGCTTTCTAGGCTGTTCCATATAATGTAATGTAGTATAATGGTCTGCACGTATCTGGGCCATATTCAGCCTACATGCTACCTCAGTTTGACTCTCATGTTGTGACTATTTCCCTGAGAAGACTGCTGAGGCAACAAGGGGTTAATAGCTCTGGGGAATAAGTGACTTTTTTTCCCTTATCAAGCTAGAATGGTTCTTTGTGTGATACAACGACCAGAACATCTGGAATAGACTGCATTTTGGGGAGCCTGGCTGCTTGTGCCTAGAGCTAAAGTGTCCCTAAGGCTCCGTATACCCAAAGGAATACCTTCGTAGCACTGGGATTGAATTTGCACTGGTGTGAAAGACAAGCACAATGCTCAATACTCTTACTGACACTTTCTTCTAACCCTTTGAGGAAACCAACCAAACCATATTACTACTAATGGTTGTTGCTGCTATCTGCTCTACGGCGATGCTGAGAAGCTAGGGCCCCAACATGCTAGGTGCTGGTCCGAAATATAATGAATGAGCCACCACTGTCCTTAGAGGTCAATGTGATGCTGAAATGCAATCCTGATCACTAGTGTGGCCATCACAGAGATCTGGGTCCCCTTTTCAGAGTGCAAGGGCTGGCCTGAAAGGAAGCTATTTTCTTTTCATGTGCTCCTCAGTTTGGATACTTGGGGGAATATTTCTAGACGTGCGATGCGGACCTTCCCACCTCAGTTATTCTGTTGCTGGTGACTACATGGCTGTCATCAGGAGCAGTGAGACCTGCCTCTGGAGGCAACCAGTCCTGTCACGCTGGGATTGTAAGCTCTTCGCCTGCTGTGGGCAGCTGGAGATGGTCACAGCTGCTGCTCCCACAGACTGCTCTGGAATTGTGGTTTCTTACCACTTCTGAAAATCTGGCTCCCGCTCCCAGCATTGCAAGCTGTGGGCTTCCTTTTGACAAGGGGGGGAACCGGGGCAGGGCAGGGCTGGGACAGGCAGTTCTTCAGAAGAGCCGGGCTTGCACACACAGTGATGAAACTGTCTTGGAAGGATGGAGGCAAGTGGAATATGCTGCTTAAGAGAGAAGATCCAAAAGAAAATAGCTGGACTAATGGAAAGAGTTTGAGTGAAAGGAAATTTTCAGTTGAATATCAGGAAATCTTTGTTAGCAACTGACTTTTGTTGGTGTGTGGAATAGCTTCCCAAGGGAAACCCAGTAATGGAAGCCTAGCCTATCAGTTCCAGTCTCCAAAACTGGACTGGACACAGGAGAACACGCTGCAGGCCAGGAAATGAACTTGCTTTGGCTGGGATGAAGACTACGGGTGTGACCCTGCAGCAATAAAAACTAATGTGAGTGTTGCCAGTGATCTCGGGGAACACAGGCTCCTTCTAAACAGTCATCCAGTGCTGATTTTCCATCCCTCTTCTACACTCGAACGTGTTTCTTGTCAGTGCAGTGGTGGTGGCAGAGTCACCAGGATATCCAAAACCATGCCTTGCCATTCAGTTCTGCTGGTTTTCCCCCCAGGCAGCTCTTAAGGGATGGTGCAAGAGTCTCTGGGATGCACAGAGCATTAAGAGGAGAGAGCCAAATCTACTTCTCATCAGCAGGGATGGGAAGGAGCACATCTATAAACCTGTGTTTATTTGATTAATTGAAACTTACCCTGGCCTGTGATCTGGCAGGGGTGAGGAAAGGGGGACGGATAGATATCTTTCTACCAGGCTTAGTTTTACCTCATTTATACCCTCTGCTCCCCTGGGACTCCTCTGTCCGGTAGCCCTTACAGCAGAGGCAGGTGACACTTTTTTTCTCTCTCATGCTGATGACGGGTCCCAGTGGACATCTCTGTCTCTTGCCAGATCTATCCTGGAGCAGCCATCCTCCTAGCCCTCTTTACAGCCTTCCCGGTGTTCCCCAGATGTGCTAAGTTGTGTTAGTGCTGGGGTACACAGGGCAGCATGAAGGGTGGAGGAAAAGAACTGTGGTTTTAAAAGTAAATAATTTAAGCAGCAATAACCTCTCCACCCAGGTAATCACAATCACATCAGGGTGAACAAACATTCTGCATGTCAAAGGTGTTTCTGGAGATAAGGGTTAGCACAATGTCTCCTGCTTTTCTTAGCTTTATCTAGTACTCAGCACTTAATGCTACCTAGCTCTCTGCTGAAGGCAAAGTCTCCTCCCTCTAAGCAGCAGTGCCCCAGTAGAAGTTACCTGTCATTTTTATAAGGCAAGTCTTTGTGCTGACAATAAGCTCCCAGTGTGGCAGCTATGGTGTTTCCCAAGGAGGCTGGATTTAACCCCTAAAACTTTGCCCTTGACTCAGAGAGCGCAGTATTTGTCTGGGGGCAGAGGGAAAAGGGACAGATATGGAGAAAAACTCATTCTGACGGCTGGGAAATTCGGCTTCATAGTTACAAACTGCACTTGTGCTTGCAAAGCAGGCTGAGGTTTTTCTTTTCCCTTTTTTCCTTTTTTAATTACCCATGCAAATACCACTTGCTGGAGAAAATCTCTGTTTCCTCAGCTACCCAGCCAAGGGGAGCTCTACAAAAGAAGTCCTGGAGACTGCTGCTGAAGATTTGGCCTTGTGACCTTCCTGCCATATATTGACAGGCCATTACCGCGCTGTGATGGTTGCCTAGCAAGGTGGTGACAATTGTGCTGAGGCACGGTGACAGCTTTGTCACACCAGAGGGCTGCTGAGGCTGCTGAAGCTCCGTAATTTGTTTTGCAACAGTGCAGGGCTTGCATCAGTGTATCCCCAAGTCATGAGTGCGGGCGTAGTAGCAGGGTGACGCTGTCTACGTGCTCACCTAACTTCTGACACCGAGTGCCCTGCAGTGGCTCCCTGGTTTGGCGTTACCTACGTCCCTGCAAGCAGAAAGGACCGAGCCTTGCTGTGCCCGTAGAGACGAGAGGTAGAGCGGCTGAGTGGCAGGTTTGTAGACCTCTGCAGCTGAGCTTGGAACTGTGCTCAAGAGCAATGCCTTACGTACAAAAAGCATCCTTTCATTTGTAGTACAGTTATTTTTACATTATGATGTAATGATCAAGACCGTGGCATGTAAGAGTCCGTGGGCTGTGATACAGAAACCTTCTTGTGAATGGCAGGGTTAGAGGCAAAGATAACCACCACCTCCTCTGTTGCATGACTTGAAAGCTTATCAACGGTTAGACTTCAGAAAGTACCTGCCAGGGGTGGATCCTGTCATCAGCAAGTGCTTCTAATGGCGTTCCTACAGAGGTAAACTTTTAGCCTGATGGTACTGAACTCATTTATCCAGAAAATTTAATTGCTGGCATATATGAATGTCACACAAATAACAGCGGAGAGGGCAACAACAGCAAAGTCAGCTCAAATTGCACAGGCAGAGATGGATCTCTTGAGTGCATTTCAACAAAGAAATGCCACAGCTACATTCTTGTAGCCAAGTGTGTGTGTGGGATGTGCCAGGGAGATTGGAGACAGTATCCTGGAAGACAGTGCCACTGTAGAGGATATGGGCATCATGGTTAATAATCTTTAGGCTAAAACCCTCAACAGTTTAGGAAAGACATCACTCTTAAATGTATGAGGGGAATAGCAAGTGGGACATTTTCATTTTTTTTCAGTCTCACTAACGTCTGTGTCCAAGCTGAGCAGCAGAAGTGTAACTTGGCACCCTTTAAACTTTTGGTCCCCTGAGAGCTCATGCCAAGGACCAGATTGGTGTACTGTCCAGCTGGCCCACACCTGTAGGATTCCTGACCTTGTGCTATGCTCATAAGGGGAAGGGAAGCTGGGAAGGACCTGGAGTACAGGCATAGCTGGTGAGATCATACTGGAGGATTGTCTTCTGTTTTCCTGTTTGTACTTCTCAAAGGATGCCGAAAAACTGGAAAGGAATCAAACTATAGTTTATATAAGAGAAAGTTAAGAATTGACTTAATCACAGTCTACAAATACTTCACTTGGGAGAGATTTCTAAGAGTAAACAACGCTGGCAGAAAAGGTCTCATCGAAATCTAGGTTACACCTACAATAGTAAATAAAGCGATCCAGGGCCAGTTCTCTGAACCTGAGGGCAAGAGACACAGCATCCTGCTGAATAAAATTTCTGCTCCCCCAAAGAAGGGGGAGCCTTGCCCAAATAACCTGCTGGGAACGATGCCCTGACCTGTGGTGTCAGACTCAGCCCTGCTGTTTTTAGGAGAGTACTAGCCGCCACAAGCCAAAACTTGCCACAAAGCATGCTAACAGTTTAACAATGCAGAAAATTCAATGTCAGGGCTGGAGTGCGTGGCCTGAACTGCTTGGCTTACTAATACAGAAGTCACCTCAGTGGCTGGCCGTTGAAGGGCATCTAGAAATAGGGTGTGCACTCCGAACTGCGAGGCTGGTTAGCCACTGGGACAGTTTAGGGACAGTAAGTTCCTGGTCATTTGAAGTCTTTCAGTCATCCTGAAAAGACAGAGATGTAAGAGGAACCACGGCCTTAGTGTTGGCTGCAGAGAGCTGAAGGTGAATGCTGTGCCCGGGGTCAGAGTAGGTATCTGCAGTGTCCAGCAGATGCACCTGTATCCCTGAAGGGTGTGATCACTACAGGGAAAGCCTCTGTGAGAACCTCCGAATGATTGGAAAGGGACTCCTTCTCCATCATCACTGCTAGGAGCCCCAAGCTCTATGGAAAGCACTTGATTAAATCTCTCTGCCTCCGGGACAGGAGGTTGAGGCGGCACTCCCTGCGCTCCCTGCTGCTCTCTTCTGTGGGAAGTGTCAGCACCTACACATAACCTAGTAGCTGAGAGGGGATGCGGGAGCTCAGAAAAAGAGAGAAGCTTTTTGGGGGTGGACATAGGCATTCCAAGCCGTGGCCATTTTCCAAGCAGTAATAGAATAAGCTGGCTGAGATCCTGTAGGTGTCAAGTCACTTTCCTTGGATGTACATTTTGGTTAGGTGCTAGTGAACCAAGGGTCGGAGTCAGGGCTCCAGTGGAAGCCTGGGAGTGAGGAGGTGGGGAAGGAACAGTACAGGAATCTTCCCATTAGGAAATACAGTAAAGGCGGTCAGATTGGAAGTATGGCTCCTCTAACATCCCTGCCTCTGCTCGCCAGGTTACATCCCCAAGACAGCAACTGGTGCTGTCTGGGACACTTTGTGCCTTACCAGATTTGATCTGCGACCTACAGGTTTTTTCTTTAACAACAAAAAGACTTCAGTAGCTCTTCTGTCCCAGAGGATCTCAAAGCCTCTTGAGCTTTTAAAACAGCAGTCTCCAGATCTTCAGTGCAGAGGTTAAGCCAACTGTAAAAATGACTATGAAGGATTGTGGGGAAGTTCAATCACTCCAGATCTTAATTTTCATTTAATAATTAATAAATGCATTTTAATCTATAAAGAGAGGGGAACAGCAGATCTGCTCCAGCAAAGCTGTGAAGCACACATTTAAGGTCTGCAACAAACTGTGGGCAGAGAGAAACACCAGTAAATTCCAGAATGGTTTTGTTGAGAATCCTAGCAATATTGCACTTCAAACAACACTGTCATCACAAACCTGGAGCATGACGATTACAGAAGGAGGTGTTTTCCTGGACTGCTGTGTTAGCCCAAACCAGGACACGTTCCAAGGCTGGAATAGTAAAATGTGGTACAGTAGGACAGACGGACTTTCCTAGGGCTGACTGGGGATTGCTCAGTACAGGTCAGACTTCAGATGCCCATTAGCAGAGCCCTAGAGCATCCTTAGGATTGCAACACAGACAGACTTACCCGGAGTGGTAAAGGGCTGTAGCGCAGGCCAGTGACCTGCTTTGAGTCTCATGAAAAGGGAGTGGCTGACCTGTGACTGCATCCACGATGCATGAACTGAAATGCTAGGGATTTTGAAAATCAGGATTGTGGTGCATCGGTAAAGCCGTGTGTGAGGCTTCAAGGCTGACGGGAGTAATTAAGGATGTTTGTTGTGTCCAGCACTGGATTAATGAAGGAGTGAAAGACTAGCTCTGCAATCTCTGTTTTAATCCAACCCTCTGAAAGATGTTTTCAAACCAAAGCAAAACAAAACTCTTGCTTTAAAAGGAAGGAGGGTGGGAAAGAAACGCCTAATCAAATGTTCTGCTAACTCAAAAATCCTTTGGTGAAAACTAGCAGGGGAGAGTCATGCAGAGAGCTAGAGCTGAGCCTTCCCACTTCTTGCCCAGTGCAGAAGACTGACCATAAGTGACCACAGCATGCTTAAGTAGGGTCACAGCTCTCAAAGCAACCCTCTCTACTATTGACCTAACCCCTAATCCTCACCCTCAGCATAGCTCACCTGCACATGCATCAGCCCGGTAGGAGCAGCCCCTTGTCCTGGGTTCAGCTGGGATAGAGTTAATTTTCACAGGGACCTGGGAGGGGGCATAGCTGGGGCAGCTGACCTG
>JANZLQ010000065.1:16356350-16366807 GCA_026212715.1 Elanus axillaris | reverse complement strand
ATTCTCTTATTTGTATCGTTATTGTTCTAACTTCTCTTTTTGTGTTGCCTCAGTAAATTGTCCTTATCTCAACCCTCGAGGTTCCGTGTTTCTTTCTTTTTTTTCCCTTTCTGGTTCTCCTCCCCATCCCACCGGAGGGGGCGGGGGAGTGAGCGAGTGGCTGCGTGGTCCTTTGTTACCGGCTGGGCCGAAACCACGAGACCCCCCTCCCCGAGCTGTGTTGCCTCCTGTTCTCTCCAGCCAGTCTTTCTAGTTTCACAGCTTCTGCAAGGCTGCAGGCTTCTTTTTTTCTGCGTCGTCCAGGAAGCACACCCACCTCTTTCTCCTGCCCCATCTTCTGCCTTGCTCAGAGATTCTGTAACTCATGTGAAGGAATTTCAAGCAATGCAAACTACAGCCAATTAAAAAAAAAAATTTAAAAAAATCATAGAAATTACAGATGGGAAAATCTTGCTAGCTCAACCAGTCCATCTTCTCACATTCTAGCCCAGCCCAGTTCCTGCAAGATTCTTGCCTACAGTACATTTTCCAATGCATTATCCTGTCTGGTTGTATATGATTTAAGCAATGGGCATCCTTTACTTCCCATGAGCGACTGTTGCACAGACAACTACTTTTCACTGTTTGGAAGAGGTTTCTAAAGTTTTCTTTCCATTCTGCCTGACGTTATTTCTCTAAGCTCTTCCTGTGATAATACGCTAGCCAAATGTTCTCCTTCTTTCATGCTTACCCTGTTCAGGTGATGGCAAATAATTCTTGTTCAGTCAAGCTGTTTAGCCACGACACTTAATACTTAGTTGTAAAGCTCAGCATTTATAATCCTTGGCTACCTGGGGAAGACTAATGTTGAGGTGATTAGCATGTTAATGGGTGCGCAGGACATAGAAGACATTGCTAGTAGCGTTGCCTCTTTATTATAATAGTCACTTGACACATCCCATCACAAGGTTTGGCTTTGGTTGCTTTTGCCTTTGCCAAACTTGGAGTCAACATCTTCTAGCTCATGTCTGCTTCAGCTGTTTTATTGGGTTCTTTTTGCTTTTGTTTTTAATTTCAGTCAAAACCACTTAGCTGTTTCTGAGAACAAGGCTGGCAGGGGAATATTCTGTTTTATCCACATTTAAAAAAAAAATCTTGATCACTTTTTCTTTTTAAAAAAACACCCTATGAGCAATGTCTTGCTTTAAAATAAATCACAGTTTTTCTGTCAGGAGCATGCCTTTTGCCATCTATGACAAAATCTCCCCCAAATTTGGCTAAATAATGATGAGCCTTTGAGTAATTGCAGCTTGAGCCTGCTCAGAAAAAAATAATGGGCTCCAGGAAGGACAGTTGGGGCTTTTTTGTTTTTTGTTTTTTTTTTTTTTTTAAAGTATGGGCCTGATGGAAATACTAGCACATGATTTAAGGCCCAGGTTACACTGTACTTGCACAGAGGGCCCTGGCTGCGTCTGCAGCGTCACCTTGCTCTGGCCTCCCTGGCCCAGAACGGTGCAACGGCTGCTGGACCCCTCCAGCCCGCGGCCGGGGCCACCCTGGGGAAGCAATGTCCCTGCTCCGTGCATGGGACTGGGGATGCCCAGGAAAACGGAAGCCTAGCTGCTAAGAAACAGGGAAGTACGGAGAGAGAAGGAGGAGAGAGAGAAGAAAAAAAAAGAAAAACCACCACGAAAAACAACAAAAAAAAACACCACCAAAAAAAACCCCAGCAGAAGAGAGGGAGACGCCCAAGTTTTCTGCAAGCAGTCTCCAAAATATTTCTTGTTTCCGCTTCCACCAACCGGGGTCCTCCCTTCCCCCAGGACATGTAGGGAAGCCTGGCTGCCCCACAGCTCCCATCCATGGCATGTGTGGCCATGGCACACACTTGAGGCATCTGCCCTGGCCCATGGCGGTGGCACGGCCAACTCCCGGCACGGCCAACTCCCGGCATGGCCTACTCCCGGCACGGCCTACTCCCAGTGCGGCCCACTCCCAGTGCGGCCTACTCCCAGTGCGGCCTACTCCCAGTGCGGCCTACTCCCGGCACGGCCTGCTCCCTATGGGCCTCCACAGCACTGGGCAGGGGCCCAGACCTGTGTCACCGCTGCCCTGTCCTGGCCTGTCCTCTCCTGGGCACGGCCGCCCTGCCGTGCTGCCCACCCCAGTGGGCGCGAGCCCCGGGGATGGCGTGCCACAGCGGGGCCATCTGTGAAGCCGCAGCTCTGAAGGGCCACGAGGGAATGGAAGGAGAGCCGAAATCCTCATTAAATCTGGGAAAAAAGGAGATGCCTTCAATCCTGGATAATTATCTGGACATCCAGAAAGATAAAAGGTGCAATTATAATATCTAGCACCGTTGTTTTCAAAGCACCCACTGTCACATAACCCTTCTGTTCAGTGCCGTAAAGAAAGCTGGTTTTGTTACTCCCTGGAGACCAGCATATTAGACCTTGGCTCTTCTGACCTGTGCTCCCTACCGCCTCCGCTCCATCAGGGAAGCCAGCCTGAGAAACTTGCTTGTGCCTTCTGGCCACCCTGGTTGCTGCCCCTCTTGCCGTGCTGCCTCTTTATTCATTAATCTTTCCCCTCCTGGTCTTCTCTCCCCCCCTTTTTTTTTTCTTGCCAAAGCAAGGAGTTTTTAATAGCTAAAGAACGAAAACACCTCCCACACCTCACCTCAAAAAAGCTAACACTCTGTCTTACTCACTCTTTTTGATTTCCAAACCTCTCCTGCTAGCTTAGACTCTTCCTTTGAAGCACTGGTTCCTCAAATACTAGCGCGTGAGTATAACTTTAGTAAACCGTGTAGTTCCAATGGCCTCAAGGGGACAATCCACATGAGTAAAAAATTCAGATGTGGGATGGAGACCATGGCATTTAGCAGAGATGGAGAAGTTTTCTGTTGGATATTGTGATTTGGTTAGAATTGAGATATTACAAGGGAATATACTGTCAGAATGGAGTAGTATCTGTCTTGCAGAAAATTTTAACAGTAGGCTTGAAGGTCTTCAGGGTGCCTAGGTCGTATTGATGTGGGTGGATTGACTAGATAATCTTTAGAGGCTTCCTCTAGCTCTGCTTATTCTGATTCACCATAGCAAAATGGAGGAAAAGAGAAACTGAAGCAAAGAACAATTGCTTTGACTTACTCATTTCCGTACATGAAACCAAAGTGCAGTGTGGTTCAGCTGCAGTGTTTCAATTTTTTTTTTTTTTGCTTTAAAACCAATGTTAAACGTTTCTTTGACTCCAAGATCTCCTGCATGTGTGATGTATTCTTTGAACAGATTCATTCTAGATCCTCGAGTTTTGTCATTATCAAACCAGTGTCTCTTTCCCACTGGCTTTGTGCTGATCCCAACACCAACAAGGATCAGCTGTGCTGTAGATTTGTGTTTGTGGGAATGACTGTGAAGACCCAACTTTATAGTGCAGGGAAACAAGAACTATTTTTGAACTATCAGTCCAGCCATAGCAATGTGGAGTTCAGCGCAGCTTACTCTACTCTGTTTCTGGACTGAGGATTGTACTCTGCATTTTGCTCCATATTGCTGGAGCAAAGTTGCTAGCAACACCCAATTAAAACAAGCACTGAATATTTACTCCCCATCACTGCCACTGCTTTGACTGCAGTGTAAACGCGCCACTAATGGCTTGGCCAATGGGAGGGGAAAATTTCACGTCAGAGCCAAGTACAGAACCAGGAATTTGGGCCGTCAGCCAGCTTGTTAGATCACACTGTGTGCCTTTAATGAAATGCATTGATTTGTGGCTCTGACAATAATATTTTTAGGAAATCATTTCACTGGCTATTTATTTGTGTGTTGGAGCAGCCTGATGAGGTTAGAAAACTGAGGCAGACACTGTGCTTACAAATCAAAAGCAAAATTTTAAGAATGAGATTAATTAACCATTGGAATAACTTTTCCATGGATGTGATGGGTTTTCCATCATATTCTGTTGCACAGTCGGTACTAGTTATTTGTATAAAATATGTGCTCTAGCTCCAGCAGGAGCTCTCTTTATCACCAGAAATTATTGTCTGAAGTTCTTTGGGTTCTGCTACACTTGAGATGAGACTATGTTGTTGTAACGGTCCCTCTTGATGATAAAAAAACCCACGAGACTGTGATAACCATTGAGTCTGGGTGTTTGTGATTCTGTGGAGTAACAGACTGAGATCCCATAAGTGGCAGATTTAAAACTGGCAACAATTTTCATAAAGGGGACTACCGAATTACAAAGACGCACTCTGCAGAAGTGGACACCCTGCCAATCCTGCGGCTGATATAATGTACTGTGATGAATTAGCGAGCTCAGAAAGAATTAACCCATCAATAAAATGACAGACTAGGTACATTTCAAAGCATCTGGTCAAATCTCATGGAATTTCTTGGCTGCTATATGTTCAGCCAGAGGGAAGGCAACAGTGGGGAGAGTCTATGATCACCTTGTAGTATTTCACTGGATGCCTCAGAAGAGCAGATGGGGATAGGGAGCGGTGGATAAGGTAAGCTTTTTTCTACTTGGGCATTGGTATGGATCCTTTCCTGGACTGGCTCCTCTTTAATATCCTTTAGATCTCTCTAAAAAAAAAAAGTCTTTTTCTTCTCTGCTTACAGTTTATGGTTGGCTAAATTTCATAAATAGCACTTTTTTTGGTGTGCTCAGGTGAACATATCCTAGAGTTGCCAGAGTTTAAGTACTGTGTGAAAAGCAACCTCCTTTAAATAGTCTTATGCTGCCTATCTAGAAATTAAGGCATTTAAAATCTCTAGTGAGTCCTCAAAGTCTGTGCTGCTGCATTTGAAATTTTTTCTTCTCATGTCTGCTTTCCCTGTGGTTTTTGAGTGGCTGATAACCATAAAGATTAGAAAAATATCCAGCCAAGACCGACTTGTTTTGGAGGAAAAAAAAAAAGAAGAAAAAAAAGTAGGAGGGGGAGTAGTCAGGTCCAAACTGATGGCAAGCTTGTTTGTTCATCTTTAAGAAGCATTTACTTATTCCAATTCAATCTTTATTTCTCTTCTGCCACAGACTTGATGCTTAGCAATGTAAGCTGTTCATGTTTAAAAACAGAATTCACCTTTAAATGTGCTTAG
Organism: Elanus axillaris; assembly: GCA_026212715.1. Lineage (NCBI taxonomy): Eukaryota > Metazoa > Chordata > Aves > Accipitriformes > Accipitridae > Elanus > Elanus axillaris. Next base: position 16,361,723 of record JANZLQ010000065.1, on the reverse strand, counting down.
ACTAGGAAAACTATGCCTGCTGAGGTCACTTGCAGAGCAAGAGTTAATGCATCATGCAAACAGCTAAATAAAGGTTACAATCTGAGTGGAATTATTCAGAGCTCAGGGACAAATCTGGCATTTGCAGTCTGTCGCTGGGTTTGAGAAGTCTGGCTCTCTCAGTGTCACTGCCACCCGGAGCCATCCTGCTTTCTGTGTGGCAATAAGGGAGGGGACCGCAGCAGCACTGGACAGTCTTCCTGTAAAAACAGCAAAAACAGGAGCGGTGGGAAGTGTCATGGGCAAGGAATGTGTGGCATGAGGGGTGAGTATGAGCCCATCTTTGTCCAGGTTTCACAGAGCCAGTTTTGGGTGTAAATAGCTACTCTTCCTCCTCTCTTTTCCTCTTCAGGACAGCTGAAGAGCCAATGTCAGACAGCATATGACCCCTGACATCCCCGGGGAGGATTGCTGGATGGAGGGCTACCAAGAGCCGTGTGCCTCTTGAGACCTGCCAGTTAAGTATTGCAGTTTCTGGGCCCTGTCCGGTAAGGGCTGCTCACCTTTCTTTTCCACCAACAGCCTTGGGAGTTGAGGGTGTCCCTTTGGGGCACGATACACCCTAAGTATGTATGTGATACAGCCAGAGTAAGAATCTATCACTTGTAAACGCCCGGGCTCTTTTAGAGTTGGCAATCTCCACAGAGGTGTTGTGCTAAGACTGTGTTTTGCATTTAGTTTCCTTGTTTTGTTTCTATAAGCCAAGCGCTTGGCTGATTGCACAGGAAATCAAGGGCTATGGGCATTCACTTCAATGGGCGAACTTTAAACGAGTCACCAGGGACTGGCTGCTGCTGAGTTCAAAGAGAAAGAGACATCCAAAACCTCTAGCCAAGCCAATTTATGGTGGGAAATATCAAAGAGGAGAAAACTCGAAGGCACAACAGGGTGAAAGACAGATACAGCTTGGTTTTCCTGTCCATAATTGGTCAGATTAAGGAGACATTGGAAGGGAGATTTAAAAAAAAAAAAAACAACAAACCCAAACAAAAAACCCATAAAATTTTGCTAAGGGAAGTTTGTTGAACATCAGGAAATGTGCTCTGATGTTTATGTTCTATGAGCTGTGTGCAATAATCTGGGGATGGAAACATGTTGAGAAAGTTAATATGGTACTTGACAAAATAGTGGAAAATAAATTAAAAAGAATAGTTCTGTGCAGGGCAGAAGGTAGAGCAAATGCCCTCCTAAGCTCCTCCATTCATTCCTGCTTTTTCTTTCCCCAGTGATTTCAGAAGTCTCCCCAGGCTCAGATATCTCAAAGATAACTCAACCTCCCCCATGTCCCCAGCTGAGGTAAAGAAGCTGCATTCATAGAAATGGAAAAAAGAGGAAGATAAAGGGGGGGAAAACAAAAAGGCAGGGAACAGAAGTCTCAGTACACGGGAGCAGCAGGGACGCCCAAAGCGAAGGCTAGAGAAAGACTGCCATCTTCTGGAAGGATAAATATCTGCCATTGTTCAGAATACTAAATCTGATATGCGTGTATTTTTGAAACCATAGCATATTTCTGATGAATTTATTTTTAAATCTGAATTTTTATCCCTATAAATCTAATAATTCAGTCGCATTTCATCAATATATATGCCATGATCCCAGCTTTAGAAACTGACATAGCATCCTGGATTTTAATGAGACTCTCAGCAAGCTTAAAATTAGGAACATGTTAACATTAAGGATTATCAGTAGAGAGATGGACTTTATCTATTCTTGAGCCTGAAAACCAGGCTGGTTTTTTTTACTATTTAGAAGCCAAACTTAAGGTGTCCAGATGGGGAGAGACTGACCAAAAAAAAAAAAAAAAAAAATTTCACTCTCCTTTTAAACAGCATCAGCTGTTATTCTACCTAATTCAGTTAATTAAGTACAACTGCATCCAACAGAACCTCCTTATTAATCAGAAAACCTTCAGACAGTCCATGGAGCACAGAAACATTTAGCATTGCTTTCCGTTAGCCTGCCTTAGAAATGATTATCTATATTAGAGGAGTTTATGCAGTGGCGAGGATTAAAATAGCCGCAGAGCTACGAAGCGTTCTGCCCAGGGAAGGGTCAGGAGCCCACGACAGCACAGCCCACGTGCGCGACCATGGACCTGTCGGCTCCGTCTGCTGCCTGCGCTGTGCAGGGATTGTCACTGCCGAGCTGTCACCCGGAGCTGGTGCCACTGGCCTCCCAGCCTCTGGGCTCTGGTGCTGGAAGCGGGGAACAGAGCAGATGGACCACTGTCCCGGCAGAGGATACAGGGAATCTGCCTCGCTCCCTCCCAGTGGTGGTGGGAGCCTCACCCGCTCGGCACTGGGCAAAGCCCCTCTGGGGAAGATGGGGTGCGTACCTTGGGGATGCTCCTCTCCCTTGGAGTTTGATTCGACGCGGTGCTGCTCCGTGCCTGCTAGTGACAGTTCGTTCTCATGAGAGGTGATGTCATTCTTATTTTTCACTGTTCTGATACCAAACGAGGTGTATCACACCCTCAGGTATCGTGGGAGCCTTTAAACTTTCAGGACAAGAGCTCAGAGGGAACTTGGGGTGAATGTGAATCTTTCTGTCTCTCCTTACTAGCTTCCCAAATTCTTCCAATGTGAAGCTGCTAGGAGCTGGGAAGTTCCAGGTGAACTTCGCGCCTTGTTAAATAAGCTGCCACTGCGAGGGACACCGACCGTCTTCCCCATGCTCCCACCCTTTGAATTGTGGACTTTTTTAACTCGTGACTGTTTCACGTCCCTCTGTCACGGTGGTGACGTGCCCATGGGGAGAGCTGGATTGGCATCTCTTCAGGGTCTGAAGCCCTCAGTCCTCAGAGCAGATGCGGTCGCATAAATTTCCCTCTCCCCATTTTTTTCCTTCTCCCCTTTCTGCAGCTGGTACCCCAGGGCTGGGGGCTTGTGGCCTTTGTCATTCTGCTGAGGCGCTGCACAGGGAAAGGGGTGACCTGATGCCAAGGGTGCTGGTCGTTTCTGAGCTAAGGTCACTCGTCCCCTGAAGCACTGGCCAGAGAGCCACCAGTTCGCTCCATACAAGCTCCCGAAGAGCCACCACATGGAGATGGCTGGGATCTTTCTGGTTTTTACGGAAACTTTCTACTCAGTCAATACAGGTCACCCTTCTGCACTTAATCCCAGTCCGCAGCACCAATCACTTCCCGCATAATCTCCCAGAACAGCTGTGCTGTGATTGCATTGTGGATTACAAAATGACCATTTTCCACAAAACAGATGCTGTCTGGAGGGATAGCATTTAATAATCACTTGGGGGGGGGGGGGTGAGGGAGGAGGGGAGGAGACAAAGGAGAAAGGGGTTTTGAAGCAATTGGGTTTCTTGGGGGATCTAGAGATGAGCAAACCAGCAGACAAAGCCTGAGTGCCATTTCTGTATTTCTCCTCCAATTAACAGGACTTCGAGGACTTGCCGCCAAGGTAAATTCAACTCTCTTTCCTTTTGGGGTTGTCTAGATACTGTGGTTAGTTACTGTCAGTAAGTGCTTGGCTTTTATGGAAGGAACCTTTTTCTGACAATGTTCTCATGAAGGTCTACTTCAGATTTGCTTCTCGTTCCCTATATCCTCTGCATCCTTAATCCAGTTCCTTCTTCTGACTCATTCGTTTCTTGTATTTTTTTCCCCTTTTTTGTTATCACTTGGTCTGAAATTATATGGCCTTTCAACTACCATCACAAATCAACTGGAGAGAATATTTTTCCCACTATCAAAGATTTAAATTTGAAAAAGTATTTTTGTCAATATTATGAGTGGAAAGATTTTTTTTTAAAATAAAAGCATGAGCAAACTGAAACCTAATGACAGAAAATCTTATAATCAAGCATTGATGAAAAACTGAAAAACTCTGTGTACTGAGGGTTTCTATTTTCAGATGAAAAATCATGTTTTTGAGAAGAGCAATTTTATATGTAATTTCCTTTTCAATCATAAGCCAAAATTTCCACTGAAAAAACCTTCAGTGAGGAATTTGCCACCAACCTTAGCCAGAAACCTTCACATAATTAACTGTTCCTAGTAGGTAACTGCTCTGTGAAAATGATGGTAGGCAACATGCCTTCAGATCATGGAAGTCATTAGTTACGATATCACTAAGATGTTACCATCTCCAGGGCGTAGCATCTCCATTGCCGAAAGAAAGAAATGCTCTGGTGAAGAGACAAAAGAAGCCAGAGCATAAAACAATACAGGAATTTTTCAGGAGCTGGGTATTTCCTTGCCTTTGATGAGAGTGTTCTGGATCAGTTACTGTTTCCTCAGCGTGATGAGATACTAATGAATTCCTGCTTTCCAAGAGGACCTTCAGTATCATCTTTATTGACCGCATTTCCGAGCTTGCTGGTTAGCAGAACAAATGCTTCTAACTGCACCACTTTTAGCTATGGTGCAGTCACAAACAATGCAAAGCTCAGTCTCGTATCGTTTATTTATAGTGCTGTCCACAGTATGCTGGGCCTTTCTCACACGTTCAGCGCTGGGTGAGTCAACTGAAGTTATGTGAAGAGGACCGGCAGCAAGCAATGTCTGCACAAACTGAATCTATTCATGGGCAAATAGACTTTGAGAGTCATAAATAGGAAAAGGTGGGAGTATCTGGATGAAGTTGTGCCAAACATAGGGAGTGCCATGTGGGAAGAGGCATGCGTTGATGACATGAAAGTTGATGTGTGGGTAGATGACATCTAATCAATCCATGGAGTGATAAGTTGGGGTTCTCAGAAGTCAGTGCAAGGTTTTGTAGGAATCGTAAAATCTTAAGCTTCCTTCTGGGTGAGAAAGACCACAGGACCCTGGTACACAAACTGCTTTCTGAATTACTTTTCCCTGATGAGATGAAACCAGGAAAAGTGTTTGTGGCAATGTTTGCTCTTAAAAAAAACCCACCCTTTGGCACTTTCTGTGGGAGCAGAGACACTGTCATCCCACGACCCTGCCAAATTTCTGGTGTGCAGAGCGGTGCTTGCTCAGGTAGGAGGTGCTGCTCTGGGGTTTGAACTCGAGCTGCCAGCTCTGGATAGCTGGGTGTCCCCCCTGAGCAGGTCACCGCTTTGATGTGATCTGGGAACATTTTCCTGCCTTTCCCCACCGGGAAAATCACTACACGCCCTACCTCCCTGGTTACAGTAATGAGCTGCTTGCAGAAGTGTTTTGAGACGCTTGGCAGCAAGAATTCTCATTTAGTTGGACAGAGCATTCATCATGCCCCATCTAAAGGCAACACATGGTATTTGGGAACGTTGGTTAACAGTTTTTTCCTACCATCTCTGAGGTGGAGTGAATATGACATCCCTTTCATTTTGCTCATGTGCTCCCCCCCCCCCCCCCAATGCACTCAGCCC
>JANZLQ010000065.1:16327245-16356250 GCA_026212715.1 Elanus axillaris | reverse complement strand
AAATGAAATCCCATTCATTTTGCTAATGTGCTCCCCCCCCCCCCCCAATGAACTCAGCCCTGCTCTGTCTACTGGGTCACCCTCTCTTCCCCAGTGCAGATATTCAGTGTACTTTGAAATGGTTGAAGCTGACCTACTGCTCCACCGCCCTGGCTTTCAGGAAATGGTTCCTCCACGCTGGGTGAGCTGTTGGGATGTTGCGAGGAGGGCAGAGTGCTCATATCCTCTCCCCATAGGTGTGCGCTGGGAAGAGCTGGGATTCGTAAGGCTAGGTGGGACAAGCGGCTGGTGCGACCGTCTCTCCCGTTTGTGTGTTGTAGATGGAGCTGCTGAAGGGATTGCCATTGCGCCGTGCTTTCCTGGCTGTCATCCTGAACCTGCTGGCTCTCAGCCTCTCCACCACTGCCTTGCTCGTCAGCTACTGGTGCACCGGGACCCAGAAAGTGCCCAAGCCTTTGTGTGGGAAGAGCAAAGCCACCAAGTGCATCGGTGTCCCCGTGCCGCCTGATGCAGGTGCTAGCAATGTTTCATCCCAGGATGTGGTGCACTACAGCTGGGAGACCGGGGATGACCGCTTTGCCTTCAAATACTTCCACACGGGGATGTGGCTTTCCTGTGAAGAGAGCATGGAAGGGCCAGGTAGCGTCTTGCCCAGGCAGCCACCACTTCTTCCTTTGTATTTACTCCACAGGAGTTTGGAAATGAAAGGTGGGAGGCTGACAACCCTTGGGAGAAAAGCCTTCTTCATTTTCCCAGATGGCATCGGCCCTGCTGTGGTCATTATATTTCTGTCTTTCATTGGAATGTCTACAGAGGGGGGCAAGGGAGAATGGTTGTCTCTGGTGCGCCCTTCGGTCTACAACAGGGGCCGTGGAGTGCAGGTGGTGGTGGTGGTGGCTGTGACTTTGTGATAGCGTCATTCATCCTGATGTGAACTGGAGCAAGCCTCCCTTCCCTTTCCCCGTATCTCCATTCCTACACATGGCTTGCTTCGTGCTCTCCAGGGCACATTTGTGTCCCCTCAGAAACCTAAGCAAGGTGATTTTATGCAGTGTTGTCAATTTATAGTTATCAAAGTGAGGACTGCAATAGTTGGTGTTCTCCCTAGATCACCAAACTGAGAGGTGTTGTGAATTGAACAGGGACTTTCCTAAAAAGAAATTAAAGAGAGAAAGAGAAGTACTGCCTTACAGGTACAGAGAAAACCTGGAGGATCTGAACCCAGAGGAACTAAAGTCAGGAGGCAAATTGACCTGAGGAGTAGAGCTGCCGTACTGTAAATTTTTTCAGTTGTTTTTGTGATACTGCGGCAGGTTTCAGTTGTGATTTTTGACCATGTGGGACTGGCACTGTAAACCCTGGAGCGCGAGGGGCTGGTCTTACAACCTGTAGGAGACCCCTTTGGTCCAAAGACCCTTCCCTTCCCCCTTGACTGGCTCCTGCCCAGCCCTGCTGAAGTCCTTCTCCTGAAACCCGTGCCGTGCCAGCACGGGTGGATGCTCTGCAGTGCACAGATGCTCTTTACGGCCTGGCACACACATCAAGGATCAGAACTGACCCGGAAGGTGGCCAACAGGGAGATTTGTATCTAAAGATGAAGTGATGAAAATCGCTTTCATCAGGCCCATTCCCCTGAGCCCACCGCCCTCCCTTCAGCTCTCCCCGAGCACAAACCTCTCACCTTCTTTAACTCAGCCACTGTTGTAGTATAGTATTTCTCATTTTCTTATCTGTTGCTGTCCGAGCGAATAAAAGCAGACAGAAGGGGGGTGGGAGCAGGAGGGAATGTGCTTGAAACTCTCGTGTCCTAACGAGAGGGCTGTTTCGTTCTGAGCATTTCCAGACATGCTGTGGAAGGAGTTGTGTTTATTTGGGACTGGTTTGGGTTGGGGTGTGTTCCCATGGTGCTCATGGGAATGGGACTACATCCCTCGACAGCTTTCTCTGAAAGACTTGACTGGCCACCCCTGGAATAACCCCGATGCCTGAAGGAACACAGAGAGCGTGTCACATCTGGATCGCAGCAGAGCACGGGGTAGAGCACATAGTCAGTCTCGGTCCCCTGCTTCCTGTAAATCGAGTACAACCCACCCACTGCTGTGGGTGTTTGAAGCAAGTGCATAGACAACAACAACAAAAAAAAGGGGCTACTATGAGCAAAAGGAATTTCAGTTGAGCTGGAGAAAGGATTTCATTATTCAGGCTAATCTCAGGACCAGTTTAGATGAGCTGTTACTGAATAACCTCATTAAAGTTCTAGGTGAAGTAGCAAACTGCAAGTTAATGAGGACTGCAGATGGCACTAAATTGGGTAGCATCCTGAGAGCTGTGGATGACAGAAGTAATACAGGAGATTGGGAGAGATTAGAACTGGGGATAGAAATTAAGAAAATGAGATTCTTCCATGAAAAGCAGCAGGCTGATACTTCCGGGAGAAAATACTGTGCCAAGTAGAGCAGAGGACCCTCAAATGCAGTAATGCAGTAATGCAATAAGAAAGACTTACAGATAATAATGACGGACCCTCAGCTAAGACAATAGTTTGCATCTGGCCAACATAAAAAGCCAGAGCAAGTATGAACACTACTTGTCCAAATAGCACGCCTAAAACATGAGGACAGAAAACTGTATTTCTGTGTGATTCTCTGCCACGGAAGAGGGACTTGCATCTCTGTCATGCAGCATTTCACTTGGGAAGGGTTTCTTTTTTTGCTTTCTTCTTTGGGGAGCAGTGCTAGAACTGCTCTGCTGAGACTGGGGTGAGTGGGAATTCACATCCTCAGCAGAAGTGGTGGGTCTGCAGTCTGTTATAAGCCGTACCCTCAATAGGCCTCACCAACAGTAATGTTGCGAATGAGCAGCAGCAGATTTTTGTATTCACCAGAGGCTTGTAAGATTTACAAATTGCTCAAGTTTTTTGCCGGAAAGGCCACTTCCAGTTTTCCAGGCAGACACTGCCTTCTCCCGCCTTGCCGCAGTGAAGGTCTGGAACGATGGTCAGAAAGAGAGCAGAGGTGAGAAGGTCTGATGGGTAGACTCAGGGATGACTGGAGCTATGCAGTGAAAAGAGAGTGAGAGGAAGAGAATTTCCTTCCCCTTATGTACCCTGCATTGTTTTGCAAACTAATACCTTTGGCTTTGTGTTTCAGAAGAGAAATGCCGTAGCTTTATTGAGCTTTCGCCACCAGCAGAGAGAGGTAAGAGCAAATCCCTGTACCTCACTGTAGCTGCCCGGTGCACCTCCTTGGGATGGGGGACCTGCATCCTTTTGCCTGTGTGAGGACAGCAGGGTGGGTCCCCAAAGAGCCAGGCATGAAATCCTGGCCTCATGGTTGCTAAAGGAGCCAAGATTTCCTCCCAGATATTTGCCTAAACCTCTGCCATCTGTGAGGTCAGTGCTGGAAACCTCAGCCCCCCTCCCGTGTGAAGTGGGATTTGTCTCATCTAATAAGTTTCCCAGTCTGAGCTTGTCATCTCGCTGTAGTCAGCAGGATGGGATGGATGCCACCTGAGGGCAGTCACTCCCACATATGCTACCTGTTGACTCAGTGCTTCAGTCTGGCGGCCTCTGGAAGCTGAATCACCTCTTACTTTGTGATAAGAGGACATCTGAAAGTTACGCTTTCAGGGTGAAGTCCTTGTCTCATTAAATGCAAAACTCCATTTGGGTTGGAGAGCTTACTCCTCCTGTCACTGTCGCATGTTTCAAATTATCCTGGGGCTAACTTCAGTATACCTGGATGTATGTGTACCTATGCAATGGAGATTTTACTTACTGAAAGCTTTTAAATTGGTGTGGGCTTGCTAACTATACCCTGAGATGGAGGCTGGAGGCAAGTCAATTCGGAGGATGTTGCTATGTGAAGGGAAAGGCCTGGGGTGCAGAGCCTGTGTCAGCGTTCAAGCCGTGAGAGCAAGGGCTGGAACAAATGCTGGGGAATCATAACAGCCAGGAGGGAGATGTGTACTTCACATCTTCTTTTTCTGCCTTGTTTCCCCTATTTTAGAAACACTGGCAAAGACTGCTGACCTGCTTTTATAAAGCGATGCGCATTCCCAGGTGAGCGGTCCAGTGCAAGTGGCGTGCAGCGGCTTCGCTGTGCGGATTAACCCGAGTCACTCTTGGCACAACAGCAGGGTAGAAAAACCTCCCCCTGCTCAGTCTTTTGGGAAACAGTATTCACACAATTCGAATACTGCTGGTGTTACAAGATCATTTTGAAGTCATGCAGATCTCCACTCCGTCATAAAATGAATCACTTAACTGCATTTACTGAAGGACTCTTGCATTTACCGCAAAATGCTCACTTCACAGGGAGTAGAAATGCATTTTTCTTCTTTCTCACCTTCTTGTGCTTCATTCCCCGCCCAGGCCTCTGGCTCTGTTGCTTCCAGTGTCTTCCTTATAGGCTGTTTTCCTAAGAAAGGAGGTTTATGCAACCAGATTACATGTCTTTGTAAATCTGTCTGTCCCCCCCTCACACTCCTACTGCTCCTTGTCTAATTGCAGCCCAACATTGATAGAAAGACCATGGTCTGTAAGACATTGAGCTCCTACAAATTAATTGGAAGATGACTGTGAGCTTAAGCATGACACTTGCAGTGATGCTGTGGTCTTACCAGCTCTATCACCTGCTCTCACCCCTTCCTGCCCATAGCATCATCTTAAGATGACCTTGGCCTCCGGTGCCGCTGCCATTATATAGTTGGGCAGCACGGGAGAACGCGGTGCGGCTGCTGGGTGTGCGCAGAGCAGCTCCACGTTACACAGGCAGCATGACACGACCAGATCACACGTCATGCGTGGGGAGCCTGGACTCACAGGGATGATGCAGAGACCTCCGAGCGTGTGTGGTGCTTGCAGCCTCCAGGACACTTTTGGCAGTCTGACCTCTAATGAAGTAGTCTCCCTTGATCATGCTGCGGCAAGGAAGGCAGCTCCTTTAAGCAGGGAATGCGGCTCATCAATTTCTGCTAAAGAGCTGGGTGACTCTGTGGCACTAATGATGTTGAGGCGTCAAGTCAGTGCCACGTTAATGAGGGTTTTTCTTCACACTCCTTTCCCCCAGCTGAATGTCTCCTCTATGGCCATGAATAGTTGCTAACAGTAGTGTTCATAGTGCTGCTTCATTTGCCAGATTAATATTTCTTCCTCAGTGAATCCTGTGCTTTACCACAGCCCCGCATTACAGAGTGCCTTTCCTCTTTCTCCTCCAAGTCCTACTGCACAATGAGCCCCACTCATAATCCCAGCATGAAAGTAGCTGCACTCTGTTAAAGCAGCAGGGTGGGGGGTGAACACCATTGCCCTAGCTGGATATCCACCCCAAGGAGTGTACTTTCTTTTTAATTGGGGTTTCAGTGAGAATCACAGGCTTGCAAGGGGCTTCCTGAACCCCAGAGGCCAGGTCCCAGCCACAGCTGTGAAGGCACCACACGGTTCTTTACTTAACCAGTTGAGTCCCAGGTTAAAAGTTGTTTGCTTCCATTGGTGTGATTAGAAACCTGCTCTGAAGGTCACTATGATCATGGGTAAGAACCTTCTAATGTCCAGCTCGGATGTGTTCGTGGCCAACCTATGACCACCAGGTCTTGTGCTAATACTCAACCGCTTTCCCCCATCTTTTTCCCCTTGGTTTCCTCCTTGCTGCTTATAAATAACGCTGGCTTCTTTACAGACAGCATTTTAGTTCCTCTCAGCTTTTCCCATGCCAGACTGGCCAAGCCACCTTCTGTGACAGACTCTCTGTCTCCTTCAGCATCCTTTGAGCCCTTGTTTACAGCCTGGGGGGGGGATTGCTTTTGGGTGTTTGTTGTTTTCCTTCTTTCCCTTCTTTCCAGAGGACATCCTTTCAGGATTGGGTTGGGAAGGGGGAGTACTCTTCCTTGAACAAGCCATCCTGCATTGATGTGAGAAGTCTCTGGTTCCCGGCAGGAATCCTGTGGCTGTCACTGGGATCAGAGATGCTGTACATCAGCTTGCTGCTCATCAGCTTCATCCTCCTGATGGTGGAAATGCTGCATACTGGCAATCCTGTCTGTGGGTTGAAGCTCAACGCCTTTGCTGCTGTCTCCTCGGTGCTGTCAGGTGTGTTACTGCTGGCTTGGAATCACAGCAGCAGGAGAGCCTCCTCTCCCACGCAAGGCTGAACTGTGCTGCTCTGGCTCCTGCTGTAAGTCCTTTGCTTTTTTTGTCTTTTGTGTCCAGGTCTCCTTGGGATGGTGGCACACATGATGTACACTCAAGTCTTCCAGGCAACGGTTAATCTGGGACCAGAGGACTGGAGACCGCACTCGTGGGACTACGGCTGGGCATTCTAGTGCGTGAGCTCTGAAGTCATCCTCACCTCCCCAGCCTTTTGGGCTTCAGCCATGCTAGACCCCGCCAAAACCCACCTCCTCCTTTCTTGACCTTCTGTGTTTCCAAAGACAGGTGTACCATGGTCCTCCTACTGCTAATCTCCTGTCTTTGCCTCATCCCCTGCTTTAACAAATAATTGCTGAGTTACTTAAATGGGTAGCTACCAAGGACTGGCAAAGAAACGGGGTCACACCTAAACAAGTGCCTTCAACCCTGCTGACTAATCAGGTTTGCCCCCACGCTGATTTGCCATTCGGTCTCAGCACTTCCCTGTGTGCGAAGGCCAGTGTCACGCTTGAGATGATGCTCTCAAACATGCCTTGTTTTTCTGCAGTTTAAATGAGTTCCATGCTGGTTTGGCATCTTCACTGACCAATGTCCAGAGGGCCTATTCCTGCAGCACCAAGCCTAGACACGTGCTTAAAGATGTGGACACTGTAGCCAGGAAGAGCAGCTAAAGGCTAAAAAAGCCAAGCGCAGCTGATATGCCATAACTGACTTGAAAAACAGTTGGATGAACCTTGCAAGTGCCCACGGAAAGCACAGGCTCAATTTGCAATGCTGTACTCACGATGACCACGTTGACTCTTAAGACTTAAACCCTCCAGTGCCGTGTGCCAGCTGTGGACATCAAATGTCAGCACGGCTATCCGGTTATGCTCAAGTAGGCATGCCTCGTGTCCGGGAAGACACTGAGCAGACCTGCAACATAGAACGTGCTTTTCAAGCTGTGCTGTCCTGCTCTGACCAGCTACAGACTTTTCCTGCCGCCCTTTTATTTTCCCTGTATCCCTCCCTTCCCCGTGACAGGGGTAACCAGTATTTACCCCACTGATCTAAGAAGGACCTTGTGGTGGGGTAACCCCTAAGAACTGTAATGTTACGAGCCTTAGTCTTTCTAGTTCATGTCCATGCCCAGCAGCTTTTGCCTGGCAAATCAGGCTGCATCCCAGTGCATGCAGTTCAGTTCCTTACCTCACCTGGCTTCTCACAGCACGTGCTGTTCTTGTGTCTCTCCTGTAGCATGGCCTGGGCCTCCTTCACCTGCTGCATGGCCTCTGCCGTCACCACTCTCAACACCTACACCAAGACGGTGCTGGAGTTCAAAAGGAACCACATCAAGGGCAACGATGGGAGCCTCAAGGATCAGCCTCAGCACCACCAGTGCTTCATACAGCAGCAAATAAGCAGCTACTACGAGCCCCAAGACAAGCCCCTCCGTTCAGTCTCTGAGGGAGTTGACTTCTACTCTGAGCTGCAGCAGAAAGTGCTACAGCGGGAACCAGAGCTGGAGCTGGATGAGGTCTTGGGACAGACGATCGGGGAGGATCACTGTTAGGGATGAGCACGCAGGGGCAGAGCAGTGGGGTTTGGGAGGCACGAGAGCTCTGAGCGACACACAAGCACCACTGTTAGCAAGGTCTTGGGGAGCTCTTCCTGCCTCCACGGTTCAGGGAGCGAGAAGAGAACACCAGGGCAACAGCATTGCCAACAGCAGCAGGGTGGGTCCTCCCTGATCACAGTTGGATGATGTCCTCAGCTGGGAAGGGGAGTGGAGGGACATGTTGGTGCCAGCTCCATGTCTCCAAGCGCTTTCACACAGGATCGAGGCAGGTGTCCTAATCCCAGCAGTATTGCACCTGGGAATGTATAGTCAGTGCCATCCCGCTGGCAAATTGCAGTGCTGGGCCTCTTTGGGTGGTGCCACATTGACGTTCCAGCAACCCCCAGGGCTCAGGGCTATGGCGAAGGGCATCAGTGCTCATAGTGATTGGCCGTAATGCTCTTGAGCACCTTATTTATTCTTCATTTCCAGGCCCAACCCTCTCCTCCCTGCCCCTAGATTAAAAGAGCTGCTGCAGTAGGAATAGGGGGTTGCTTTCAGACATCTCTCTCCTGCTCTTTCCTATCTGTAATAACACCCACACACTCCCTTCTTGCTTCTAGCCCCAAAATCTCCCATTCTGAGGTACTTTCCTGTCTGTCTCCTCCTACTGTGCTTCTCCACAGCCCTTAAGAATCCTTCGCTGGGCTTTTGCTCTTTTCTTTGTTTCTCTTCACCTTGTCCCCTTTTCTCCATTGTAAAAATATCACAGACAATCCCCAACCAAGCAAACTCCTAATCTCTCAAAGGTGAAACACTGGTTCACATGACACATGATGCTGTACAGATTATTTATTTGCTCCACTTCAGTTCACAGTTCAAATACATTTTCCCAACAATATACAGACAGACTCTTTATTCACAGTGGGGATGTGTGTGTGTGCAGGCAGGGTGAATTCACATTATGGAGGAGCTAACATCACTGCACTTGAATGTCAATTCTCTCAGGAAGAACCTCAGGAGAATAACTATTTCAGCTAACTGCCGCTTCACCTTTCCCAGCAAGGTGGTGGCTAGACAGGAGGGAAGGGGCACTCCTGTTTAATCCTCATATGTTACGGGTCCTCACACTATCAGTCCCTGTTAGGCAGCTGTATTAACTAAGCTGTCTGGAGGAAAATGCCAGGCCTAGAGCCACTGCTACAGTTGTGCTAATATATACAAAGCTATTTACACAAAAATACCATTAAACATATACAAACTGTTCACAGGCTCTGACATTAAGAGAGCAGGGCCCAAGGACCAGCCTTGGGACTTACAGCTTATCCTGAAGGGCTATCCTGGAAGCTTTATATGGAGATGCAGGGACAGAGAAGAGAGAGGGTGATATAGCAAGGAGAAGTGTCAGGAGCCCAGGAGAGCAAACCCATGGCAGATAGGCCCATCTGGAGGGAGTGTCAAAGTCCTGCCATCACCTCACCCCTCACAGGGAAGTGCAGGGAGGCTGGAAGGGCACGTGTCAGCAGGAGGACAGAAGAGTCCTTTGCAGTCCTCATCTCAGCCTGGCTCTGCCTAATGTCAAAGGTCAGACCTAAAAAGGCATATCGGTAAGACAGTTCCTACATTGTTGCCCTGCGCTGTGAGGAGCTGCTGGGGCAACAAAGCGGTTGCTTTTTTTATGGTCATTTCTATTACAAGAGAATTCATGTAGACGCTCTGCAGCTACAACACAGGAGACTGATGGCACACTCAGAGGCACAGTTCAAAGCACAAACACTGTAAGCAAACGGGCCCTGGGGATAGTCCGCTCCTCCTGGAACTGCACACAGGGCTGGAGTGGCTGAGCCCAGAACAGGGGTAAAATGCACAAAAAAAGCTTTCCAGTTCTGCCTCCGTCTGAGCCTCTAAACCCTGAAGCAGTGGTGTGAGAATAAGCTTTGCTGTGACTGGATCTAGTGTGATCTCTACAGGGCCAGTGGGGATCTGCTGGGAATCTATCCCAAAAGGGCTGTGATGCATTTGCAAAGGGGGACTCAGCCCGCTGGACTGCACTTGTGACAAAGTGACACTTTGGCTTCATAAAAAGCTTAGGGATGGATAGAAATAAGATGTGAACCTTTTGCTTCTACATCATCCAGGTTCATGTGGACTGGAGAAAGAAATATACATGTACAAGGGCTGGCAAATGCTGTGTGGACCATCCTTCTCAAGGTCGGGCCATTCAGCCAGAGACCTCGTTTGTTTGTGAGTTTGGGGACAGACTGGGGAAGAGAGCTGAGAGCACAGGAAAGGTTGTAGGCAAGACTAGCCCTGCAGGAGCCAGACAGAGGCTTCTCTCCAAAAATATAAAGATTAAAGCAGGTGGTGTCTTTAGCCACACCATTTGCCTTGAGTCATCATCATGGCCCACTCTAGGCCTAGAGCTTGTTTGACTGCCTGGAAATACTGTCTGGACATAAAAAGGAGTGTCCTAAACCTCATTCATAAATTAAACATACAAAAAATATACATATATTGTATAAATTGATACACACACACACACATATATATATAAAACCTGGTCTTTTATATATTTATATATATATCTATGTGTGTGTATGTATGTATATATTTATATAAATTCTAAATTCACATTTCTGTATTACCTGGAAGGAAGCATGCAAGAATGGCATATGGAGGGGGAGATGCTGAACAAGGTTCCTCTGGTACAGGACAGGTCTGCCTAGGACAAACCTGCCTCCAGCAGCATTCCCCAGAGAGCTGAAGAAGGGGGAAGCTTTTAGCCCCCATTCCCTCTACACAGCAGTTTTCCTGAAGATCCACAGAGCAGCTTCCTGTACTCCCCATACAGGCCACGGGTCCAACCAAAATCTGAGGAACCACCAGGCTAGAGCTGCAGAAGGAAAGGCAAACAAAAATTAAGCCAAAACCTATTATCATCCAGTCCGGCAGAGGAAAGTGGTAATTCACAGGTCAGTGACTGAACCTGGGAACCACTGTATGGAGGACCCTTGTCCGCCCATGTCAAAACAAGTGATCTCTGTCCCACCTCTCTGTTCCCTCTGTGGTCTCTCAGTCCTTTATCATCAGCATCCCTGGTTCTAAGATCCCCCTCCTTGTCCAACTGCCAAAGTACAGCTGGACCTCACGATCTGTCCAGCTTATGCCCAAAGGGGCAGCCAGTCATCTTGCAAACGGACTCTTTGCATCCCACCAGGCTCTTTGCATCTCAAAGAGCACCCAACTGTGTCTGGAGGGAAGAGATCAGATGTTTTCAAAGGCCTGGATTTCATTAGGGATTCCTGAACAATCTCACCTTCTGAGGAAAGTCAACAAATTTCAGCCGGGCAAGAAATCGCCTCACTTCTCCACGGCTGATTTTGGGAGTGGTCGTGTCCTTCAGCCACACCATTCGACCTTGACTCATCATGGCCCACTTCAGGCCCAGCTTGCTGACCGAGAGAAATCCTGGCTGTTTTTCAGAGGTTGCAGTTGTTGTCACGGTGATGTGAAATGCATCCTTCTGGAGATCGTTAATTCCAACTGGTCCATCAGAAAAGGGCGAGAAAATATTGGTGAGGAGTAATTGATTAGATTTCTTCCAAAAGAAATCTTACAACGTTTACTCAGTCAAAACATCTACTGGACTGAGGGTATATTCAGTCTGACTTGACAACTCCATGTACCTTAGTTAATCAGGGAGAATTATTTTGAGTTAAAAATTTTCCATGGAAATAAAGTGAAATTTAGATCAGAAATGGAAGGGTTTGGTTCCAAGTGATGTTTTTGAGCTTGACACAGGAGAGGCACATACTTCAATAATGCAGTTCACTTTCAGCAGCTATTGTTTTACCTCTACAGAAGGGGAAATTGGCAAAGCACAGGCAAGTAAACTCACTCCAGTCACTGCAGAATGATCTGTACAGAACTCAGAAATCCCTCAGGTGCTACCTTTAATGGCACAACTACACCCCATTGCTTCTCACAGCTACCTCTCCCTCCATATTTCTTTTATCCTAGGTAATTTCTCCTCCATTTGTACTCACCTGCCGACGCAATGACTTTGTCTGTCGTGTTGGTGAGGTCCAAAAGGACTGTAGGAAAAACAGGATGGAGGAGATAGAGGTGGTGCAGCCCCGGGCGCTCAGGTCTGGGACCAGGTTGCTGTTGGAGCGAAGGACAGACAAAAACATTACAGCTGGCTAGCAAAGAGAAGTTTAGCTTTGCCAAAGAAATAAAGAAATTTTCTGACACTGTGCTGTCTTTCCATGGATCAGAGAATCAAAAACTCTATGGTTTTACAGAGATGAAATCCTGCAAAGTTTTTTTTCTAAAACAGAATTTGCTCCGCAACTTGTGGTTGGTAAGGTTGAGATCTGACTCTGTCAAAGCCAGCTTGATGGGTGAAGCTACAGTCTGGAAGTTTGAGTCTCCCTGCTGACTTGTGTGCCTGCATGCAGAGAAGAAATGCTCTGGGGCTGGGAATAAATCTGCAGTAAAAATATCTCAGTGTTGCAGAAAAAAAAATGAAATTCACACAGAAAGTTTTGATTTTATGGATGCAAACTTTCTGTCCACAAAGCTTTCTGGTGAAGAATTTGAACACAAAACCTCCTGCGTTCAGGCTCAGAGAAGTCAGAGTGTCAAAGCAAGAGGAAAAGATGTCCCTGACAGCATTCCTCTATGGCAGGTTTAAAGTTCAATTACATTAAGAATATAAGACAGAGACTGCATGTGCCTCAAAGTGAAGAAAAGATGCTTGCTCACCAAACTTTGTAACACAGGCTGTGCTTCATCAGCCCAGAAGAGAAAAACAGACTTCTTGTCCAAAGTCATGACTGACAGTGCATCGAGTTGTTGCTTCTGCCATGGGAGTTCCTGGTTCCAAACAGGGAGGCCGGATTTGCCATCTATCACCACCACCTCAAGGCAGGGGAGAGATCTAGCATTATCAAGTGTCCATGTGTGGGCATACAGAGAGTCCCCTTGCAGTGGCATAGCCTGTGCCATTCCCTTTCATGCCCGTGGCCACACAGTGATAAGCGTCAGCCACAGAAATGGGAAAAGTGAGGAGCAGGGAATGATTGTCCCTTTCTACCCAACCTCCCTCACTCCTATGCTGCCACCGCCCTCCTTGCCTTCACTTGTTTTACCTTTTTGTTTCCATCTCCGGTCTGTGCTTGCAGCATGAAGTCCAGAGTTTGGTCAGCACCAAAGTAACCTGGTACAGGCTGGCTGCAAATGTGGAAAAAGAAACACTCAGCCCCATGGCAGAAAAAGAGGGATTTCAGATGGAAGCAGCACAGTTGCTTTCATCCTCCATTCTGCCTCTTAAAAAGGCAGGATTTGCCATGCTAAGACCTTCCATCCACTCAGAACTGTTCTGTCAGGAACCACTTGTTGGTGGATCAGAAAGGTGAAAAATTACCAAACAGCCCATGGCACCTGTTAGCCACACTTCGTCCGTGTGGGGGACATCCCTTGATAGGCTGTGTAGACATCTGTCTATCACCCTGAGACATGACTGTATTATTCTTTCCTTGCCATGAGAAACTATAGTTTTGCTAGGGTCATAAAAAATTGCCCAGCCCTTTCAAAATGCACGGGCACATTTGACCTCCTGCTGAAAGTGTATTTCCCAAGCTGCCTTAGCTGTGAGAAATGGCTCGTAATATACTCACCATTAATGTCAGCCCATGATTCTTTGTTTTCTTACTGCTGGCAGTTTTACAAGCCTTTTTATAACCTTCAGCATTTTAAATGAAGTCCCCTCTCATCCTCTCCCTTCTGGGTGACATAACGCTATTACTTGAATCTCTCTCATTATAACTCTTTTCTAACCATCTTGTTTGCCTTTGGCTTTCTGACTCTCATCTCTGTCTTCCTTAAATTCACCACAGCTAGACACAAGGTTCTAAATAAGCACAAACAACTCCTCAAAATTCACAGAATCAGAGATTTTATGGCAAGGCAGGATCATCAGAGTATGTCTTCCATCCTCTTGTTTATGACAGATTGCTGTATTTCACCCAATTAACCAAGTATCAGTAGGCTGACTTTGACTAGATCTACCAGCCGTGAGGCTTGCTATGGAAATACAAAGATGAGATGAATTCATCACTTCTCGTGACAGTCAGTTCTAATGATTAATCTCACCCAAAGAAACATGCCTGCATTTTCATTTTCTTGAACATAAATGTCTTTCGCTCCAAGGCACTTGTTCTTGCTATGGCAAGATTAAAATGCCTGTTAGCTCCTGTTACTGACACGTGCTTATGAACTCACCTCTCAGGCTTCTCTTTGATCATATAAACCCACTGACTTAAATCTTCCATGCTAAAGCATTTTTTCCAGCCCTTTTCTCCAATATCTTCCAGCTTCCCCTTTAAAATGTGTGTACTAGAATGGCTGCTGAACAGCAATGCTACAGTACAGCAGTGGCTTGACTATTTATACTTACTACATCAAACAATGTCATTTGCTTTACAGACACCTTTGGCAACCAGAAGCAATGCTTTCAAGGCAGTACCATGGGACACTCCTGTAGCTTGAAAGCTCTCCAGTAGCAAAAGGAAGTAGTAGGTAGCTCTATCCTACGGGCACAAACTTAAAACCTGTCCTAAGGTGCCTCTTCTCACGCCCCTTATGGGTTTACAGTCAGCAGCAGATCCCACAAACTGAATGCAGACAGACATATGCATTTTAGATGCTACCAATCAACTGAAAAATCCCCTGGGCGCTTTCTCAAATGAACCAGAAGGCTAGTAATTATTCCTGCCCAACAGTAATCCCCACAGCAACCTGCTATTAATCCTCTCTCATCTGAAACATCCATTTACAACGCAATTTTCAACTGCTTACTCAATTTCATGGTCTCTGAACTTCACCCTTGTTTTATGACTACTGATTCTCCTTTATGGTTTTCCAGGGATCTTGTCAAAAGCTATCTGGAAAGGCAGCACATCTGCAGCAACCAGGTTGTTTTTCTCACGAGACTGTTCCCAAAGGACTGGACTCAGTCTGCCTGGCTGGAGTTGTGTGCTTGGGGCAGGTTTACCAAGGAAAAGGGGAGCTCTCAGCTGGCTCTGTAATCTTTGTCTGATGAGGAACTGGGTTTCGGTCTGTTTGACTCTGTGGTGACACCCCTGAGCTGGATCTGTCCCCCAGCCTGTGTTACTTAAGCAGAACTTCTCTAAGTCCCCCCCAAAAGAACCCCCCCAACCCAACCCTCTTAAATAAATGCTTTCCCACAATATATTCAGTCTACCAGATTTGATCTCTCTTAAGTCTGAGAAAACAGGCAGTCCAGGACTTCAGCACAGTGGCCTTGAACAGGAATCGCTTTCAATATGTTTCAATGCCTATCTGGCAGCTCCTGTACACGTGTTGGTACTCTTGTCCCTTGGGAGGTCAAGGAACCAGAAAAAACACGGCTGGAGTGCCGCAACCTGGAATACTAGTTGCCCGGAGAGGTGGTGGAGTCCCCATCCGTGGAGATATTTAAAACCTGACAGCACACAGCCCTGAGCAACTTTTTCTAGCTGAGCCTGCTTGAGCAGGTAGGCTGGACTAGGCAACCTCCAGAGGTGTCTTCCAACCTCAACCATACTGTGATTCTGTAAATGGAACAGGTAAAGCAGCTTTCAACCATTCTTGATTTAAACCCATAGAAATTTTCCAGTTCCTTAGTGGATCCATTTAGGAATTTCTTGTGTGTAACTGATTTTACAGCATCTATGAACTGGCTTTGCTTAGTCAGTACACACTTACCCTTTAATCTAGACTCCAGACACATCTACAAGACTGCGGACTCTGGGCCCAAAACACTTTTAGTCCATCTCCTTTCCCCACAGCAGAGTCAACCAGCCATAAGCCATTCCTAAAGCCATTGCTTAGGTCACCCATCAGCCCTCAAGAATGTGGACATAGGAATATCAAACCTAGTTGTACGCCGAGGTTTTTTGCCTAATGATGTTCCAATGCCTGCTTCCTATAGATGCTCTTTACAGTCAGGTAACACTGGGCTGAGAGCTGCTTTCTTTCCTCTACATAGCAGAGCAAGCAATTTGTTTCCCACATAATTTCCCTGAACTGTGCCCAACTACCCTCTGCAAATATTTAATATGGGGCAAGCTGAAATTGCAGGTTATTATCAACCCACAAGATCTGGCAAATTACTTAATTTCCATGTGTGAAATCAGAGGATGAGCAGTATTTTTTTTAAGGTTTACATTTAGTACAGATGGTGTGCTGACTGCCATCAGAGAACTCATTCTCAACTTTCAGGGAACATTAAGATCTGTGGGCCATACTCAGACACCTTCTCGAAATACTTAACATCACTAATGCAACTGCTCCTCTCCACTGAGCTGGCAAGTGGCAGCCCTGGACAGCAGATGGGCTGAATCACACACCAGTAATTCCCTGAATATCAGTGCCACAACATTCCCATGACATCTATGTTGGGTACCTCAGTCAAGCCCCTTATTTGTGACCACTCACAGGCACACAGCTCAGGTTTCCAGCCTTCTGTTCCTTTCTCCCCCTGCCCTCCTCCCTTGCTCAGTGATGCATCTGCACACCTCCAGTTCTTAGAGAATTCTTCTCAATTGCTTTCTAAGGAGCACATGTGCTTTTAAGTAAAAGACAGGAAATGGTACAGGAAGAAACAGGACAGAAAAATATTCTCAGTATGTAACCTGCTGATGTTCTGCAGTTCCAGGGTCCAGCGGGGCTCCAGGTCCTGTCCCCGCAGTAGGATCAAGCCCTCTTTGGTTGTGATGAGCAGGTTGTTGCAGTTTGTGTCAGGTGTCTTCATCGTCTGCAGGAAGTTAACACCCCCACTGCGACAAATGGAAAGCAAAGAGGAGATTCCGAGGCTTGTATCTGCACATCTCCGCACTAGCTGCCTGTCCACATGGCAATTCATCCTACCAAAGATTTGAATTATTCTTGGAGAAGCCCATCTTCTCCCCAGTGACGGAGCTTAGCTCCCTTTGGGGGTTCCTCAGTTAAGTTGGCTAAATTCAGGTGTGGGGTCTTCTGAACATCTTGAGTTACTATAAAAAGCACAGAGTTTGGGAGTTCACATTTGTTCCCTCCCTTTATTCCTATCCAGGCTGACCTTGACCACAATTTGCCAGTAAAGAAGGAGCTGAGAAATCCAGGCCCACAATGCTGTACACAGACTGAGCTTCCCCAAAGGGGCTCCATTAGATGAGAACACCTTTTTTTCCCCTCCAGGTATGCATAGCTGGTGGAAGAAAGGAACAAGGAGAAGGAGAAGCAAAGGATTCCCTTTTATCATACTCTGCACTTCTTTTGCTAGGACAACCACAGGACAGGGAGGAGACAATGGGGTCTCCAGAATACTGTTATCAACTGGTCAATGAAAAGGACAGTATTCTACTTCCAGAAGGAAGTAGAAGGGACCATCTCTAGGAGTACAAAGAGGTGCCTACCCTCCCCTTCCTCTCCCAGCAGAAGCAAGATGACAAGTCCATCTCCTACCTGTAAATGTCAATGAGCTCTGACAGGTTGACAGATCTGCGCTTTTCCCACTCTGGCTCCTCCTGCTGTGGCACTGCAGGAAAGCTGTCCTGGTTGCTGGCTTGGGTGAAGATGAAGATATCCCTCAGGGCAACTGCTTGAACATTACCTGCCAGGAAGAGTAAAGATGAAGAGTCTTGCCTGCAAAAGTTAACTCCTTAGTAGCATGGAGGGTCTTTGCGGCCACTGCAGTTGTGGTAGAAGGCAAAGAAAGGCCCAGAGCTGGAACTTCCCTGGCATGATGTGCCTTTGGGAAACTCCAAGGTATTCCAGGCTAGCGGGTATTGGTGCTCCTGCACTTATCCACACCATGGCAGTGGGACTTGTTCCCATGCCCTCTATTCCTAGCTTTTACAGCAGAAGGCATGGTAGAAGTATCCCAGGGAAACTCTGGGCCTTTTTAGGTAAAATGAATATTTTCTCAGGAAGGTGAAGTGCTGGAGAGGCAAGGTCCATCTTACCAAATCCAAACAGGATGTAGATGGCTCCCTGGCTGGTGACGTGGACTTTGGGGCCAATCACTTTCCCTTCTCCATTGGTGCTGTACTTCACAGGCCCACCTAAAGCAGTCCCGGTCTTTCCTGACACCAAGATGAAAAACACATCAGGCTGCAAAGAGAGAGATGTAGAGATTTTTAGCAATGGTTTCATGCACTTGTGTTCTCAGAATCTTCCCCCGTTCCCACAGCATGAAGCTCCATTGCTCTTCCCCCCCACAGCAAGGTCTAGCTAGTGGTCTCTTTCTCTTTGCTCAGCCTGGCTTCCTGGGCATCTTACATTCATGCTTTTCTCTTGACTGCAAATGCATCAAAGATGGAAGGGACTTCAAAAACCTAAACTCCTCTAACATTAATGCCAGAATTGTAGGGAGGGATGAGCATAGAGGAAATCTGCATCTGAATTAATCACACAGGTATTTCCTTCTTCTGGATAAGCTGAATGCTCCTTTCTCCAGAGATCTACCTCAACATGGCTCCCTACACTGCTGCTAAATGCCCACTTCAAACCAAGCCTTCCCTGAACAGAAACAGGTAATTCTCAAGTCTAAGTCAGGGGTAAATAATGACCCTTCTGTTCATTCCCCGCTGACTAGAAATGCGGGTAGTGTCATTATTGCTTGATCTCACTGCTCTGACCTCTTGACAGAAAAAGGGTGCTTTTCAGGGAAATTGAATGGAATGAAAATTAGGGGCTCTTGCAGCTCCTATTGCAGCCTTTCCACAGGCTCCCTGTTCTTCCTCTAGATAGTCAAGGTCCTTTCAAACCTTGAGCAGGGATATGCTGTACCTGCGTCTCTTTGAGAGCCAGAACAACAATATCTCTAATCCCATCTCCATCTACATCTGGAAGAGTTGCAGCTGGTGCAGCCAGGATCCCACTTGAAAGGTGGATGGAGTCCAGCGTCCAAATGGTCTTGCCTGTGGGAAGAACAGGAAGAAAGAGACCTGCAGCACTTGGGGAAGCAGCAGGCAGCCCCAGAGGTTTCCACAAAACCTTCTTGAAGAAGGGAGCAAGAGAGGTTGTTCCCCCCATTCTCTGAGAAAAGACAAGCCTACAAACTGGGGCAAGCTGCAGTCAAAAGCAAAGTTCTTCCCCCAGCATTTCTTCAGGTTGTCTTTGAGTCATGCCTCAAGTCTTGCTGTGCTTCCTTCTTAGCCTCTCTCTAGACAGACCTGAGCCCCAAACAACTCCTGAAATAGCAAAGAATATTTGAGGTTCACTCTTGCAAGAAGAACCTAAATGAGACTGCTGTTCTGCAGGACAGCAGTTGTTTTCCTCAGCCAGCAGTAAAGCCTGTAGGTAGATGCCAGGATAGGGAACAGATGGACAGTTCTGATATTCAAAGTGCAAATCTGTGTCTCAGTTAAATTCCCAGCAGCAAACAGCCACTCCAGCATGGCATGCTCACCCTACCTCAGGGTGAAAGCATGTTAGCAGACGTGATGTCAAATGGTTCAGCAGTCCAGCACAGACCCAGCTGGAAACTCACTAAAACCCGATTTGCAAATTGGCAAATAAACATGTGAAAAAGGCAAAATGAAATTCAATGCTTTTACTTTTCTATGATTCTTTTGCCAACATTTCTGGTTTTTTCAATTAGGATTTAAAAATGTTTTTCTGCTGCTGCTGTGTAGGATAGGGTTTTCCCCTGCATGACAAAGGAAACCGAAGGCCAGACCTACAAACACTTGTGCACATTAATAACTCTACTACTGCTGCTAAAGGAGATGGCCTATGGTCCTGACCATGCAAACACTGTGCAAGTAATCTGGTCCCTAAAAGCATTTGAAAGGTAAGTGCTGCTACTCATTGACTGGATCTGCCACTTAAAGCCAAGGTTTCTTGTACATCTCCATTCTCTGTTCTGATTCCAAAACCACCCCTATACCTACCTACGACTATTTCTGCCAGTGAATTAATGTGGTAGAACAAACAGCAATCAGAGAATGGAGGTGCACATGATCAGGTGATTAAAAATGCAATATTCATTCACATCTAATCAATTCTTCTGTGGGTCTAATTTCTCTGGAAGGCTTCCTGGCTGTAGCACATGTCCTTATATAACTACTCCAAGAACGGTGTTCAGCTTTTCAGTGCTGTTAGGTAGGTGCTGAGTTGTACTCACAACGTTGGTGAGAACAGACCTTACATAACCTTTATGCCATGGGGATGCTACAGGATAAGATTAACACTTTG
The DNA here is from genome assembly GCA_026212715.1 of Elanus axillaris. Lineage (NCBI taxonomy): Eukaryota > Metazoa > Chordata > Aves > Accipitriformes > Accipitridae > Elanus > Elanus axillaris. Next base: position 16,336,319 of record JANZLQ010000065.1, on the reverse strand, counting down.
AAATATTCTGAGGTGGTAGAATGAAGATGCTGCCACAGAGCAGCAATGGTTTGGATTCTTCTATCCTGTGAAACTAGAAGCTCATGAGTGTTTTGACTCCTTCTTGTATGTCAGTAGATAATGGCCACCATGAAGTGCCAGCACTGAATCATTCATGCTTATTAGTCCCTTAAAGAAAACAAAAAGGCGGTAACATGTTTCTAATATGCTGGTAGTTGACTCTACCTGTGGAGGCACTGAGAAGGCTGAGGAATTTTGATGTTCCTGTAACAAGGCAGACGGGCTCTGCAGCTGCCCCCAGTGACAGCCCTTTGCACTGCAGACTCCGAGTCTCCTCTGGAAGCTGGATGGACCACAGGGTACTGCCATTCATACCAGAAAGGGCCACCACAGTTACGGAGGGCTTAGAGACACCTGCAAGAGGCAAGAGAGAGTGAAATCCCCTGGCATCAGAGGCTACGTCCATGCTGCCTTTGGTCTTTGTGCTCGAGTTCTAGCTCTAGCTCCTAGAGCTGAGTGGCTCAAGCCAGCCACATCCACACTGCCTGAAAGCAAAGGTCAAAACCCACCCCATGGTTGAGTCTCTCTGCCTGCCAGAGCCTAGTAGCGATCTCCAGACAAGCTGGGCTGTCAGCCAACAGCGCAGACAATCACGGAGGTTGGAGCTGACCTGACAGCAAGAAATGTGGTCAGCTGGGCACAGAGGAATGAAGATCCTGGGGACAACCTGCTCAGTTGTGCTGACTTCCTGGTGTGAAAGGTACTGCTGTCAAACCAGACTGATCCTTCTGATCCTCGCCTGACTGATCCTCAAGATAATGGCTAGCACCAAGGGGAAACCTTGCAGTGACTCGCAAGGCAGATGCCACCTCGTGTGAAAGTCCTGGGCTATTTGTAATTCTGGAGCAGCAGCAGCAGGTGATGGGCAATCTGAGAGCTTCTTCCTTTGTTTTCCAAATGAGTTTTATTATTGTGAGTAACAGATTGAATGCAACCAATTGGTGTAACTCAGGGTTCTTTTCCTTATTCACAGGTTAGCACAGAATAATTGAAAAAAAATGTCCTCTATGCTGTTTCAATTGACTGTTGGCTCTGATTCCAATGTGAGCAACTTTTAGCTCAGTCTGCCCTCAGACGTAACTGCGGTTACTGTAATCTCCACCTAGTATGCTTACATCACAATTTAAGATGAACTCCCATAAATTTCAAAATAACAACAGTCCCAGCTGACTCCTGTCTTACCAGCAAAACAACACATGACCTGACTACACAGAGGGCATATCTGGGCCACTGGCTAAAAGGAAGTCTGAGCCCACTCTCTAAATTAAACTCACTCTCTTCTCAAACTGAAAATCATCTGGCTTATGCTAAGAGGTTGCCCCAGCCCAAGTTCACCTCATTGGGTTGGCAGGGACCAAGAACAACTGACTCCTGAATGCAGCTCACAGCTGCTGTGTGTACAAGCTGGAGAAACAGCTAACAATGTCATAGCTTACTCCATCAGGTACCTATCCCAAGCTTATCTGTACCTGACACTGTGTGAATGCTCTGAGCCCAAGCTACAGGAGGGCTGATGTCCAGATGATCTACCAGGGCAGAAGATCCCTATGCGGGTTTAGGATTGTGATGTGCTTATACCTGCTTTAGTGTCTGCTTTTTGTCTTCCAGCATAGCTATAGCCCAGGATGCAGCTAGGTATAACTAGTTCCATTCAGAGCATGCCGAGAATTGTACGTATATCTGCGATGAAAGACAAATACAATGCAATGGCAAAATACAGAACGCAAGGACAACCTCTACAGACTGAATGCAGCCTTTACGTCAACAGTATCTCCCTCTCTCACTTTCTTTTTTAAATTACTCTACAGTTTTCTCTCTGCTCATAGGTTTCTTTCTATAGGACTTGCTCTGAAATACCGAGGGCCTTGCCTGGGCCATGGAGAAGCAGCATCTTCCCTATCCTCTATTTTTATTACCCTACTCTTTGAAGAGCCAGGGCATTTTGCTCCCACAAGAGTTCTCTTCAGGCTGTGCAATGTATGCTTGCTCCCCGAATACGTCTCTGAGAGTGAACAGATTCACATAATCTCAGGTGACGCCAGGCTGGGCAGACGCAGTACAAGAGGCAGCTGGGAACCTCCAGGACTTCAGAAGCCCAGCGCAATAGGATGCCACTGGACTTGGCAGCCCCTGTATAACAGTGGCCAGTATCAGCAGGCTGCTATGTTACCTGAGGGGTGTGAGGGTTAAGAGAGAAAGCCAAAGCAGCCAGGAGGAGGAAGCAGGGCGACACCTGCTGAACAGCCAGGCACAGTAGCTTCCCCACCATCAGCCAGTCTATTATCTGTGAATTAACAATGATTTGCAGCCTGGCAAGTACATGGAGTGACCTGGAGAAAAAGGCAGCAAGGGTGTTTCCTGCAAAACTGACCTACAGCTGCTCTAAAAAAATCCATAATGCTCCCTGTTGGCAAGCAACTGGTTAGTTCAGAAGAACCAGAGCTCTCCAACAGTCAGGTCTGCCATCATTGTTCCTGTCACCAACTTCCCTTCGTAATGACCAGGACACTGAACCACAGATCAGGAAAGAGTCGAGACTCCTCCACTAAATCTCATTTGTGACCTTTGTCAAGCAGTTTCCCTTCTCTGTGCTTCCAGCTCCGTGCCTGTAAAATGGAGGTAGTTAGACTGAGCTCTTTTGTGAAGGGCTCTGAGAGGTAACAAGGGGGAAACACCCCCACCTTATTTCCAATTGCTATTTGTAGAGCAGTGCTTTCTGATCGCTTTATCTCTGCTCCCAAACCAAGTGTACACAAATACAAGACAAAGAGATGGACTTGGCCCAAGATGAGATAAGGAGAAATAGATGACGTTGACCCAACATGTATGGGAGCACAGGCTTGCAATGAAAATTACGAGCAGCAAGACAAAGCACAGGCACAGTAGACCAGCCATTTTAAGGAACTCTGAAAAGAGCAATGCAGTGGATTTGCAGTGGCAGGAACTCTTCCCGTCCATAAGACAAACATATAGAGGTCAGTACTGACACATACAGAAAGAGGAATGGAAAGGAGCTGCAGTGCTTACCCATGACGCTAGCATTCATCAAGGCAGTGAAGACAATGAGGATGTCAGGGAGCCCATCACCGTTCACATCACACAGCTCCAGTGGGGATAACACACCACCTGCAATAGTCACAGCGAATCACTACACCGTTGTCAAAAAGGCCACCCAGCCCATTTTCCACACTGGGAGAGGAGGGGTGGCCCAGGAAGGAGACTCATGGACAGCCAAGCCTCACAGAGTCTGCTAGGGAACCACCAATGCCAGGCAGCTCACACCACAGCAAGATCTTTTACTGCATGGAAAGGCAGAAATGTAGCATCCAGGTCAGAGAAAGGAAAGGGAAAAATGGAGGAGCTAACAGAAAAAGATTTCTGCTTCCCACTTCACTTTCTGATGTGATGTGGGAGCCACATATCTTACGAAAGGTGTAGATTTGGAAGCCAGGGGCAGAAAGCAAGGAGGGAGAGACATATCTAGACCTGGCAGAAATTATTTCACAAACCACTGTTACTTCAATGCAGAAATCAGAACAGGAGATACTTTAGAAACGTTACCAGTGGCCCGTATAGGATGACAAAAGATCTCGAATGTTGATTTACAGATTCAAGCAGGACAAGAAGACAAAAGAAATAAGGTTAGTTAAGCCAGTTGGAAGACACAAAGACTTCTACCCTTCTCCTCCCTAACACACCCACACACTTCCGTGTGGAGGTGCTGGTGAAACCCAGGATGTAGAGAGGGAAGCACTATGTTTTAAAGTGGGCTGGGCCATCTCCCTCTGGAACACAGTCCACCATCCGGACAAAAAGGCAGGATGGGAGAAAAGTCAAAATGTTTTTTGGTGTTGAGAGAAACAAGATTTTGTGGCACTGTTATCTACTGATGCCATATTCCACAGGCCTCAGCTTGAAGAGTGAGCAGGACGCAGCTGCCTGTCTATTACCTCGGAGCATCTGCAGTGGTGAGGAAGGGCCTCCGCTCCGACCTGGCTCTCCCAGATAGGTCTCTCCCACCGAAGCCCAGCCTGGGAGCTGCCACCTCCCCCACGCCAGATGCTGTTCCTGGGGCTTTCTCACCTGCTCCCTGACCTAGGTTGCGGTTCCAGGTGTTATGCAAGTCTCTAGGGGGACAGGGAATTAGAAATGCGCACACCAACACAAGAATCATCGAGATCACCACAGTGAGCAAAAAGATCGCTGTGCGCAGGTATGGCATGAGGGAGGGAGCAGCCTTCTGCTCCAAACTCCCAGCCGCCTCTGCAGGATAACCCTCGGGTGCGCTCTCTGACGTGTGCTGCTTTGCCACCCCAACCTCCACATCAGAGTCAGGGTCCTGCACCTCCTCAGGGGGGCTCTTCCCGTTCTTGACCCCCCCGTTCTTCTGGATGTTGAGTACCAGGTCATCTTCACTTTCATCACTGTCAGCCTGAGTGAGGGGATCGTATTCCCCGAGGTCCGGACTCTTCTTTCCTGAGGAAAAAGATAGAGAGAGACAATAAAGCATGAGTTCCTTGCTTTTGCAGGATCTCAGTGGAGAAAAGGCTGCAGTGAAGAATGGTACAGAAGGGACGACAGTGCAGTCTGCATTTTGCATGGATCCAAGTGAGAGGCGTGAGAGGAAAGACAGGGTCTGTCCATGTTTCAGAGCAGCAGCTGCAGGAGAAAAGATGCCGACAGTTTATTTTCCCAAGATAAAGGTGCGTGTGGATATATATGATATCTATAAACATATATATACACGCACACGTACGTATGTATATATATATATGGAATTTATGGCCAATTTAATTCTAATACTTTCCTGTTTGGTAATCAGACGCACTGACAGAAAGCCACGCTTAACACTCCAAGTACCTACACCGCAGCACTCTCTTGACTTCAGACTCTGAACTCCTTTAGCATCTCCCAGTCTCTAATCCTGACACAGCCCCTCTTCACTTGTAGTCTGTGTTCTCCGAGGGGGCCTCCCTCTGCAGCTCATTGTTCCCCTCCTCCTCCTCCTCCTGCCTGGTCCAAGTGGCACTGCTGCCTTCTAGTGTGCCACATCTGCTGTCCAGCTTTGTGAGGGATAGAGCAGTGCACACAGTTTCTCTGCAGGGCTGGTAAAAATGGGTATCGACTCCCTGGAGACGAGGGCAAAGTGATTTTGCCCTTTTGGGCCAGAGACATGCTGGTGTCTGAAGGGATCAGGGCTGCCACCATCTCTGCATGGCTCAGCACCGCGAGAGGGAATGCTCCAGTCCCTGCAGTAGGAAACCACAGTGCTCCTGCTCTGTTCCTGCTCCCAACAGAGCCAGCCGCTTGTGCTTGGCCTTGCCAAGATAGGTAACTTAGTACTGACTGATGCCTTCAGGTGGTGGTACAAGAAAGTAGCTTAGCTTTAGATGTCTCCCCCACAGATGCCTGGCACATGCATGACTTCTCCCCCAAGCCCTAGAGAGCCGCAGGGAGCGTGATGAGGGCAGGTGTAGAGCCCAGTCGTAAATACCGGCGTGAGGCCAGGGCCATCTGTTTATGAGGGCAGGCAAGATAACGCAGACTTGCTGCCCTGAGCTACGAGTGGAGGATCACGTCTCAGGGAGCTGCCCTGCGCCACCGGGCTGGGCACGGAGCCACGGCCACTGCTCCGATGATTGCAGGGTCTCGGTCTGTTTCTCTCTCTCTCCTATTCCAAGGTGGGACTCTGCTATCCCAGATATCTGCTTCATTTCCCTTTGCCTAAAGCTGACCTGAGATGGGAGATGACTTGTGCCAGAAGATGCTTGAGGTGATACATGCAAGGCATAAATAATAAGCAAAACCATGCAAGCTGTAACCATGCACAGACACTAAGATGATGGGAAGGTTTTGCAGAGCGGAAATTTAAGGGCTTTCAACATTATTCTTTCTGCATAACATGCCTTACTCCTGGTTTTCCTGTTAAAGGCAGACTCAGTTACAGACGTACTGTAGTATCTAGTTAGTGCAACACCTATTTTGCATCATCTAGAATCTATTTCGCAGCACACGCATCTCATTTCTTTACCCATGGAAGTACCCTCATTTCCCCACCCATGGAAGTACCTTCATTTCCCCTTCCTCTACAACTATAAATGGTACTCGGTGTCAATTTCAGGATTTAAGAAAAGCTGTTGATCCCAGTAAGGGCCAAATGACCAACACTAAGTGGAGCAGCCAGGACAACCCACCCCCACGGAACAGAGGAAAATAAAGATATTCAGTGAGATCACGTATCTAAATCAGACCCTTCATTTTTGAACTAGGAGCTTCTACAAAAGACAAACAATCAAAACAATCTGGTGCACATACACACTCCAAAAAGCTGTTCCTTGTGGAGGCAGAGCACCCAGCTAAAAGATGCTACATGCCTATGGGACGGTCCACTGTATCCCTGAGGCACCGCGTCATTTCACACAGATCTGTCCTAAACATGCGTTCAAAGTTGGGCTTTTCAGGAAGTCTTGCTAACCTTGGCTCTATCCTGTGAGCAGCACTGAAGGCCACCAACCTCGGTGGCACAGAGCTCTCTGCTCAGAGACTGCAGTGACAGCGCAGTGTGAATTTCCCAGATGTCTAAACAGTAGAGTGTGCTGACAAGTTGCTGAAAGAGTACTTGGCGAAAACAAGAAATTCCAGAGAGGACTTGCTGGCAGGGTATTTGCAGCTTCTCACTACAGATCCAGATGTGCCAGTTCAAGCCAGGTCAGAGTGGTATGAAAAGCAAGTACTGCTGGCCCAAGAGGAAATGGTATTTAGCCTGGGAAGTCAAAGTTGGATGGTCACGTTAACAAGACTGCTCCCAGTTTCGGAAACTGGTGTGCTTTGAGTAAAACAACTCAACAGCACGCGTACACTTCAGATATATTGTGATTCATTTAATTATTTTAATTCCAGACAGTCAGCCCAGAAGACTGAAACCTGCTGTTCACCCTTGGGGCAAATAAAAGCATGGATAGGAATGAGCTTTATCTGGAACAGTTTTGTTCTGTATCTCTAGGAGATAGAAAGGACCTCGAAACTATGGCTCACCACTCCTTGAACCGGCAGGGACTGAGATGTTTGCAACAGCAACAGCGGTGTCAACTACAGGTGATCTATAATAGGAACCTTTTTCCTGCTGAGAACCACTGGTCAGAGGCTAGGAAACAGCTACTACACAGTAATGACTTACAGCTTTCGGTAATCTACAATGATCTACTATAGGTTATAAGAGAGCTCCTCAGTGTTATTTCATGTCTAAGCCTGACCGAGAACCAGAAACCGTCATTCCTTCTCCCTGCCTTCTCTCAAAAGGTCAGTTGGTATTCTCACAAGGCACAGCCACTCAGTAAGGTCAGGCATAAAATGCCCTGCTGATTACTTTTTGCAAACCAAAAGGAGGGAAGACACTGCCCTTTAACAACGGCTGTTGGAGCACTCACCTAGCATATGGAAAACCCAATTGCATATCTAATTCGCAGATTAGATCTGCAGATCAGAGGATACAAATGCTCATCTCTCACTGTTGGGAGAGAGCCCTAACAATCGATCTGTAGGTGTTTTGGGAATGCGTCTGCAGGGACGTGCTCAGCCCGGCCTCCCGAGGCTGTTCTGCGCTGCGGAGAATACATAACTCATGATTCATCTGGCTGGAGAGAGAGCAGAAGGAACACGACTCTTCATCTGAGTTTTAGGTCACTTGCTGTGGGAAGTAGGGATGCCACACCTGCCTTCCACTAATCGCTCCCAAATTATTTTTCAACAGAAAAGCATAAATACAGAGACATAAATAGCAGTAAAGAATGTGTGAAAGCAAGGGCAGTCTCACACCATTTAGAGAAATATGACTTATTGAGAAGTGCTCCAGAATTCAAATTCTTTCCTTTCTGGTCAGCAACAAGACTCAGGCTGGGGGAAGACAGTTTGTCCATCAAAAGAAAGCTAAAACTGTCTCTGTTGAAGTGATCAGCTGTCAGAAAATCCAATACTCCCATGCAGTTTTCAGCTTTCCATCAAGGAAGCAGAAATGCGAAGACCTGAACTGGCCTCTTGGACAAACTCTCACCCTATCTCATGAAAGAATAATCACTGTGTAACCTTTATGATAAATTAGTCCCTGTACTAAAGAAAACAGACTCCAGACCTACCCTGAGCAGGACTGTGGCCCTGTGTATGTAACAGATCTGCGTAACTCACATCTTGTTATCTGTCTTTTGCATAGCACCTCTAAGCTTATATAAACCTTGCATCCACTTTACAGGGACAGAGTTTGTATCAGCAAAGTCAGTTTCCCTGCTGCACTGTGTTCTCTCCTAGAGGTATAGTAAATAAACTGCTTCTGTTCTGACCCGTTCTAAATTGTACTCCATTTTTTCTAGGGCACCAGTGATAAAACAGAGGTTCCCAGTCAGTGGCCTGTCGTTACAATCAGAGGAACTGTTGCTCGTGGCCTGTGGCTAAGTTACTGCTCATGTCACTCTGGATTTTTTTTTTTTTGCAGCCACTAGAAGAAAAAGCAAATACTGAAGAGGGAGGTTTTCAAAGGCTGTAGAAAGAGAAAATGCTCCAAACTTATCGACTTTCAGGGGCAGTTGGACTCTAAACTGCACTTTATGACTTTGCAAATCCTCTGTGCATTTGCCTAATAGTATACATTTTGCACAGGCAGCTCTTGCAACTATTGCCGTAGAACAATGTGACCTCTCAAAGAAGAAAAGATGACTTGTGGTCACGATTTGGAAAGGAAGCATCTGTGAAGTGAACTGTGTTGGAATCAGGTCTCACTCATAACGAAATACTCATTGCTAGTGCTGATGGCTTGAAAGATATTATTAATTGTAATTTTTTTTTGGTTTTGACTTACTGGAAAGGTTTTTCCTTACACTTACTTTGGAGTGAAAAGCACAGATCTTGGGCTTTAGATGAGTACAATTTTCTGTGCATTATTCCAATGATGATGTACTGGTTCCAGTATCCTTTGTATTTGCATCATGTTCTGTTTATTCCCGCCCCCCCCCCCCCTTTACAAA
>JANZLQ010000065.1:16307931-16325948 GCA_026212715.1 Elanus axillaris | reverse complement strand
CCCCGCCCGCCCAAACACACACACATCCCGCCTGTGGCGCCCGCTGGGCCTCGCCCCGCATCGCCGTGGCAACGCGCCCCGCGGGCCCCAAGCGGAGCCGGGCGTGCCATGCCCTGCCCCGGCCCGGCCTGTCCTGTCCCGGCCCGGTCCGGCCTGTCCCGGCCCGGCCCGGTCCGGCCCGGCCTGTCCCTCCCGGGGGCCGGAGCCCTTACCCGGCAGCTTCAGCGCCCGAGACAGCACCGTAGCCATGGTGGAGAAGCGCAATGCGCATGCGCGCCACCCCAGCCTCTCCCCGCGCCTTCCCGCGGCCTGCTGGGAATTGTAGTTCTGCCGCGCGGGAGCCCACTCTCCCCACCCCCCGCTTCCCGACATGGTCGCGCCCGAGGGACGCGCCGCTCCGTGCCCGAGCGGTCTCACTTTGCGGGGGCAGAGGGGGGGGCGGCCCCGGGGGTCCTGTCACCCGGAACCGCTGAGGGTGACAGGGCCGCCGGAGCCGGCGGGTGGGATGGCAGCGGGGCCTTCACCTGGGAGCGGCCACTCTCTGGGAAAGACAGCTGCCCACCTGGCCGAAACTTGGGATTCCCACCAAAGCGAAGCTCTCCCTTGGTTTCCTCCGTGTTGTTTTACAGGGGCAGAGACCCGCAGGGCGGCGGGGGCTGGTGGCAGCGAGCTGTGACCGAGGGCGGCCCGGATTTCTACAGCTGGGCACGGACACGGGCAACAATACACTCGTTGTCCGAAGTGGTTTACACAGAAAGTGCCAGTCCTTTAAGTTGTTCTTGGTATAAAATCGTGCCTTCCTTCTTGGGAAGCTCTTGGTCAGAAGAAATCTTACTTGCTGATTTTATTTTGCAATGGGTTTGGGGTTTTTTTGCTTAATTACAAAAGACAGCCAGGGCATTTTCCAAAGCTGTCCTTGAGTTCCAGCACAGCCGCCTGAGGTAAGCGAACAGGCGAACTCTCCCACGATGGGGAAGTGGAGCAAGGAGCGTTTTGTGGCTCCCCCCAAGCCGCGGGGCTCCAGCTTCCCGATTCCCAGGCCCATCGCAGGCCATCTACCACCGCCACTTCTTCAAGTCATGATCTGTGTGAGAAGTCTCAAGGCTGACTCCTTTGTCACAGAAGAGAAAGGAGTATTGGTTAAATACATCAAAAGAGAGTCCGACTGGCTGAAGAACACGTCATGCTTCCTCAGCATCTGCTGCCGCCGCTTTCTCCTGTTTCAGGCGCTGTTCCTGTGAGTAATGTACTTACCCTTTCCTGTCTAGGACTGTCCTGAAACTGCTTAAGCAGTAACAACAAAGAAGGAGCAGAAGAAGGACACCAAGTGGTCTAGTTGGTGAAAAGATTTTTTTTTTTTTCAGATACGAACGGGAAAGGGTTCTGGTCCAAAACCTTTGGTACCAGAGGGATTTTTTCCATTGATGTCATCAGGCTTCAGATCAGGACCTTCCTGAGAACACAGCACTTGCAGGGGCAGTCCCAGGTGGCAAACTAGAGAAGCCATCAGAATCGTTCTTTTTCTTTCCCTTCCAGGTCCTTCTGAATACAGAGTCCTTCTGTTCTGTATGCCATTTCCCTTCCTCCACTTTTTGATTTAAGAGCAGTAACAATCCTGTATCTATGTAAATATTTACAGGAGAGATCCTGGATCCTTTTCAAGTCTCTGTTAGCAAAGCCTTTGATAGGCAGGGACAAGAGCTGTCCAGCAGAGAGGATCTTTCTAAGAAAATTTCGTCTGGCACCAATTAGAGCTGGGAGGAAAGGTACGGCAGAAAACAGCCAGAAGCAGGAACTGGAAAATCTGGTGTCCTCATTTGTGATCTTCTAACATCTGGCACACATATACACTGCATGAGCCCATAGTTTACAATGCTTGTACATTTGTGGTACAGCATAGCCCACTCTTAATTTCATGCATCTGCACAGAAATGACTCGTTCCCCAAGCCCCGAGATCTCTGTGAGGCTAATGGATAGCAAGGACAAGGGATTTGTGGTGAAAACTGATGCTTTTGAGGAACATATGACTAAGCAAAGTGTTCAGAGGGTGTAAGATTTGCAAAGCATGAGTAATGAAGTTTTCCTTCTTTACATTGTGAGTGTAAGCTGATTTGCATATAAATTGGACCTGTCAAGTGTAGTAATATAAATCTAAAAGCTGTGAAAATAAAACCGAAGCTGCAAATAAATCATTCATTTATGTGAATGTTGCTCTTCATTTTATTTATTTTTTCCAAAGCGGTTTGAAAAAGCCGGATGCTGAAAAATGAGATACTCGGGGTTAATCTTGGTAGTCTGAGACATTTGGGTTGGCAAAGTGGTCGTTTAGAAAAATGATACAAGCCAAAAAGCATGCAGATAGGCACCCACCAGCCTTTTATCAGTGTTGAGTCTGTGCAAGCCCTCTCTGCCCACACTGGCACCTACTGTCCTGTGTAGGGCGAAGACCCTGCCTGAGGTCAATTTGCTGTGCCCTGCTGGACACCTGATTTCTGACCTGACCCATGCCCTTTGAAATGCTGGTGCGTTGGAGTTGCTGTACGGGTACGCAATACTCACCTGACCTACACAAATTGTAGTGATATCCAGGGTCCACCTCATAGGGCCAGTGCAGAAGACTTTGTCCTTCACTCAAAAATGGTGGGACACACCATAAGGAAATCTTTTCAGTGTCACCCCTTTCAGTGACTTCTCGCTGTCACTCCACACAAAAGGAGAGGGGCAATGTCCTTGAACCGCAGCAGGTACACAATACGTGGGGACAGCTGACTTGTCCAGAAATCCCAGATAACGCACTCGAGCCCTGCACCCAGGTTGCAGCTCTCCCTTCTCCTTCCCCTTGTTTATTTCTGGGACAGGCCACGCGTAGTGTCCCTCCTCCCTTGCAATCAGTTTGTTCACTTCTCTTCCGCTAGCCGCTAGACCAGCCTACCCTGAATGTCCCACAAGTGGAAAGCGCTGCCCTTTTGGTACGGTGACTCCCCTTGTACAGCTGCCAATCACTTAGCTCCAAAGACTCATAATCCTAATAATTGCACGGGAGCATCTGTGGCACTTCAGAGCTTTACTGAAATCCCCGATGGCTCATGTGTGGCCTTATTCAAAGGTCTCCAGCCCTACAGCTGTTAACATCTCAGAGCCAGCCTGCCCTCTGGTCCCCGGGAGGTGTCAGCCCTCTGGTCCCCGGGAGGTGTCAGGAATTCCTCTGCATCTCCGCATCACTCACGGTGCCCAGTTTTTGCATTCTGGGGGTGTTTTGGCTCAGTGTGTATATGGCAGCCAGGACCACCAGCCGCAGCGGCAGCATTGAGGAGACCCTCACAGCTGCTGCAATTCCATACAGCCCTGGACACCTGCAAGGCACAAGGGGGTCGCAAGGAGGGTTTGAGCCCCTTTTGCCCTCAGCTCGGCACCTGCCCGAAGGCTGCAGGCTAAACTGGGATCCAGGAAAACGAGCACAAATGTTCCTGCAGATGTTGTTCTTGCCAGGGGGATTTTGCTCTCTCGGAGCTCTTGTGTGTCCTGAGAGAACCACAGACAGACATGTGCAATAGCCTGTTTGCGTATCACAAGCGAGCTTCATGCTGAGGCTACTCAGGTTTAGAAAACTGGCTGCAAGCAGCAGTCCTCACACAGGAGAGCAGATCAAACACCCTGCAGTTGCTTACAACACAGTCACGGAGATGTGGCAGCCCCCCCCCCAAAAAAAAAAGAAAAAAAGAGGAGTTTCCTGTTAGTTGGTTGTATTAAAGTTCCAAGTCCAGCGATGGCAGGTGGGCACCGGGTGTCCCTACCTGAATGCAGCCATGGAGGTGATGGTGGGCTGGCCAGCGTTCCTTTCCCATCTCTGGGAATGTGGATGGTAGCGGGCGGGAGACAGGGAAAAGCTACAGCTCCCTCCCATCCTGCCTCCCCCGCTAATCCCCGAGGAGGCACAGGGAATGGGGAATTTCTGTGATACACACTCCTGCCTGGTGAGAGCTGTGCTCAGGGTGCATGCCAGCACCAGACCAGGACATGGGCACACACCGCAACCCTTCACCTTGGAGTAGGAACAGGGTTTCGGGAGCGTGTGGCCGTGCCTGTGGGCGTTTCACCGTCAGGTTCGCTTGGCTGGTGTCTCTGTGCCATGCCGTAGAGAGGCTCTTGCTCGGAGCGTTCCTCCATCCAGCGTCCCCGTCCCACGCTGACTGCCAGCAGTTCGTTTCCTCTGCGCAGGGAGTTGCAATGGCAGCGTAACAGGACCGTGTTTGCTGCGTACCGAGTGGGGAACAGCTGGAGGTAGATGCTTGTTTGGGTTATTTGCCTGTTGCCTGGACATTTTGTTTGCTTGTTTGAGCCTTAAAAAAATAGGTTTCCTGTTCCTCCGGAGGCTGGTCTGTGTTAAGCCTGTGTATTGTGGGCTGCTTTTGAAAACTGGTGTTTTATAACTTTGCAAATGAGTGTCCTGCTGTTTCAGTGGCAAGACTCCATAAACAAGGCAGTCTTCTCAGAAATTTCCCTGCCACAGAGCCAGCGGGACTGGGGGAGCAAGAGCAGCCAAAACCACGTGCTTCTGGCATCAGAAAAGCAGATACCCCCGAGCGTGGTCCCGGTTGGACTTCTCTCTTGAGTGGATTTAAGTGGCTGAGTAAAGAATAGTGCTGGCTGACGTTTATGTGCTTAGGATGCCACTCAGCTTTCCTCCCCGTCAGCTCCTCACCTGGGGTAAACCAGCATCGCTCTGTTGCGATCATAATACTGTGTTTGTACCTGCTTTCCCTGTCTGCGATACTTGCGCAGATCCTCTGGCTCCTTACTTTTGGGTGTTTGCTTTTATTCTGAGCGGCTGGACAGTCCTTCACCCTGTGAGAAAAGCATCTTTTTTTCTCACTGCTGAGCGGGGACGTTTTGGCTGTGGAAAATGGAGTTAAATAAGAATAGGCTGGTCAGGAAACAGAGAGGGTGTTGCTGCCAGCTGATATTGGAGAAGTAATATCAGGAAGAATGCAGATTTGGCCACGGCACTCGCAAGCAGTGCCATGGATCTAGTCATGAGCCTGGGTGTGCAGCTTCGGGCTGTGGCGGCTGCACATCCTCTCAGATCACAGCAAAATGTCAATCTGACATGGACGTGGGACCAGAGTCAGGGGCCCACCTCCTGCTTCACAAAAATCACCACTTTAACCCTTTGTGTTTCTTCGGAAATCTCTGTATCGAGTACTGACCAGACCTGAGCCTGTTTGATTTGGCAGGCACGGACCTGGGGGATGGGAAAAAAAAAAAAAAAATAACAACACTGCCGCCGATTCATCCCTCCTTGTTTATTCCACCAGAAATAGATTTGGCAGAGTGCATCAGGAATGAACTAATCAGCAGGGAATTAATTGGCATGTTCGTTAAAAGGCAGGAACAACGCGGTGAACAAATTAATGGCTGGATGGCCGGAGGGTTCAAGCAGCCAGAGAGAAGCGCTGCATAGTGGAAACCGTGACTAGTAAGAGAAGTCGTACAGCTGTGCCGGAGAGCCAGCGGTTGAGAGCTGCCCAAAAGAACCAGGGGCAAAGATATACGGGTGTCCTCGCAGACGGAGCTGCTTTTGAGAGGGGCTCCATCACCCAGGCTTCCCTTCCCATAAGGCTCCCATGTGTGGGGGGAGATGGCTTGCTTGCAGGAGTGGGAGGGAGGGGTAGGAGAGGTACAGCTGGAGGAGGCTCCATGGAAAGACTGTGGAAACGCGGAAAGCGGGGAAATGAAGAGGGACACGTCACTCATTGCAAGCTGAAATGCAGAGGGGGTGGTGAGGAGAAGAGGAGCGGGGAGGCAGAGATTTGGAAGCCTCGTCACAGAAGGACTGGCCTCAAGAGCACAGGTAACGCTTGTCTGCAATTCTCTGCCTTCTTTCCCAGGAATATTTTGTTTCCTCCTCTGGAGGAGACACATCCGTGCACCTCGGAAAGAGCTTGTTGTGCTGAGGGACACTAGAGGCACCTGTGGGAAGAGCCAGGAGAGGAGGGAACATGTGCAGGCTGGCATTGACTTGGAGGTTGGAGGATCTGCTACCTACATTTCCAGACAGCAGGGGTGTGCAGAGTGGAAGAAGGAGGGAGAAGGGAGGAGTGAGAAAATCCATGGAGACAGCCAGGCAGGCAGACACGGAGAGGGCAAGGTCTGTGGATGCCTATCCAGGGAGAGAGGGAAAACTTAAGAGGGAGCAACAAGCCCTAAGTGAGACAGAGACGGAGAGAAGACACGTCCTGAAAAAGCAGGTACGCCTGGAGAAGAGGCAAAAGCTGTCTATTACCTCCTCAAACCCCACAGTACTTTACTAATGTTCTGATTTGTAGTAGATGTGCGCTTTGCACCTGGACAGCTTTTTTCTTTTCATTTCTTTAGCATCAGTACGCCTGCCTGCTGGCAACAGCATCGCCCCAGCCGTCCGTCATCAGGGCTGTCAATCAGATCCCTTTGTTCAGCAGGCTGGTCAGGCCGTTTGAGGGATTCAGGTGCTCTTTGCTTTCACACAACATCCAGGAAAAAAAAATGAGCAGTGTAACTCTTAATGATGTGCAAAAAGCACTATTTAACTCAAATATGTGGCCACACTTTAAAAAGTCAGCAGACTCTTTTTCCTGCATAACCCAAAGCTGGGTGTGCGCATGTACCAACATACGGCATTGTACCCACACACATATAAACCAAAGAATAACACATTAGAATGGAATTTTAACAGGGACTTTTAAACAGGTGATATTCTAGCTGTGCCACTCTGGCTGGGCTAATATTGTAGGATCCAATTTTTTAAATCGCTTTTGGCATTTTTCTTGATCTTTCCACCATTACATAACACTACAAACATATGCTAATGTTTATATTACCCTGACTTTTTTTTTTTTTTTTGCTCGGAGAGCTAACAAATGCCATCCGCTTTGCAAGTAGAGCTTGCAAATTCTTTGACTGCTCTGGACTCGCAGTCTTGGCAGCTTTCTCCTCTAAAAGCTCAGAGTCTTTTCAGGATCCCAGCCCGGGAGCTCTGGCAGAACTGTCATTGATGAGAAATTGTGTGTGCAGCTACTATAAGTTCTTTTAATGTGAGGCTGTTTGGTTTATAGCACCTAAACCTTCTTTGACTTTGGTCGCAAAGCAGAACATTTTAGTTAGGTGTGTGGAAGTAATGTAACCTTAAAATGTTCTTAAAATATTGCATATGGAAGTAAAGATAGAGAAATTCCAAGAGCCTACAAAAATACCTTTATTATCTATTGAGCTCCTTTACAAAACTGAGAATCTTAACCTTGCTTTGATGTTTAGATATCCATTACCACTGGAGTGAGAGCTACATTTCAGGTATTTATGCTTTACCTGAGACCAAGCTCCCCGATTCATTTAAAAGTGTGTTTTATTTCTCTGCAAATAACCCAAACCCCAGTATCACTCTTCAGCTTTAGTTTGGAAAAGTAGCTCAAAAGGAACTTGGGAAAACTGAGAGGAGAACGGGTCTCAGATGGGAACCACGAGGCTAATTCACTTGCAGTCCAAAAAAATCCTTCATCTTGGGTATCATTACAGCGGTTGCTGACTCTAATCAACAAAATCCTCCCCTCAAAGCATGCATGGGCTTGGATTAACACACCGGGATGCTGATGCACGGCATCAGGAGCGCGTTCGGAGCAGTCAGAAGTGCAGGGAAGGGTTTCAAGCCCTCTTGGTATACAAGGGGCAGGCAAGCTCTGAATTCTAACGCAGCAGCTCCCATGTCTGCAATAGGATCCGTGTGTTCTCCTCAGGCTTCAGGGGAGACAGGGCTCTCCGCAATGAAGCTGTGTTTGGGATCAGGAGAGGATAACCAAGGCGATTCCCCCATATCCTGGCAGGCAGCACAACCCGGGAGCAGGAGTGAACTTCAGTCTCCTCCACGCTCGACCTCAGGGTGTCAAAGTCTGGGGCAGGTACCGCTCAAATCCCAGAGCTCCGTTGGCATTTCCCACCGCCGCTGCCTGTAAGGAGGGATGAGCGCTGGAAATGGAGCGTGCCGGAGCCACGAGAAACAGAAAGGGGGGACGGGAGAGGGACAGAGAGGGGAGTTCCGATCCTGGCAGCGCTCCCTTTGCTCTGGGGCAGGGATTCAGGCTTGGAGGATGGCACCGCTGCCAATTCCCGCGGGGCTGCGCTCGGGGGATCGAGCTAGCAGAGCTCTTTTATCATGTCAGAGTGAGGAACTGAGAGGTTAAAAGAAGAAACAAATGTCGTGCGATAACGAGACGAATATGTCTGTCTTCATTGCTTGCAGATGAAGGGGCTGTCCGGTGAATCACCGAGCCTACCCTGCTGCGAGCGCAGAACGGGATGTCATTTTCTGACAGAAAGCATGCCATATTCTTGTAATTACTAGTAACAATAGCAAAGCTACTATGTCGTTATTGTTATTCTCTGGATTTAGGAAAGAGCTTTCATCCAAGGCTGTAAGAGAGTTTTCCCTGCTTGCCAACCGGTGTTCTACCCTGAGAGTATTTGCCAGTGCAAGACTGCAGTGGATCCGAAGACATATTTGTAATGGGCTTGGGATCTGGTTCCTACTGCAGATGACCCCGAAGACTTTTTCTGCTATAAACTTTGTTAGTGAATATCCATTTGCCTTCTACAATTCCTCCTAAGAGAGGGAAGATAGCTCGATTTCTCTGTAAGTGTCTGAGATGTGGGAATTTATTTCAAAGATGATTATAACCTGATGTTTACTGTGATAATAAATTACAGTAGGCTCTCAGGAATGCAGGGAGCCAAGCTACAAAGAAACTGGTCCATGAGGGGCCCCGCAAAGAGAGCATGTGGGTCTTGTGGGATTCCTTCGGACACCTGATGTTTTAACAAGTCTGAGATCAAGTAGGGTGAGTTTTCGGTATCAGATGTAAATGGAATTTATCACCGCCCTTCATCTCCTAGCCCTGGGGTATTGAAACAGGTGGGAGGCGGAAAGGGTAAGGAATGGACGAGCTCTTTGGGAAGTTTTAAAATGAACTGGGAAGCCACGCTGCCTTCTTGACATTGGCAGCATTTTCAAATCATTTGCAATTAGAGATGCTGGCGGCTGGTAAGTCCTTTCCAATTAGGGAAGATTAAAAAGGCATGTGCAGTGCATAGTCAGCAAAAGGAAGAGAAAAAAATGGTCTAAAGGCTGCAGTATTTATCTGGAAAAGCAGAGAGGAAGAGGAGCTGTTGTGTCAATGCAAATAGTTTCAAGAAGATCCGTGAAGACCTTTTCATTATGTGCCTCAGTGATATCATCAAACCTTCCTAGAGATCTTAATTTTCGCAGCTCTGAGTTGAGGGGAAAAAGAGGTGTATGTATGTGCAAGATAGGAAGAAGGTAATTTATTTTTTCCTTTAAATGAATACTGTAATTAGAAGAAGAATACCGAGTACAAAATACATCCTGACAGGTGGAAAATAATATTTTTAAAGTAGCATGACATTTTCCATCGGTATGGCTATATTCATACTACTGTTTTAAATAGATAGAAAAATAAATGCAGTTGCAATTAAAATACACCAGTGATTGAATGTAAGAAAGGCACAAAGTAAAAGGATTTATTTATGTACTGCTTTATCTGCTGCAGCTCCTAGTAGGTTTTGAGGTGGCTGAATTCTTCCCAGATGGTTAAGAGATGAGTGCAATATGATATTCAAAAAGCAGTTTAATGTCCTCATATTTTGCAGTGAGGTCTTAGCCTTTTGATGCATGTACCTGAACAGGGGAATAATTTGGATTTTCTGAATGTGCCTACTTGTCACATGAGCCCCTCCATCACTGTGACTACAGATGACTGAAATCATCACTAAACCCCATAAACCCGGCAATGCATTTTTCTACGTTTGCTACGTGCAATATGTGCGTGATTGATATTTCCAGCCAGTTTCTACCAGAACAGCTGTTCATGACATTTAAAAAAAAAAAAATATATCAGATTCAACACTGAGGGATGGCTTAATTAAGACAGAATAACAAATTAGCCTGAGTAAGCTGTGGAGAGACTGATCTATCCTCTTACATTTAGAGATGGTGCTTGTCCAGGTGGGCCTGTAGGTTAGAGTTGGCTTCCGTTGGCTTGGGAGTGATGGTAAACTCAAAAGAAGACAAGCAACATAGGTAAAAGCTCACATCGGTTCATATGCCTGTCTTGCCTGCTCTGCAGATTCGCTCGGGAGGACCTGACCCTCTGACACCAGGGCAAGGGGGAGGTAGGACATGGGGCTGGAGTTGCCTTTGAGGCTCCATCACTGGGCAGCATCTCAGTTATTGCCACTGGTTGGTGGATCAGATTAAAAAGAACGTGTTTGGTTCTTTTTTTATTCTGGCCCTTAATTAAATCCTTGATAAATTGCTTTACTGCTTTGTGCCTTGCTTTCCCTCATTGCAAAGTGGGGATGCAGCTATTTCCATACCTCGTAGTACCTCCTGCTGGCGCTGATGGAACATTCATAGCTATAAGGTGCTATCCCAACACGGCTACATATGAAGCAAAGCTACTTTCCTAGCTGCTGCCAGTTGATGACGGGTCTCTGTACCACTCAATGGCTTGAAAAAAAAGTAAGGAGGTTTGTACTTGTGGAAAAGAAAAGTCCCCATGCTTCTGTAAAAGCTAGGCTGAGCGACTGGAACGTTTTCAAGAATTACATCATCAGGGAGAAATTTGGTGTTGAGGTGACAGGTGGGAGGTGGAGAGAGAGAGAGGAAAGAGAAATAAAGCGGTTAGCAAGACTTTTTTTTGTCTCCACAGAGCAGGGGGAAGTCAAGGTCCTACAAAGAGCCATCATGGTGACTCTTCCTCTTTTCCTCTTCTTCGTCCTCTTGCCCTGCAGTAAGTCCCAGGAGGACTTTCTGGACCAGCATCAGGAATGGAACTACAGAGAAGGCGGTAAGAGGTGGTGGGTCAGCGTTCAGTGACTCAGAGCTGAAGATTCACCTGTTTTGTCCTTGGAGTGGGACACACAGTGCTCATTCATGAGTGCTCTTTCTTGATGCCGGGGTAGCAGCTCGGACTCCTGGAGAGAAAAGTGCTTTTGGAAATAATCAGCTGGGGTACCCAGTGGGCAGCAGAAAACTTGGGCACCTGGGGGCAGAGAATTATGCTGTGAGGGAGAGTTACCTGCTTTTTAATTTAGATCCTCCGTATGTTTAATATTTGGCACTTCGTTGCGCTCAGTTGAAGTGATGGGGAGCGCGATCAAACTAAGACCACTGGCTCATGTTTTCTTGTTCCGTCACATTTATTTTCTTCTTTTTCACGGATGTTTTGCTAACCTAGCTGACAAGGTCAACATAGAAGGCATTAACAGCATTACTCAAACCCTTGAGAAATGGGGAAATGGCATCTTCTGGCAGATGAAGCACACCCTGCTGAACAACCCAAACGCTTTACTGCCTGAGTTCTCCAGGTAATTCCCTTCACCTGCAGGTGGGATTCAGTCCTCTCCTGGGTGTCTTTTCTCGAGGGATTCATCTTCTTTAAGATGAACATTCAGATTGCTCACTTCTGGGGAGATGAATCCCGCTGTCTTGGTGTCTGTTGTGCTAGCAGCTCTGATTACTCTAGTAAACTGAATATTCTGCTAATTATTGTCATGGTTTAACCCCAGCCAACACTAAGCACCACACAGCCGCTCGCTCACTCCCCCCTCCCAGTGGGATGGGGAGGACAAGAAAAAAAAAAAGCCAACCCCAAACTCGTGAGTTAAGAACGGTTTCATAACTAAAGTAAAATAAAATATAATAATAATAAAATGTAATAATAATAATAGTAATGAAAGGGAGTATAACAGCAACGAAAAGAGGAATTAGACCAAAGAAAAGACCAGTGATGCACAATGCAATTGCTCACCACCTGCTGACCGATGCCTGCGCAGCGATCTGCCCCTCCTGGTCAACTCTCCCCAGTTTATATACTGAGCAATGACGTTCTATGGTATGGAATATCCTTTGGGCTAGTTCGGGTCAGCTGTCCTGGCCATGTTCCCTTGCAGCTTCTTGTGCCTCTGCGTGCTGGCAGAGCACGGGAAACTGAAAAATCCTTGACTTAGGATAAGCACTGCTTAGCAACAACTAAAATGTTAGTGTGTTACCACCATTATTCTCACACTGAATCCAAAACACACTGTACCAGCTACTAAGAAGAAAATTAACTCTATCCCAGCCGAAACCAGGACACTCTTTATTGTGAAACATTCTCAATAGCCACGACTGTGTGGTAAGAATTACCCTAAAGAAAAAACAGGCTGTCCTTGGCACCTCGCTCCTGTGAGAACAGGCTGGAAAATTGAATTGTGCATCAAATCCACACATGGACTTGGCCACAGGGCAGGGAGAAGCAGCTGATTTGGCCTGTGATGTTTTTTATTTCAGTCTCTTAACACCCAGCTCTGAGAAAGCTATTCACTAGTCGTCTATGTCATCAGATTTCCCCCTTTGCACTGCAGGAAATAGTAACAACTGAGCACAGGCACAACATTTCCAGAAGCAGAGTGGGAAAAGCAAATGAAAGAGAGAGAAGAGGAAGGAATACTGGGAATTACTAGAAGCCTAATATCACTTAAATCAGGCTTGTTTGTAAAGCAAAGTGTCCTCTTCCATAACTCAGCTTTCTCTTTAGGAAAAGGAAAAAAATAAAAACAACTGTCTGCAACTGCTATGCATTAAACCACTTGAAGAGGAGAGGCTAGAAAAATAAAATGGCACTAGTCAGAGGGTCACACAATTGCTGTACAAATTAGGGTTTCAGGAGGAGATAGTTGATTGATAGATTATATGTTGGCCCTCGGCATCAAGCGGATTTCTCCCTGGCTGCACGGCGGCTGCTGTTATTAGCACAGAACTCGTCACAACCTTCGCACTACCAGTGCTGAAATTTATTGGTGCCTAAGATTATCAGGGCTGACATTAAGTCATGGATTTGGAAAGCTCTGACTTTAGTCCGGGGAGATGTAATGAGACTATTCAGCCATATTTTCTGCATAGGGCTTTAAATTAAGAGTTTGCCGGCAAGGACACAGGCTGGTCCAATGGAAAAGTTGAGGACTGACAGTAATTAATCCCTGGGAATCACTGCCCCAACCTCCGTCTCTGCTCCTGGTTAGCAGCAAGGCTAATAAATACTAATTAATGTCAGGTGAGATTAGAATGAGCATCAGAGCTTTGTAATGCCCAAAGGGTGACTGAGGGATGGCCCTCCAAGGGAAGGGACAGGGTTACCCCCGGCACGCTGGTGCATCGGTGTAGCCCTCACCTTCCGAAATCCTGCCGTCAAACCCGGCTCTGCCCCTCGCTCGGCGGAGGCAGAGGTCCGGCCCGGAGTCACCCTGGGCTCTGCTCCATGGCACGAGCACCCTGCCCTTCGCCGGGAAGTCCTCCTGGGCGATCCCACGCCTTGCCGCTCTCTTCTTCTCTAGCCCTGCCAGCTCCAGCCAAGCGGGATGGTTTTCATCTCCCCCTCCTTAAGTGCTTCTGGGAGCTCATAAACCAGCTGCCATTCCGTACCGAGCCAGCCGTGCTTTGGTGGCAACGGAAAGACCATGTTGCCCATGCTGGTCCCGAAGTGGGGGCATCTCAGATGAATTCCCACCACCCAAGGGGCAGGATGGCTTTGGAAGCATCTTTCAATGATTGCTTGCAACTCGTTGAAGGGCTCTCCCCCCCCCCCCCCAAAGAAATGCAAAGCCATGGTAAATTATTTTGCATGCTCAGGAATATTTCCCACACTGAGTTATTCTATGCTCTCTGTAGTCTCCGCCCTGTCTCCGCGGCTGTGGACAATCTCGTGAGGCAAGTCCAGTCGATAAGGAAAAGGCTAGAAGAACTGGATGAACGCCTCAATATCATCAACAAAACCATCCTTCCCATCCGTCTGAACGCTCTGCGGAGCCAGAGGCGTGGAAATACGCAGCTACGGAGACTTCCGATGCATAGGAGAAGGTTGTATGCTCGCAGGAGACCTCGGAGGAGTTAATTCTCTATCAGGAAAAAAGGGAAAGCTTTATTTTTTTTTCATCTGCTTAAGCCTTTCTCACTGGGATGCTGCTAGAGAGAATAAAGTAAAGCATATACAAGTCAGCTTTACTAAGGAGGCCAGAACTTCTGCATTTTGTTGCTGCTTTTCAAACCTAGGTCAGTAGGTGAAATTTGACCCTGTTCTTCAATAGCTGCTTTGTGCCCCAAGCAAAATGAGTTGACAAGCTCAGTCTACTTGAGTGTGAAGACCTCCAAGCTATACAGTCATTCTTTCTGCTTACCAGAGGAAGCTTTTTCTATAAAGATCAGGTGAATGTTCTCTCTGCCCTATTTTTGCAGCACTCCATCTGAAACAGCTGGGGAATTTGATGTTCGAAAGTGCTGAACGCCTGATGAATGCAGAAAGATAGATTAGTGCTTGGCACTGCCAGCTGGGCAGGGAGGGGGGAGGAAGCTGTGTTTTAAAATACAGCCTTAACCTGTTCTCCGTGAGTGCAAAGAGTGCCCCGTTCACGTGTTCAGAGGGCGGGTAGGGTTGGATAACCTTGCTCTGTGCATCATGCTTCACAGCTGAAGATGCGTCAGATTCTGGGGACCAAATCTGAACAACCACCTTCTGCAAAGAGGGTTTTTTTTTTAAGCTACCTGGAGCTGGGCACTCAGAACCTTGTTATTCAGTAGATATATTCAGAATTTCTAGTATTTGGAGAGACATCGCACTGGCTTCTGCCAAGACCCTTGGAAACCAGGGGATGTTTTTCAAAACTTATTTAGACACCTAATGGCATAGATAGGTGTCTAGAAGGACTTTCCAAAATAGCTTCAGAGACAGTCCAGTCCCCAAAACCACAGGTATTAATTCAACTGGTGTCTAATTCGCAGAATATCTTCTCCACACGCAAGCACTGACCTGCAGACATTTCCCAACATCCTTTAGCACAATTAAGTTCTGTAGAAAAAGAACAACTACTCACCCCAAGGACTTTGGTGCCTCAGGGAGTACCCAGAACACACTGCCTTCAGCTTGTCTTTGCCTGTGGCTTCCTGACAATAAAACTGGTGATAAAAACCAGTGCAGAAATCAAATTATGCACTGAGCAGAGGACAGAGTGGGCTTGCCCTTCAAGTCTCTAAAGGTAAATCCAACACAGAGATTCCAATCCAGCGTTGCAGCCAACTGCGTACCTAAAATCTGTTGAAACATAGGCAGGAGAGTCAGAGAGGGAAATAAACTATTTTTTTAAAGGTCTGGATGAAGCAATTTATGAGAACAAAAATAAAGAATGCATTATGTCTAAATGGCTGTGGAGGAGGCTGGCATGACAGTTGTTTTGCAAACACTCTCCAGTCATAAACAGTGATGATGCAGACTAGCTATTTAAGGATTCTCAAGGCCTGAGTTTATGGAAAGAAGTTCGTGACACTACAATGACCTCCAGAGGGAAAGGTGAAAAACTAATTTCATAGGAAATCTTTCAGAACGAAGCAGAAGAAGTATTTTGGCTGCGACCTGGGAGTTGAGTGGGGGTGGTGTATGAGGAGTACATCAGACAACCTGATAAATATTTCCCGTATGTAAATTCTCTGAGTTCAGGTTTTCAGAAAATAACAAAACTCTGACTTGGAAGGTCTTTCCTTGGCTTTTGCTTGGGAATTGGAAACACAGCGTAGCTAGACAAGTGAAAAATCAAGCCTGTGAAAAGGCTGATAAAAGGATACAGTTGTGCCTTTGGTGAAGTTGTCATCATAATTTCTCAGGAAATGTAGCGTATTTTGATCCCAGAATATATTTACTTAAAATACAAGGAATAACAGGAGAGAAAGCCCCCCCCCCCGCCTTGTTATTCTGCATTCAGAGCTACTAGGCTGGGCTGTAGCATCAGCTGCATGCTTGCACAGGCTGCAGGTCCCTCCGGGGCAGGATTTACACACTTCGCTTGGGGCTGTAGGGACTGCTGGGTCCCTTTGGCCTATCTGGATGAAGAATACAGCATAAATGTCATTTTTCATGCTCATGTTTTAGACATGAGGAACCTTAAGTTGTATAAAATCAGTCGAGGATTACTTGAAACAGAAAGATGAGCCTTCCCTCAGTCACGGATGGCTGGAGGAGGGAGGCCGGACCAGATCACTGCACGCTTTTGCTTTTTACCTACGTCTCCACCACCGGTTTCTGCCGGAGACAGGACTGGATGATATGGACCTCTGGTCTGACCCACTCCACGTATTCTACACTGATATGTGCAAGCTGGTATTTTTGTCACAACTCCTCGAGAAACTCACCGTTTGTTTTAAGAGAACAAATAAGCTGCACCGTGCAAGGTATATTACAGTTTTGCAATTTCTTGCATGACGGCGATTAAACCAAATAAATGGTTAATAAATGGCTAGATCTGTGGCCTTGTCACCACTGATAGCAGCCCGTCATTCGCTTTGTGAAAGCTCCAGCCCCGCTCCCTGACCTGAGCACGGCCTGTTTGATCAGATGGTTGTGGCCAGCCGCTTTAACTTTGCCTTTGCACAACCCTCTCTCTCTCTAGATGGAAATGCTTTCATGTCACAGTTCTTTTATCGTTTTCTTTTTTGCTCTTCAAGCGCACGGGACAGTTATGTATCAGCCTGCTTCCGCACCACTCGCCGCCCATTTGAGGAGGCAGGAGTCCAGCTGAGCGGCACCTCGAGGTGCTTCTGCCTCGCTTGCCTCGGGGGGGCTGGGCTGCTCCCTGGCTGCCCCAGGGACTGGTATTCGATTCCTGCCCCCACTCCCCTCTTAAACCATCCTGGGCCAGGCACTTTCTCTAGCTGGCACCTGTCCTGTGACGTGGCTTATACAACTAAACCCCCCTTGCAATGATGAAGGATCTAAGTCCTCCATACGCATAGCTATATGCAGCTCTATAAGCCATGTCAGCCCCCAGTTGTGTTCGTTTGCATGTGTTTCTGGGAAGGGACCTGGATGGAGTTTGAAATGGAGTTGATGGGTTGGGCCGTGAACACACGCAGAGGTCAGCGGAGGGAGAGCCGGTACCGCCAGCAGACGGACAGACGGTATCGCCAGCAGACGGACAGACGGTACCGCCAGCAGATGGACAGATGGTATCGCCAGCAGACGGACAGCCAGTACCGCCAGCAGACGGACAGACGGTATCGCCAGCAGATGGACAGACGGTATCGCCAGCAGATGGACAGCCAGTACCGCCAGCAGACGGACAGACGGTATCGCGAGCAGACGGACAGCCGGTATCGCCAGCAGACGGACAGCCGGTATCGCCAGCAGCTTCTAGGAGCTCCTCCTCACCTAAAGCGTACCGCATTCAGAGACATGGAGCACTGCCTTAAGTGCACTGTCTTAGAAGACAACAACTGTGATCCCCCTTAGTTCCGTTTATTAAAAAAACCAAACCACAAAAAGTTAGGACTTGGCAGTTTGAGGAGAGCTGTGCCCCTCCTGCTACAGACCACACACCTCTGTCAGTACTTCCCCTCCCCTGTATCTCATTTCCTGCAGATTTCCTCTCTCCCCCAGGTGAATCCCACCTGCTCCCACACTCCATGAGTCCTCACGCTTCCCGGTGCCCCTCGTGACTTCACCCCTGTGGCCACAGCTGCCTCTCCCTCTCCTTCTCCTTCTCCCTCTCCCTCCTCCTTCTCCCTTTCCTTCTCCTTCTCCTTCTCCCTCTCCGTCTCCATTTCCTTCTCCCTTTCCTTCTCCTTCTCCTCCCTCTCCTTCTCCTCCTCCTTCTCCCTTTCCTTCTCCTCCTTCTCCCTCTCCTTCTCCCTCTCCGTCTCCCTTTCCTTCTGCTTCTCCTCCTTCTCCTCCCTCTCCTCCCTTTCCTTCTCCTCCTTCTCCTCCTCCTTCTCCTTCTCCCTTTCCTTCTCCTCCTCCTTCCCTTTCCTTCTACCTTTTTTTCTCCCTTTCCTTCTCCTCCTTCTCCCTCTCCCTCTCCCTCATCCTTCTCCCTTTCCTTCTCCTCCTCCTCCTCCTCCTTCTCCCTTTCCTTCTCCCTTTTTTTCTCCCTTTCCTTCTCCTCCTTCTCC
>JANZLQ010000065.1:16276145-16290397 GCA_026212715.1 Elanus axillaris | reverse complement strand
CACCCCGCCCCGCCCCGCCGGGGGCTCCGCGGCGCAATGGCGCCACCTGGCGGCCGCGGTCGGAGCCGCCCGGCGGAGCTGCGGCTGCTCCCCGGTTTGGGGGGGGGGGGGTGTGTGTTTCCTTCAATCCTGCCCGAATTTAGCCCCCCTGGGAAGAGTCCCGCCGGTCTTGGAGAGCACCGGGGGCCGCAGGCGGAGGCTGGAAGCATCCTGGAGCCGGTGCGCCTTGTGGCTGCCTTGGCCCCAGTCTCGGGTGGATGGGTGAGGGGCACGGCCGGCTCCTCCTGGGCGGATGGAGGACGTTTTTCTGTTGTTTTTCTGAAGATAAGGGCCGTGCTAGTGTTTTGCCCAATTATTTGACGACTGGCAGTCGATAAGGGCTCTGAACGCTGCGGGGGGGGTGAAAGATACCAAAAGAAAAACACTGCTTTTGGTTGGCCTTGCTGTGTCTGGAGAACTGCGTCGTTAAGGTAGACATAGATAATAGAGGCCCTAACAAGCATCCTTTGGGATAAGATGTATCAAAACATGTAGAAGATCACACTGCCCAGAGCCATCCGAGACGGGTCAAACAGCGGACAAGGGAGGAAGACTACCAGAGGACTCCTGAAGACCCCCAGAGACCCTGAGTGTGCCTGTGTGAAGGACATTCACGTATGCTAATGAGCTCCCAGAAAGTTAATGAGTATGGAAAACTTTTCTCGGAAATGTAATGAATATGCATATAGGACTTGTCTATAAACTATGCAATTAACCTGATCAGGTGCACACAATAGGAGGAGACATCCCCTGTGTGCCCAGCGCTGCAATAAAGGACACCTGCTTAATAAATAGTCTTCTAACGACCGAGTCCTGATTTTGGCTTTTCATGGCATCAGGGCAAACAGGCAGTGAGAGAGGGTGGTTTGGCATTGCTAAAACCAGAGCGCCTGCCTGCAGGAACAGCTTGTCTCTTTGCTCTGATTGTAGAGGAGTCCTGGGATGACAAAGTGACACTGAGCAACACCGAGGTCCCTCATCGCAGACATTCAAACACGTCTGGCAAAACCAGTAAAGAGCACGTCCTTGTTCAGTCTGGCAAAACCAGTGGAAGAGCTGATTTGCAGGGAAACGCGTTTTCTTACAGCACTGAGCAAGGAGCAGCGCCGGAGTCAAGGATGCCACCCAGGTCCCCTTCTCACCACTGCAGATCTCAGCCCAAATTTTCAGCATTTTTCACGCTTCTGCTCCAGCATTTGAGCCTCACTGCAGGCAGTTTTGGGGGCAAACAGCAGACAGCACCGCACGCTGGAGACACGGCATTCGGTTTCAGCTCTTGACTAATTCATTAGAGAACGAGATGCCCATTTTGTAAGCCACAGCCTTTGCTTTCTCCTCAAATGCACCTCTCACCGGTTTGATGGGAGAAACTCCTCAGCCAGGCAGAGCCCTGGCTGACTCCAGAGATAGATCCGGATAAGATCAGCCTGGCCAGCTGGGAAGGCAGCTCCTGTTCCACACCTGGCACTTCAGAAAGCCTTTTGCAGAAAACAGCGCTCATATCTAGCATGGTGCTTCACTCGTCACCGTAGCAAAGGCAAACACCAGTTTCCCTAGAAACTACGGGAAGCAGGGCATGTCGATTTTAAGGAAGGGAGAGGATCCCACCTAGGACAGTTCTGGGTGCAGGAGGGTGAGCGTGCTGCAGGTAGGGAGAGGGGCCAGGACGAGTCCCAGGCACACAGTGACCAGGGTGGCCAGAGCGGGGCAGGGACCCCCAGGAGAGACTCCCAGAGCCACTGCCCTGCATTGCTCAGTGCAGCGGCAAAGACTGCGGGGCAGAGGGTCCCGAGTCCCCACGGTTGGGTGGCCCAGTAAGGGCACACATAAATTGAGCGCAGCGGGTCACCAACCCCAGCCTGGGCGGAGCGATGCAGACCAGCAGGTACCCAAGAGCTGGGCTCGCTGCCGCCGAGGCACACCTCCACTTTTTCGCATTCAGAACCCCTGGAAAGCAAGCAAATGCCGGCTGAGCCCTTGGACTTCCCTCCCCAGGGCTCCCTGCTGGGAGAGGCAGCTGCCACTGCAGCCCTCGGGTCACGAGTGGCCTTGGGTGCTGGTTCTGGCTCCTGCCAGAAACCACGACGGAACCTCAGGACTGTTTGTCCCTTCTATTTGTAACCACACGAGTTCCTCCAGGGCAAAGGGAGTAACTGGGGAAAATGAACCTGAAGAAGGCATTGCCCAGCAGTGCACGCTCGTGGCAATGTATGCCAACCACCTACCAGGCTGCGTGAGTAAAGGTGAATCGGCAAAGGGAGGGAAGTGGTTATTCCCCTTTGTTTAGCACTTGTGAGGCTGTTTCTGGAGTATTGCGTCCAGTTTGGGTCTCTCATTGCAACAGAACTTGATCAAGTGGAACAAGTCTAGCAGCAGGCCCACGGAGAGAGCTGGGGGCTGCTCGGAGCATGTCACCAGGAGGAGAGACTGAGGGACCTGCTCAGCCATGAGAGGGGACCCGGTTGCTCTTGTCTATTAAGTAAATGGATGCTATAGAGAAGATGGGACCAGACTTTTCTTAGAGCTGCACAGTGAAAGGACAAGGGGTGACAGAGAAGTTGCAACAAGGGAAATTTTGATTAGACACAAGTTTAAAAAAAAATCCCAATGCGAGTGATCAGACAGCAGCACAGGGCTCCTGAGAAGCTGTGGGCTCTCCACCTTTGGAGATATTCAAAGCTTACCTGGACAAGGTCCTGATAACCTGGTCCAAATCTGAGGTCATCCCTGGTCAGGGCAGAAGCTGGACTAGACCTTTCCAGAGATCCCATATGACCAAAACCTTTGTGTGACTGTAATTCCACTAAACCTACTTAAAATGCAGGAAAGAGCTGGAAACAAAGAGGAACCCTGTGCCTTCTCAGAACCACCAGCTTCCTCCACCTGTGGGAGCTTATGCTTTGAAGAAAGGCCAGGGCAGAATAAAGCAAGAGGCATCCCAGGTGTTACCCACACATGACCTACCCACCGGCAGCTTTTAGATCTCACGTTTAAGACGTTGCAAAGGCAGTTCCTCCTTGGGGAGCGCGTGTGTCGAGGAGAACAGTGTAAGCTAAGCAATCCGCCTGGCTGGGTAGAAATGTAGGGGAGGTGGATGCTCCGATGCTGCCACTTGCTCCTCTGGGTGTTGGTCCCCTTTAGGTGCTGCTCGCAGGCTGTAGCGCAGCTACTTGGGGTGGCTAAAGGAGACTCTGCTCCTAGCTGTTCGCCTGGCTTGTATCAGGGCCAGGAAAATGGGAGGCGTTTCTGCTCTTCACCGACCGCTCTGTCTGGTCCAGTGCGATGGGATACACCGAACCCTACAGCGCAGGGTTTGTATGGGAGGCTGTGACTGCTGCCGTTGGGGACTGGACACACCGTCTGTACGGTCACCTGTGGCAAAGGAGCACCACGTGCACTTGGGCCAATAGTTGCCACATCCGAGAGGAGACATGGCCCGGTGATTCCGTCCCTCGGGGAGCAGATCTGCTTAAAGTGATCCCCTGGCCCCTCGAGCCTACAGAGCGTGGGTGCACGAGGCTGTGCCAGCCTCCCCACCAGCTCTGGTTACTCAGGCACAGCCTGAGTCACCGTTTGACATTGCTCTGTGCCAAATACTCAAACGGGGACGGGACAGAAGGCAGCAGAAGGGCCGTCTGAGGGAGGGAGGCAGGAGTGGCTGCCAGTGACCCATCGCTCATATGGAACAAGCCAGAGGGGAGGCAGCTTTTCAGTACTTGCTTCAGAAAGGGTTGGGGGGTGCAAGGGGTCCCCCACACTTACCAGGTGCCGTGGGTTCCCTGTCCCATCCAGCTGCCTCCTGCCACCCCAGGAGACCAACGCTTGCTTTCTTGGTCCACGGTCAGCCTGGCACGCATGGGAGCTGGACACGCTCCCCAGTACCTCTGCCTCCAGAGCCTGAAGGAAGACACAACCCAAACACAGTGCAGCGGATGGCAGCGGGCTCCTCCCTGCCTACAACCAGTCCTCGGCATCTCCTGCTCCAGCTGAGGGACTGGGACTCATTTACCACCCCTGTGCCACAACAAGGGCTGCAGGGCTTGCGGAGAGAGGGTGAATCCCTCCCGGGGAAACACCTCGTTTGGGAAGAGTGGCACCAGCTGCCAAAAGGGGAGCTTTTTGGAAAGGCAGGGAGCGTTTGGGAGGTGAACCTAACAAGGTCCTTCCCTGTTCCAGGCCTTAGCTACACCGGCCTGGGTCTGTGCTCCAAGGATTTACCGTACCCTCCATGCCCACGCCTGGCCAGGCACATGGAGCCCTAAGGCCTTGGCAAGTCCGTGGAATGGTGACCCCGAAGGTCCTGGGTCCGAGCGGTGCCTCTGCCCTTCTTTGCCCTTTTCCCATGACATCTCCGACCTGAAGTTCAGCTGAGTTTATCCTGCCTCCCGATAAGCCTGTCTGCTTTCATAATCCAGGTGTGCTCCATGCCAGCCCTTCTCCAGTGTGCACATTTCTGGTCTCCTTGGACAGGGAGAGGAGGGATCAGAAACCAGAGGGCTCTGAAGGCAGCGGACCTGCAGCCCCCCCCCCCCAAGGGACCCCTTTGCAGGAGAGAGGGTAGGGTTGAGCCTTACTGGATTTACTGGCCTTCCAGTGGGCAGATTTTAAGAAAAACCAGCACAAGGATCAGACAACCTTCCTGCCTCCTCCACTCACTCGTTCCTTTCAGCTCTAGCCTGTCTGTCCCCACCAGTTTAGGATTTCCCTGGGACGTGTGTGTGTGTGTGACTAAGTGGCCAACTGGTTTGGTTTAAGCTCAGTTTTAAGGAAAGAGGAAACTGCTGCTTTCCCAAAAGCCTTTCCCGAGGTGTGAGGAACCTGCAGAGCGGCACCACCCCTTTCCTGCCAGCACCAAGTTCCACAGAAATTTGTATTTAATTTGGCATTTAAATCAGCCCTCACCCAAAGCTGCCTTAATATTGAAAAAGTGCAAAATAACTCTGGGCAGATTAGTATTTGTGTTATTACAGAGGTTTAAAAAATTACTCTAAAAGGCACCGTAAATCTGTGGAAGGAGATTTTCATTCTCTGCCGAGCAGGCATGCACAGTAACAACCAAGTAATCAAGAAAATCGCCATGCCCTGAATCAATGGGAGTGCATATGGTGTCCCTCAGCCCTCCCAGTTCTGCTGCCTCTGGGGCCAGGATACATTTGGGAAGCAATTTCTGGTCTGTGGCAGTCAGTGAAGGAGTTGGTAAGTGTCTGGGATGCGGAAAACACACATGGTAAGAGCACAGTTTGCTCTCTTTTGTCCCGTCAGCCTTGTCCTTTTGCTCCACCAGACTCTGCTGAAGCAGGGGAGCCGACTCTGCTTTAACACATTTTCGGCTCCTCCTGGGACATACTCTAGCTGCGTTTAAGCCACCAGTGGCACCACACCAGCCTGAAAACCTCATTTCTTTAAGGTTTGGTATTGTTTCAAGCACATCTCTCCTACCTTCAGGCTGCAAGTCAACAACTTGCATCACGGCTTCACATACCCCCCCCCTTCCCAATCTGCTCCCCAGTGTTACATCAGTGTCCTTAACTTTTGTGTCCCATCCCCTGTGTTACAGGTGTGGAGCGGTGTAGGAGGAGGGGAGGGTAAGCACCATTTCCACCTCAAATTTACTAGAAAAAGGCAAGATGCGCCTTTCAAACCAAAGCCTAGGAGGGCTCTTGCTCATGCTAAGGGGTTCAGAAGACCCAAATGTCTCTGTGTTGCCCTGGTGGGAAGAGTGGGGAAGACCCAGCCTGGCATACGCTATGCAGCACGGTGCCTGAGGAAGGGGGTTTTCTTGCCAGGGGCATATGGATACGTGGCAGCATAACATACCATGTAAAAACTCATGGGAGAGGAAGCCTCTGAAATGGGAGATTACAGCCTCATACCATCAGGGGGGTTAAAAAATGTTATTATTATTATTATTATGATTATTATTAACCATTATTTTGCTTTGATATTGTTTCTACTTTCAAATAAAAATATTACATGTGTTCAGAACATCAGAAAGACATATTTTTACAAGCTGAATTAAATGTCTACCAGCTCCTTTCCTATTCTTGATTATCCAGGTACCCAGCAAGACACAAGCAAATAAATACAGGAATATAGATGCAGCAGACACAGACACATGCAGTGATGAAAAGATCACATCCTTCCTCCTGCATTTGCTTGCGGTGGCTTGGGTTTATATTTCTTAAGCACTTCTAACATTGAATCAGCTTGCTTTATTCAAGAAAAGTAGGATGGAGAAGCTACTAACCCTCTTCTGCACCCTCAAGCAGTTGATCTCTGTCCACAGTGACATCTCTTTGCCACCTTCCCCCCAGCTGCAGACTCCCAGGAGACCCACCCCAACCCACGGGGAGCTGTTTGCTGTCACCCCACTTCCACATTCCTAAGGAAGAACACCAGTCTCTCATAGTCAGGCTGTTTGGGTTTTTACTAATTAAATATTCCACATACAAAGTACTAAATAAATACATAGCTGTGTCAGACACCAGTGTACCATGCACACCCACTTGGAGGGCTCTGTGTGTTTATATATGAAATATCATGGAAAGCTATTTACTAAATGCAAAGCAGGCTACGGAATGATTCAGCTCTGCAGACATATTGCTCATCACCAGGGTGCAGTCCACACAGCACATACACACACACACACACACACACATGCAAAAACACAGGCTGGCTCACTCGTGGGAAGAAGGGCATCCATCCTCTGTATCCTAGCTGCTTGGGAAATGTTTGTGTTTATGGCACAGACACACTCGGGAGGAGGCAGAGCTCCAAGGCTGCACGGGCTTAAATCCCAGCAGGATATTGCAAGTTGCTGCCTGGAAGAGGTTTTGTCCGCAGGGATCACAGCCGGGGGTGGCAGGGCTGGGAAGGGAAGGGTTGCAGGACTGGGCAGGCAGAGCTCCGCTGGGGAGCGTGGTCAGGAGCCAGAGCTGGGAGAGAGGCTGAAGTTAGAGCAGAAATCAGAAAATGCGTCAGGGTAAATAGGTGTAGAGGTTTTTATGTCTTTACATTTTCTTCCCCCTCTCCACCGTGGTCTCTGGGTGATGAGGAAGGGGTTGGAAGCGAACATGAAGAACTAAAAAGGAATAGTCTTTCTCTCTCCCCCTCTCTGTCTCTTCTCCGCTGATCTCTGGAGCAGAGCCAGGCAGGGCTGCGAGCGGGCACACAGGTAAGAGTGGATAGACAGGGTGTCCTCGGGAGTACCTGAGACGTGGTCACGAGTGGGCAGCAGTGGGGATGTGTATGGCTGATGCTCCTGCTCCCACCTCTTCTCCCATCAGATGTAGGGCTCGGGCATCCCTGTGTGCTGATCAAAGTGAGTCCTGGCTGGGGCAGAGCCAGTCACAGACCGGCCGATGATCTTCCTGCTGCTCTAGCCCGGCAGCATTCCTGCTGAAAATAGGCCAGGACAGGCTCTTCCCAGCACGTTCCTCTGTCAGAAGAGATGAGCTCCATCCCACGGAGGAAGGGAGTGAGCGGGGACAGGATGGCCGGAGTGGTGTCTGAAAGCTGTGTTTGAGGAATGAGAGGGGCTGCAGGGGTGCCTGTGCAGGGAAAGAGGATCCGTCTCCTCTTTTGCCAGTGTGGGTTGACTGTCTCTTCTGCAGGATCAACTCACGTGTCACCGCGTGGCCCGTTCCCACACCTCTGCCGACGGGCGCTTCGTCTCTCTGTTCGCTGAGGAGCTGCTACATGGGGCCTTTCCCACCAGTATAGTCCTGGTATGGGCTCGTCCGGGCCTTGGGCCGAGGGATGGAGAATTCATTTTGGGGTTCAAGGGTCTGCAAAGGAAGCACGGAAGTCTTTAGCTTTCAAAACTAGAGAGGAGTAATAGAATAAGGCTTAAAAAAAAAAACAAAAGAGGGGAGGGAGAAACAGAGCTGAACATTTCCCGAGACGGTGGTCAATGGGGCTGTGGAAGAGGATCCTGGCAGAGCAAACCCTTAATGGAGATGTGTGACCAGAGGACATGCGGGGACACGATGTGAGCTACTAGACCTGGCTAGGCTGTGGTCTGAAGGAGGACTGGTGAATGGTCACGGGGACATGCAGATTGTCCACTCTGAATCTGCACTGCAACTTCCAGTGACCACTAGTGGGAATACATCCAGGGCACGGGGTGGGGAAAGGAGCACAGTCTCCCGAGGGAAGGGCACAGTCTGCTGCAGGAATGGACTTCTTATGTGGTGTCAAATCCAGAAGTATTGAAAACCACAACCTCAGACTTTGCCTTGGGCCCCTCTTGCCTCCCCGTGTCCCTGGGCATGTCCTAGCTCCCTCTCCCCAGCCACAGGCACCTTCATGAACACACGTCATGGTATCGCCCGGCTCCACGCAAAGCACCTGCCTGCCTCCACAGGGCTTGCTCTAGGTCCATTTCTCTTCACCCCTTCTCCTTCCCTTCCCTTCAGCACCTGAACAATTGCCTACGTGTGGTGAAATGGGTGAATGGGGGGGGGGGCATGAACTTACCTTCATCTGAAAGTGAGAAGAGTATGGGGAGTAGCTGAGGTCTCCTGTGTCTCCTGAGTGACAAGACAAGAGGTGGGGAAAGACAGTGAGTTAGCATTATGTGGTAGCTTGGAAATGCCAAGGGAGAATCAAAGGGCCTGTGGCTACATTAGCAGCTGCTTTTAGACTGATCAAACTGTGATATGCAGGCAGGAGGGGGTTAAAATCCACGGGTGGGTGACGGTGAATATTTCCTTATGAAAGCAGGAATGAATGGTATTGTAAATAACAGGACATAGGTGGCCTTGGAGTTTAGACACCTCTTGTTGCCTCACAATTACTGTCATCATCCAGCCAAATCCCTCCCACTGGCATGGCCACGACCCCCTCTGCGGTATTCCCTGGGAGAGCACAGCCTTTCTTGGCTATTATTTGCAAACCTGGAGGTCTGACTCCAGGAGACAAATGTGATCCGCACAGCAGATCCATGGGGAGTGCAGTCCCATCTCCTACCCATAGATTTGGGAAACCTCAACTGATAAAACATTTTGCTTTGTCCAAGGAGGCTTGAGACCCATACAGAAAAGTAAGACCTCCTTGCCTCTTTTTTTTGGACGATGGGTTCATTTTTAAATGGGTAATGGGAACCAGATCAGAACTGGAATAAATAATCTCCAAGGTATAACCTGGAGAGGTCTGGAGAGCTGGAGCATTGCTAAGAGACAAATAAAAACCTGAATTTTTACACGGACTTCCCAGACATAACAGAATCATAAGGAGTTATGTCTCAGTCCCAACACGCAGTAAGTCTCCAACTCAGTCACTCCTCCTACACATCTTTGGCTTTTGCATTGGTCCTTACTCTTTTCCCTCTTGTCTGGAGATTCATTTTCGCTTGCATTTCTGAAGTTTCAGCAGTCTGAAACTTTTTCCTACCTCTAAATTACCCATCCTCTTCAAATCTTTCCTTGCAGCCCTCCTACCCTTTTTAGCTCATGAGTGGTGCATGTGTGCTTAGGGCTGGGGGACAGTGGAGTCGTTCACTTCAACGTACCTTGCACAATTTCATCTTGGGTGTAGGCACGGTTGTCCACTCCAGTCGTCTGCTTTATGAACTTGGGTTGGCAAAAGTCATTTTCTGGAGGGTAGTCCCCCAGCTTCAGAGGGGCAGTGAGGAAACAAATTTCAGGGACGATATACATTATCAGGAAGATCCATCCGTTGGACACCAGAGCAATGGCCACGACAGGATCATCCCAGCTACGTTTGCTTAAAACCGTGTTGCCTTTTGTGAGCATGGTGATCCACACTACCCAAATGGCAATAGAGAAGAGGATGGTGACAAAGATGTGTGCCCCGTGTCTCTTCCAGCTTTTGTATGACCCACAGAATGTGAACATGGAAACCAGGAAGGTCAGAGCCATCAAGAAGAGCACATAGATCAAAAGCATGACAAAGTCCTTGTTGGTCCCCTCCGCAGACATATTCAGAAATTTGTCTTTCTGGTTTACTAGCATGGTGACCAAGTACTCAATGCTGATCACAACTTGTACCAGGGCAAAGGAAATAACGAGGAGCAGCAACACCAGCCAGGAGAAGGGCTTTCTTCCTCTCACTAGTTTGTTGAGGTTGCAGGCATGGGTGAGGAGGCATGAGAAGCAGAGAGCAAAGATGACTCCAAATAAGAAGAAGCGAGTGGGGCGAGTCGTGTCATTGAGTTTAATGATGAAGGCAAAAGTGAGACCAAAAATGCCGAGCGTGCCTAAGAGAAAGAAGAAATAGACAGAGATCATGTGCCGCTTGCTGTTGTCTTGGACTTTAAAGACGAGAAAGAAGAGTGAGCAGATGAGGAAAATGGTGATGAGGACGCCAGCTGCAGCCAGTGACTCCAGGACAATCCCCCAGGCCTCCTCCATGTCACAGAGCAGGTAATAGTCGGCATCGATGCTGCCGCAGCCTCGGGGAGCCGACGTTGGCATCTTCTCACCTTCTTGAACAACCTTCCCGTGAAATGTTTCCCCAAAGCTGTAGAAGAAGAAAAGACACAGGCTGTCCTATCAACCACCCAGGTGCTGCCCATGGTGGGGAAGGAGAGGCAGGACCGATCTCCATCCCCACCTCACTGGGCAAGGACACCGCAGTCCTAAGGACACGAGGCTGTGGGAGCAGATCCATCCCCTCGGTTGGCATCGCCTCTCTATCACGGGCAAGCCAGGCCCCTCAGCAGGGGGCAGTTCACCTTGGATGTCCTCTGCCTGGGGTTGTGCAATGTTGTAGGAGCGTGGGGAGAAGGTGAGGCGCCTTAGCAGGCATTAGCTTGGTGCCCTGCAGCACAGAGACTAAGCTTTTGTGGCTGAGCTGTCACTTTTGTGATACAAGAGCAGCAGTTAGTCATAATACAGTTTGCGCTCTTGACAAGTTCAAACAGCATCAGTACCTTGTCCCAGTGAGGTTCAGAGATGAGCAATGCAGAACAGGAAACTCATTACTGTTTCTTTTCCCTCTTTTACTTTCTCTGAAACACTCTTGGCTTTGGTTTATGGGTATGAAAGAAGGGGAATGTTAACTACCTTTTACCCTGCAAACAACTAACCTGGATGCCTCCAGAATAGCTCTTCTCACTCCAAATTAAATAGCAAAGATAGGCCACCAACCCCAAGCCCTAAACTCATATTCTTCTTCCCTCATGACAGTGCAGCAGTAAGAACTGTCTCAAAGACCACGGTCCCCTCCCCGAGATACTGCCTTGCGCTGGCTGGAGGCCCGACATGTCAGAGCTAGTGCTGTTCATTGCATGAGAAGTAACTGCCAAGTTACTTCTTCTGGAAGAGTCCACGAGTCAAGGATGGACGAGGTCTCTAATGCACACAGCGCATTCCTGCTGTCTCGTCACGAGGAGTTCAGTGCTGTCTGAGTAAGCCTGGCTTAAGCCCGTCTCGCCAGGGGATAAGAGGGCTGTTTAGGTGAGCTCTGCCCATCGCCGAGGGGAATTAAGTTGCCTACTTCCTTGGCAGCCTGACGCATGTGCAGAAACCACCGCACGAGGACGTTGGGCACTCCATGGCCCGTTACGCAGGCACTGACTGAGTTTAGATCCCAGGGGTCAGGTACTGCTTTCTAGGTACCAAATTGCTCAGTTAGCCTCAGGTCTCCAAAATCTATGAAAATGGGAGTTTAGATACAATATCAGCATGAAACATGGAGGAATCTGGCCTTAATGGTGACCCACACTGGAAATCCAAGGGCTTTCTTTTCTGATGTATAAAGAAAAAATTTAACCTGGCAAAATTTAGTCTTTAGTGCTTGCCAGGCCATTTTTCTTGATTTTCCCCCTCCAGAACAACATACTGCAGTTATGAGGCTGGTTCTAAAACCCTTCCAGCAGATTTTAGGGAGTGTAGGTTGAATCTTCAGTAAATGGCAGTTGATCTAATCAAGGAATGAATGAAGGGGGAAAATCACTCTCAGCCCCAAATATGCCTCAATGTGACCTGCTTATAAATGGTGGAATATTTTTCCAGCTTTTAACCTCACTGTGTAAAAGGAGATGTGCAGCTCTTCAAAAAACTGGCTACAATAAAATGCAAATTATTCAAATGTGCAGGAACTCTGGACTCCCATGGAGAGAACGGAGTTAGTGAATAGCACATGCAGGAGTTTTCACAAATCATTGTTCACAAAATTTGGGGGATTTATGAGCACAAACAGCTGAGTTATCTGGATGTTTGTGAGTAATAAATTATGAACCTTTCTGAAAATCTGGAGAGCAAGTGCTACGGTTTTATCCACAGACATTCACTGTTGATCAGATTAGCTTATCTATTCAGAGCTCTGGCAGATACAGGCTGGTGCCGGGGCAGGTGGAGAGCTCAGAGAGCTGGCGTGAGACCCCAGGGCAGCACAGAGCCCGCCCATAGCTTTGGGACCTGACTGCTGCTTGTCCCAGTCGCCTGCCACAGCCCTTGGAACAAAGAGGATGGGAATAACCTCGCTGCCTTGGAGAACTTGGCCACTTGCACTGACTTTTACTCCCTTTCCTTTTTTCCCAGGGTAGATGTCCTATGAGGCATGAAGAATCTCTGCGCTGTCTCCTGGGTGAGTGTTGCTCCCCAGAACCTGAGTCTGCTCATCCGGCACCTACAGAAGTGTCTGGGATTTCCAAGGGGCTCTGCAGTCTGTGCAAGGGAGCCTGTGCCGTGGTAACTTCACAGCTTACCCCAAATCAGGGTTCTCACTTTAGTGCTGAGTCTTCTCCCTCCAGCCTGAGCCTCCTCTCTCATTGATACTTGTGCATAAAATACACCCATCCAGCCACAAAGTTCAAATCATTCCCCAGGCAAGTCTGCCGTGACTTTCCCCAGCTCCAGCTGGCAATCCCATGTTAGAGTCACGGGTGGGAAGCATTCTCCATTCGCTGTGGCACCCCAATCCCCTGCTCTCCCACCCTCAGAGCCATGGTCCGGCGCGCCAGCCCACCCCAGCCACAGAAGGCAGGTCCACTCTGGATCCTGGAGGACATTGCCTTGAATTACCTTTCTGGATCCTGCCCGGAGAAGGCAACAGGGAGTCTCTGGCTAGAAGAGGCAAATTCCCAGTGCACCAGTAACACAGTCACCTCTGCTTCTGTAACCCCGGCCAAGCGGCAGCCCCACGCTCACCCTCCTTGGGGAGCTTTAACACCTGGAGGGCTGGGGAGGTGTGCCTGAGCACGCCTATTCCAGTTCCACCGCCTCTCCTCTCCGGCAGCACACAGCTATGAAAATACGGTCCCGTGCCAGGAAATGAAGTAAGGCTTCCTGACGTCAGCAGGGCACTCACCCCTGCGTCGGGGTGGAGATGGAGCCGCTGCCTGTCCCAGCCCTGGAACGGGATGGAACACTGCTCGGCCAAGCGCCTGGGAAGATGCTGCCCTGCCTGACTCCCGGTACCCACCGGTGGGGACTGTGGCTATGTGTTCCCTCCCTGCTCCAAGCCTTTTGTCTCTTTGCCTGCTTTCCTGGCAGATAAGTGCTTGCAAGGTGGAAGATGAGGAGGTTGTGGGATGCAAACAGGCCCAGAGAAGCTGGAGGGAGAGCGGCTGCAAGCCCAGCTCCAGAGACAGTTTCCTTGGGGCTCTTGCTGTCTGCTCCGCTCATCCCTTCCACCTCTACCAGCGAAAGCCACGGGCTCCTTTTCCTGAAAAGAGCGATTTGCCTTTCCTGGTGTCTCGCTCAGCCCAGCCCTGCTCTCTGAAGGCGCAGTTCTGTCTGCTCATGAGCACTGAGTCACTTTGCCCAAATTGCTGGCCCGAATGGTTAATGAATGAAGGCAATGACAAATTCCCCCTTGCTCTATATTGTGCCTCTGGCCTGACACACCTCTCGGCACAATCCCATGAAAAGCCCTAGCTATCTCCAACGTACTCATGACTTCATCTGTTATTTTAAATATTACTCACTGGGAGAATTTTATTATTCCGATTAAGGAATTGACATCAGGGCCTATCCACACCAAGCACTCACTCCCTAGATTACAGCTCCTAAGCCTGGAAATCCCTCCCGCTCCCTGGAGGTTGTGCTCCTTCCCAAAACCGGGGGAGCAGCTGTACATAGCTGTGCTGAGGTCTGACTGTCTATGGTTGTCTCATCTGCATATTAATGTTGTTTGTTTGCTTGTTTGTTTTAGGGCCCCTGGCTTATTTCTGGGTGCTGATCTCTTTTGAATGTCACTTGTGGAGATTGCCATGAAATGCATATGAGAGAGTCCTCTCTTGTACC
>JANZLQ010000065.1:16261141-16276122 GCA_026212715.1 Elanus axillaris | reverse complement strand
AGTACCCGAGGGTCTGCAGGGATGAGTGGCTTATCGAGTGAAAGGCAACGCTCGGTGTGGCCCATGCTGAGCCCTAGGACAGTTCCTCATGTCCTTCCTACTCTTCATTTCAGTGTGAAATCCTGAGGCTTCTTAGGAAAGGACATACCAGGTTTCTTGACACAAAATTAATCTCAGCTTTAAAGTAGGTCCCAGACTTAGTGTGCCAGCCAAGAAGAAGGCAGTTGTGAAAAATGAGAGAAGGAAAGGAGGAGTGATGGAGAGGAGTTTAGCACAGGCTCAGTGGGACCCAGCCTGTCTAGGTAGATATCCCAAGAAGCTTTCAAAGGTCATGGGCCACTGCCAGCCTATTTGCATCTTGTCAGAGCACATTATGGACTGCCAGCTACTTCCTTACACTTACACAGACACACAAAACCCCATGGAAGGCAGCATGTCCAATTATATCGGGGGTGGGGGGGAGAAGAAAAGATGAGTAACACTAACATTTTCCAGAATGCCTGAGAAATCCTTGAGAGTCAGTCATCAAACACACCCTGTACTTTCAAAAGGCTAATAATGGGGCTACTTTAAAAAAACCCACCCCAAGTGACTTAGGAGCCCCAGTGCTGCTGATTCCTGGTAGGTAGCCTGAGCAGTGGTGCCCACGGCCCTCGTGCTGTGCCGAGAAGGGTGGAGAAGCATCCCTGGTCTACATGGGTACAAATGGCACAACAGTCACACCAGAAAGCTGAGATGATTGTCACCTTGCTTTAGGGACGGGATGCAACTTGCAGATAGAGGCACCTAAATTTAGATGTCTGATGGTTGTTACCAAAATGTGAGCTGGGTGTCTCAGCTCCCAGACAGTCACAAGCTCAGAAGGACTGGCCCCGCTTACTGGATAAAGGTGCCTATTTCTGTGTACGCTGACATGCTCCCAGGTATTGTTGGCTGGATTGCCTGGGGCCTCATCATTTGAGATGCCGCAGGCTATCCTGCTCAGTTTCCAGGAACCCCTCCAGGAGCACATGGGTCTCCCATACCTCCTGTATCAGATCTGGCAGTCTTGTGCAGAAGTTTTGGATAACCTTAGGCATCTCAGATCACTTTTTTAATGGATTGAGTGCTGAATCTCCACTGGTTATTTCAGAGCTGAGATGCCCAGATTATATATAGGTACCTAGATGTAGATGTCCACCATATAGACTTCATTCTGTGCATCAGCATCAGCATAGACAAATAGTTCATTGACGGTACTGTAGCTCAGTCACCAGTAACTCAGTCACCAGCACAGGGATGGCATATAGGATAGATGAGCTGGGGGAAACTACCCTTCTGGAGCATCAGCTCACACCGAATAACCCAGGGGATCTCAAACGGTCCTCGGCACCAATGCGTGGGCAATTAAGTTGACTCCTGGGTGTCTACAGAGCAGACTTCCTCATCGGAAGCAGTCATCCAAATTCCCACTATAGTTGGTGGAGAGAAAGAGGCACTTCCAGGGGAGTTTCAGCTGACCTGCTTCACGACAAACCAAATCACACCTGAGAAGTATCTATTTCTCTCCAACAGAGGTGAAGGGAGACAAGATAATGAATTTAGATAAAGATCTTTACACTTGTCAGCTGAATTGCACAGCAAGTCTCCAAAATCATTTCAACACAATCCAGTAGCAAAATGCTGGTAATGGTGGAAGTTCCTTTGGGTGGGAGGCTGTCGGTAGCAAAACAGCTTGCTTTGGCCACACCGCAGCCCTGGACAAGCAAGCTGGCTGCTGAGGAATGGAAAAGAGCAGCAGCGAAGGCTGACAAGGAGAGGCAGGGATGGCAGCAGGGACTGACCCCTTCAGGCAGCAGGCACCCACACCTCCCCTTCCAGTCCTTGGGAAGCAGGAGGAGGAGGAGGAGGAGGAAGGCTGGGTCCCCTTCTCGCTGCTGGCATTGCCTGGCCCCACTCCCTCCCATGGGGTGCCAATGGCCAGCCCTGCTCCGCCAGCCCCAGTGCCGTGGGGTTGAGCAGCCAGCGAAGCGCGAGCGCTGGAGCCCCTCTCAGCACTGCCAGGTCTGGGGGAGAGAGCGTGGCTGGGAGGTTCAGGGACTGAGTTAGTATCTTTCATTAAGCCAAGTAATAAAGCAAGTAGATGCCTGGGGAGAGACGGTGCTTGACGCTCTGGAATGTGTCTAAATAACATGTTTATTTTTAGTCAGTGGTATTGGCTGCGTTGTGAATTATGTTTGTGTCATTCCTTCTGCTTAGCTACCTGTGCAGTGCATTGACAACACAAGAACAGTCTCACTCCCTGAAAAAATCCCCCCTGCCAGCACTTATCAGTCATACTGAGCTAACATTAGAGCAGCCTCCACCCTGTCCTGCCCCATCCATTTCCCTCATCCTTAAAGCAGCTGAAGTATAAACATTATGACCTGGTGCAGAGGTGATGGGTCTCTAGTCCAGGCAGCCAGCTCGGAGCACCTCTGCCTTAGACAGGAGCGAAGACAAGGGCAGGGGAGCTCCTTTCTGGAAAGGGACACATGGTGCCACTGGGCTTTTTCCTGGGGGTCCTGTTCCTGAATCACTTGTGCTCTAGCTCTGAAAGCATGTACCCAAGGATTATCAAAAACCCTGCCTAAGAGTTGAAACCTTTTCCTTTGGACATAAAGTATGGCACCAAAAAGCAAATGTTATCTAAAAAAAAAATGCAGAAGAAATTTATACTGGCACCCTTCAGAGCTGTTACTTGTCTCTGCAGCCATTAGCTTTTCCAAACTGCATGCTGTGCTCCCTGCCGTTTTCAGTCTCAGGAACAAAGTAAACATTTCTAGTATGTAACAGCGATGCACTTTGCTTTGCTTTGGGTGTTGATTGCTGCCTCCTCTCAAAGAAGCTCCTTTCTTTAAATGAGTAGGTTTTGGCCAATCCCTTTCTCTTCCTGGCTCCTAAATGCCCAGATTCTTGGTACAAGACATTCATGATTTACTGGGAGGGGGAGAGATTTGGGCAAGTAAAGGGCAAGACTTGATAAAATACTGAAATCGGTGCTAGTGAGTATG
Organism: Elanus axillaris; assembly: GCA_026212715.1. Taxonomy (NCBI): domain Eukaryota; kingdom Metazoa; phylum Chordata; class Aves; order Accipitriformes; family Accipitridae; genus Elanus; species Elanus axillaris. The sequence continues at coordinate 16,273,090 of JANZLQ010000065.1, read as the reverse complement.
TCCTATAAACAGAAACTTTCAAACCTGTGAATGACCTGCCAGAGCATCCGACTGGGTGAGAAGACCCTGCTTCTGGAAACGTAATGGAAACAGGCTGCCTGGTCCTCCATGAGGAAGATAACACTCTGCTGTGCTGCAAACAGGATCACTTCTCTATGCAATCCCAGGTATGGCCAGCCTGCTACCTGGAAACCCAGCAGTAGGGGCTGGCTCCTGGAGCAGCTGCCAAAACAGGGCTGAGTTAATGCCTTAGACTTGCTCCTATCCCACAGGGGCAGGTGTCACACTGTCTTTTATATTCCACAAATGTGGAAGCTGGAGCAAGAACAGGCAGAAATAAGTGGAAAGCAGCGAAGAGCACCTGTGGCTGTGATCATTTTGGCTAGGAAGAGCCTTTTCATACAGCTAAACTGGTGCTCTTGAAGGCTGTGAGTGAGTCAAATCAGATTTATCACCTCTTTTAGGACTTTCAGCAGCATGCTGATAAACATTTCACTCACGACAACTGAGCCATTCCCCTAGATGCAGTTTCCTGGGGGTATCCCGTACCCATCCACTCACCAGAACACCTAAGAAGGTACCTTTATGGCAATAACCTCATCTGATTTTGCGCTGATGTGTTCCCAAAGCAGCAAGTTGTGCTGCTATGGATGAGTGGGTGTTTTATGTAGACAGACATTTGGGGAGAAGCTCGCAACTCTCAGGAAACAAGGGATCTGAAAACATACCAACTGGTGGTTTGCCTGATACCCCTAGAAAGACAGACATGCCAAGGGAGATCCAGGAGAATCTCCATTTTCTCTCTCCCAGAAAGGCTGATCCCAAGGCTGGGGAAATGATTTAGGAGAGAGGGGATGGCTGGCTGCATCTTTAGCTAGTGAAGCCGGACTCCCAGCAAAGCACTCCAGGACGAGTCAGCCTTTGCTTTCCCTGCATGCCAGTTCTCATTTTGGTACCCTTGCCTGGGTCCTAATAGTGTTCCCTCCAGTATTCCTTGCCCACTGTGCCTGGAGTAGTTTTCCCTTTTCCCTCCTTTTCCACTCCACGCTGTGGGGTTGAGATGACTGGCTGAGATTCTCACTGCGAGAGGATCTCTCTTGCACGGGTGGCTGTTGGCAATAGATGTTCCAAGACAGCCACCCTGCCCTGGAGTCTGAGGCTGATTTCTCCTGCCAGCAATGCCTTAGGTAAGAGGCTCTGCAGAGGACTGCTGCTGTGCAAGCAGCAGTCCTGGGAAGCAGGTTGCACGCAAAATCTCCTTGCTCTATGATACAGAAAATTCTGCTTTACCACTCCTGGATCAAACACCACTGCAATGACACAAAACAAAGCTGAGATCCACCATAAATCACTCCTCCCTTTTAGATTCCATCAGAAAAAAAAGAAGTGTTGATAGATTTTGTTATCAACAAGCTTCATGCTGGTAGGGATCTGTCTACCCACACAGCTGGCATAAAAGCTGGCATAAGCTCAATATTGTCTGTCCTGGCTAAATTATCAAAAATACGATTGTATTTACATGTTTAATCTTAATCAGACACCTTCTATTGAGCGATATGGCTGCGCACAAATCTGCTGCTGACTGCAGAACCATGACCTGGGATCAGCCAGCAGTTTTGGTTGGTCTGTGTTATCCAACCGAGGCTAATCATTAATCAATGCTGTGATTTTTCTTGAAGGAAATGGGCAGCAGGGGAGAAAAATATATAAGGAACAAGTGTAAGGTAAGCCTATTGCTCCTGACTATTTTCTTGCGGTTTAGAGCAGATCCCCAGGGCAGGCAGTTCTTGGTCGCTGGGTGCCACAAATCCCAGTGTCACCTCTTGGAGCTAGAGAGCTGCTGAGGAGCCACGTAGGTCCCCAGGAATCCCAGTCAGGCTTCAGGGAAACATAACCAAGGAACGTGGTAACACACAAGGCTTTGGTGCTAGCCCTGATGAAGAATATCTTATTGCAGCCCTGGGAGAATAAGCTTCTCTTCTGTGCAGTTTTGTCTTCTGGGGTGTCAGGTGCTTGGGAGCAAAGCTCAGGTAGATGTAGGTGGGGGGAGATGGTCTGTGCTCCCCTGGGCTTGAGCTGGAGACTGCTGGAAGTGCCATGCCAGTGCTGACCTGGCAGGAATGTGAGTAATAGTTGCCAGATTATACGTATAAATAGTTTATAAAGCCAACACTTCAGTTCTGCATGGTAGTTCACCCTAGGTAAAGGTTGTTGCTTGGCCATGATTATATATGACCATAAACCTCAGATGCCTTTCAGGGCAGCTCAAGCACTCGTAAGTCAGCAACCATAAGGGAAGCCCTAGTTCAGCCCATACTGCAGTCCTTCCCCAGCCCAGAGCACATGTGCCAAAAAGGCTGATGCAGCCTTGCAAACACTCAGAGAGATGGGACGGGAAAAAAACAGAATGTGTGTTTCATCAGGGTAGGGCTAGGGCCATGCTTTCAGCATGCAAGAAATACCTTTTCACTCAAACCCTGAGGACTCCCCTCCCTTTGGCAACCCAGGAGGCCAGGGGAATTGCTGTGCAGACAGCAGCAGCCTGGAAGCACTTGGTTTCTGGCACAGGTAGATGGCATGCCCTGGGAGCCTGGAGCTCCTCAGGCATGCACAGACAGCAGTGTGTCCCACCATGGCAGGGGGAGTGCAGGTAGCCTAGGACCTGGGTGGAGGTCACTGGGCAACAGTGAGCTCCATTTCAAGGCCAGCACATTGCTGGGCACCTTCCTTTCACTTGGCACAAGATGATGAATGCAGGCCTCCTTCCACCAGTTCTTCCATCATGTTGTACGTTAAGGTGAGCGAGTTGCTCTTCTAACTTCGAGGACAACACAGGCACATAAGTATCCCCAGATACTGCCTCAGCAGAAGCCGAGGACCACAGTTTAGCTCCTCCCTTCTCCCACCAAAACCCTTTCTTAAATGATTTTCCTGGTACAATTATTTGTCAGGATTGATCAGGTGTTGCATCAACATTAAAGTCTTTCAAGTTTCCTCCTGTCCTACCTGGTAATCATAACCAATGCTTTATGAGATCTCCAACTTCCTAGTATCACCAGCGACATTAGGCTCCCTAAGGGACATAGCAATGTTCATTTGGTGCATGCCTGCTGCACCTGGTAAAGCAGCATAAAAATCTATGACATACTGATACACATTCAAGTAGCTGTACTTAGCGAAAATGAGGGGGAAAGTGCTCTATTCTCTCTGCTTCACTAAGGCAGAAGTTTAAATGGGTGTGTTTTAAGAAGCCTGATAGCATTCCTGCTCCAGCTGCTTGCTTCTGTAAAATGATGCCTTTCCTTGCAGTTTCTACCTAATCTCGGTGGGCGCATAGTCACACACAAACACGCATACCTGGGCACAAGCACGCACACACAGCAGCCCAGCCGCACCCAGCCTCACACTGCCTGCTGTGCTTTTTCCTCCGTTGGTGCAGTATCTATTAAAGCTAGATAAAAATGCAGGACTTTTGGTCGAGGTGTGCTGTTGATGGAAGTGACAGCCAGACAGGTTGAGAGAGAGAGAGAGAGAGAGTGCAATCGCAAGGCAGGAGCACCACTGAAAATGGTTTTCCATAGAAAATTCGCTGCAGGATGGTTAGCATGTGCTACACTGCGATAGGGTCCCTCTGCTCGCTTTGTGAAGCCACATCTGAAAGATCTGCACTCTTTAAATGCTGTCTAGTTCATTGGCTGCATTTTGTAAAGATGGAGCACTTGAGGCCATAGATTTGAATCCTAGCCAGAGAAATTAAGTACTTGAGAACTGAAGCTGAGGCCCTAATGTAATCCATTTCATTATCCTCCCCTTAATTCTATCACAATAAAGAGTGGAAATCTCAAAGGGAGAGTTGACTGGAAAATGCAGTCTGTGCATAAAATCCTACTCTTACTGTTTTAAGTCTTCTGATGAATGCAAAGAAAAAATAACTCTTCAAATATGCAGTCTTAAACACTCAGTCACACATATAGAGACAGACACACGCACACACTCTTTCGCACTCCTTTAACCAAAACCCCATCGTTCCACCTAAAGTTCAAATGGAAATTTCCACTGATGATTCAGATCAGCTGGCAGGACTCAAAGTGTCTCTTGATCTGCTGCTGGGATAGTTTCTCTGTCTCACCTCACACCTTCATTTTACTCCTCTCCCAATTTCAGGTAAGCCTGTGGGGACACCTGCCATCCAACTTCATGGTCACTAAAGATATTGTAAACTTACCATCTTTGCACGGATCTAAACAAGCAGCAGTGCAGGGTTAGAAAAGAGCATTACGCTGTTGAATGCGAAGTAGAAACTTACATACTCCAGGAACTTCCAGCCTGGATGCAGTGCCCCTGGCTGGGAGGAGGCAAGGTCTGAACTAGACAGAAAATGCAGCCAGTTGCCAAGTCTCTGGCCTTGATTATTTTAATTCCAACCTTCTTGACAACTCAGGAGGTCCCCTAAGCTAGAGAGAGAAACATCAGTGTGCAACCATTATTAGTAGCCAAATGGAAAGGACTTGGCTGGAAGGAAGGAGGTTTACAAAGCTTCTGGCTAGCAGTATGGAGAGAGAGCATGTGCTTCAATTTGGACCAGTAACCTCAACCTAAGGAGCCCCTTTCTGGCCTGGCCCTGCTGAGCTGGGCAATTTTTGATGGCTGAGCAATCCAGGAAAGCGTCAGAGATGAGGGATGGCTCTTGGTGTGTGCATAAGGTAAAGGGAAGATTCAGCCTCCCCACAGCAGGTTCTTCTCCTCTTCCATGGTTGTTGCATTGCCCAATAATCCCTTCCTTGTTCATTATTAACAAACTCTCATAACAGACATTTGTTTGCAGTAACAAAATACCAACTGGCACACAAGCAGCTCTCCTGAAAAGGCTGTAAAGTGCTTTTTCCAGGAATCCCTGGCTGCGGATGGGACCTCACCCGAGGGTAAAACCTCGCAGCTGTTGGGCACCAGGCAGTGCCGCTACATTTCAGCAAGCACATAATTCTCCATCTCCGGGACCTGCAGGGACAGGTTCATTTAATCACACAGAAAATTCATTGCCTTTGTGCTTACATTTTAAAAGGCAAAAGGAATCAATATAAATTTTGGCTCTGACCTTCTGCTTGGCGCACAACACGTCCCATCATGTGTGGGATAAGACAAGGTATATTCTGGGGGGGGAAGCCTATGCTGTATGTGAATGAAGGAATCCCACATATGCTATGGATTTGAACAATATTACTGCTGACTCCAAAGGCTTTATCAAGTTACAGGGCTATGAAGTACATAGCGATGAAGTTACCATGAGATCTTACATTATATAGGGTTAGCTTTTCCTCAGCCAGAACTGAACTCACACAGTAGATCTGAAGCTGTGCTGAACCAAACTAAACCAACTTCAGTTCTTACCCAACAACACAAATCCAATCTATAATGATTCACCCATCTGACTAGTAGCATAATTTTACTAGAGGTAAAGGCAAAGGAAAGTGGCAATCCATGTGCATGATTCTGCCAAACAAAACACACATTCTGGATGTGACATGATGGACATGACAGTCTGGTTCCTTTAGCAAACACAGCATCTGTTGCAGTCCTGTTCTAATTAAAAAAGTCTGCTATTACATAACAGCTGATAATCCCCAATCTCCAGAGCAGTTAATCTAGATGTACACATGGTTAAAACCTCCACTGGCCAATTGAAATCTGACTTCCCTAACTACACATTTATAATCATTGAGCAGAGAAATGACACTGTTGAGCCTGTTACTGTTTAGGATGTATCCTAACCTTACAGGACAGCAAAAAATTTTGACAGGTTTGCCCTAAGCCTAACCATCATTCTCTTTACTCATCAAATGGATTTAAGACTAATACAATTAATGACTTGAAAGAAGTTGCTGAATATAAATGAACCATCTCTTCCTGACAAGCAGTCCTACATTATTAAGCAACAAGAGACTTGCCCAGAGAGCCCAGCAGGTTCTCCACTGCTTTCTATCATTTACGTCATTCCTTTGTATCTGCGAACACAAATCCCAGTCAGTCCCTGAACGGCTGAGATGGGATATGCCAGCAAGTGTGCAACGGAGGGATGTCCACCTGCACGGGGGCTGTAATAGCTCCCTCTGGCAAGAGGCTTCAAAACACAGAGGTGTCTCCTAAAATGCCATCAAGATGGGGAGAGCCACGTGGGAACTGCTGAGGCAGCTCACGTCTCCCCAACACCCTGAAAACACAAGCAAAGCAGAGCTGGAAGCAAATGGCTTGGACAAGCACCTGTCCATCAGCCGGGAGAAGAGCCTGCATGACCATATTGCAGTGCAGCATGAACAGTAAAGCAAAGAACCAGCCCTGGAGCAGTTTAGGGACCTGGTTGCAGGCTGCTTGGTGGGGCAAGGCTGGGGAGAAGTGTGCAGGGCAGAGTGCAGAAGGTGCTTAGAAAGGGGGATGCATGCATGAGACCTTCTTGGTGAAGGCAAGGAGTCAGATAAGTAGGAATAGCTAAAGGTGGGAGGGAGAAGATGGGAAGTCCCCAGAGTAGCACAAAATAATGGAAGCTTAATAATGCAACACATTCTGGGGCATGCTGAGCACAAGGAAATCTTGCTCAGGGAGGATCTCAGCAGAACTTGGCATGCCTGTGCCAGCTGCAGGAGTGAAGCACAGAGTTGCCAGTTAATTATGTGAAGGGAGGCCTTGGCTGATGCTTCCAAAGGAGTAAGTCAGTCCATGTGGAGAGGCCTGAAGGCAGGGAGGGAAGCTGCACCCAGGCACTCGTGGGTGGAGGGGCTCCCCTACCCCAGGACCTGCTGGGAGATTCCCTCTCCCTCAGCCACAGGAGAGCTGGCTCCCCAGCTGCGTGCCCCCGCGGGCACCACCACCCCAAGATCTCCACCACCAAATGCTTCCAAAGGTTAGTGGAGTCCCTTGGTCAGCTTTATCTGATGAAATGATGGGAGTGGACCAGGTAATGATGCAATCCTGCAGACAATGCAGGAGAGCAGAAAGATGCAAGCTCTGCCTATCTGGGCAGGGAGATTTTTGCTGAACATGCTGAGCAGGCAGGCTAACTTGCTCTGGTGTACCAGTACAGCCTCGTACATCAGGCAGTCATGGCTTCTGCTGCGGAGCTCAGCCCATTGCCCACTTCAGCCACTCAGAAAAGCCTTCCAGCTGAAAGCACACAAGCTCACAAGCTGTTTCCTTCTATCCCGGGTTCCTTTTAAGGCTCAGCATGGCTTCTAGTGCAGTTACCTTACTTTAGCAAAGCAGGCAGAAATTTACGTATTTGTCCTGCCACTGCGAAGGCCAAGGAGATGAGCATCCAGATCACAGAAGCCACTTCAAGGCAAGGTCACCCAGCTACGGTTGGCTTCAGATCTCTAAATGAGGCTCTCTAAATTTGATCTTAGAGAGAACAGACTAGCAAATCTATTTCTGACATTTCTTCCATAGATCTTTTTACAAACCATTCCTCACTATGTTATCCATTTTGGAGAGCATAGCCAATACTTTGTTTGCATTTTTATCTAATTTTTTCTTGAAAATTGGAGAGGCAACTCCAAGATTCCTAGTTACTACTAAAGCAATTCTCACGAACTGATAGAGAGAGCCTAAACTAAGGTACACATACATGACTTGACTGTGTCCAATGGAAAACAGTCCATAGCTCTGCAGAATCTTTAAGAGACATCTCAAGACCTGCAACTGCAGAAATGGAAAGCTGATTCCACCTGGGCTCTGTCAAAGGAGTCTGTTAGGCTATCTGCTTCATACTGTCGATTGTGTTTGGAGACCAGTCTTTAACAACCAAAGAGAGCCTCCGGCATGCACCAGGATAAAGGTTTAGCACACCTATAAGCATACACATGAGCAGCAGTAATAGGAAATCACTCACTAGTAGCAAATTTATCATTCTGAATACATACTGAGGGAGAAGAAGTATTGCTTCCCTGCTGATGATACATCAAGCACAGAAGCTGGCAAAGACAGATCGGGCCGGGTATCTCCTACTATAAATTCCCTTCAACTGAGCTACAATAAAAAGAGTAGAAGACCAAGTATATCCAATTACATGCTTGACTGGGGTACCTTAATTTCTGTTGCTTTAAATAAAATTGAATGAGCCTCCACACATTCTCTCCCAGGCTTGCTCCATGGATCCCGTGCCCCCTTACATTGCTACTGCAGGAAAGAAGGTAGTTTTGTGACTGCAACTCTCACTGTGCAAAATACTTTTTCCTGCATAAAAGCCAAGAAATTCCATGTTCTAGCCCTGTTCATGGGATGGAGCACGTGTGCAACAAAAACCACACAAAGGAATCATTTTTATCTGGAAAGCCAGCATAACCAAAACAATTCAACCATATCATGCAACCTTCTCCCTACCTCATACAAATGACTTGCAGGACAAGTTTTGCCATTTGCCTTTCTTTACAGACACATGTTTGTGGGTGAAAATCTCAAGGAGGATTAAAGGGGACTTTAATCCAAATGGGAAACACATGCCAAAAAAACTGCCCTCCTTGACAATATCAGATAGGGAGGAGGAAGTGATGGACAGAAGGAATAGTCTCTGAGAGGCCTATCAACAGGGTTCTTTTTCTGCCTTTGCTAGGATTTGAATGGAAGACAAAATATTTCCCCTTTTTGCATAGAAAGCCCACATTGCACTTCCCTTTCCTCAGAAAACTTTAGCAAGCACAAAGCCCAAGGGAAGGCAGAAACTTTTGACAGTCCTACCCCATGACTTTATTTTAGGGAGAGGCAACAGAGCAGCATGTACATCTCTGCAACAATGAGGATCCTCCAACAGAGAAGGCAAAGATAAAAATAGTCCTCTTCCCTTTCAGCAGGCAAAATTACCCTGTGTTAACCTCTAGTAAACACAGCTTCAGGCTTCTAGATGCTTTCCTGAAAAAGTGCTGAACAAGCTCCAAGAGCATCCACCCCTCCCTGAGGACCTAAAGTGTCAACAGCTGGAGACTGCACAGTGCCACTGTCTCCTATTGCACAACTAGGCATGACCTTGGTACAGTTCAACACGCATCCTACCATGAAACATGACATACACTTGATCATCATGTTCAGGAAGGCATATACGTGTGCCTGAGGGGGCCTTTGGAAGCAGAGAAAAAGTGCTATTGTCATCATCATAAGTTTTCGTATCTGAGGGGTCCTCAGGAAGATACGGCACTGGAGGCATGGCTGTATTCATCCCTGGGCCAGAAAGCAAGCAACCATTCCCATTTCTTAGGTGCCAGACGAACAAAACATCCTTAGCTCTCCCTTTTAAATATCGTTATTCAGAAGGAGCTTTCATAGTCTGACCAGGAAAAAGAAAGCCATCTGAAGACTGAGAAAGTGTCTTTTAACTTTTTTTTTTTTTTTTAAAGCTCAGGAGTTAACCCCAAAGCTTGGTTTTCTGTCAGAAACTTATGTTCCGATTCTCCATTTTTACACAGTCATTTCCCCCTCTCCCCCAAATCTACTAATAAGTGCATAAGCAAGAGCAGTAAGAATTCACAATGAATACACAGACTACCTCTGGCATCAAAGCTGGATTTCTACAACATTTCCTCTGCAACATTTACAAGAATTGCTCACTTGAACTTTTACAGAAGCTCCTCACATGCCATTGCAGGCAAACCACAACTTCACATTTATAAAACATCAAAATGCTTGGTACCTGCCTGTGTTTCACAGGTCATGCAATCAATTCCATTCCTTCTTAAGTACTTCCAAGGGCTTTTAAGTATGTTGGCTATTTTCCTTCTTCAGTGGCTGGCTAAACAGGGAATGTACTAATTTCAGTCCTGCTTTTTAAACTAAGGCCCTCCAGATTCCCAATCACTTCTTACTCTGAGAATTCCTTCCTAAACTTGAGCCTCTTCTCAGCACAAGTTCATGGCGTTGCTAGAGAGTCATCATACCTAGCTCTCCCTCTTGGTCATCCCTACTTTTTTGGGGCAGGGGGGAAGGCAGGCTGCCAGGTCCTTGAACAAGCTGTGTTCCTCATCGTTATTTTAAGCAGACTTAGGCTTAGGCCGCCACCACAGAAAAAAGCCCTGGATTCCCCACCTTGGTTCCCAGCTGTGCTTTCCTGCCCATGTCTTCCCTTGAAGCCCCTGGGCAGCAGGTGCATGTTACTGGGGAACTGAGACACCAAATCCATTTCAGACAAGTCAATTCAGCACAGCGTCTGCTCTGGACTACTGTGTGGTTGCAGGAACTGCTACTTTTTACAGCTATCCTCACTTCTCTTGAAGTCAGTTATCCACACTGATATCAATGTTTAATTTTACTCCTCCCCTCCGAAGGATTGTCCTGCTTCTGCTAGCTCTGGAACATTTAAGTGAAAGACACTATATCCTCATTCTTTACTGCCCAAAGTAGTCACCTATGCAGAACTAAAAATCAAAACTATAAAACAATATTTAAACTATATAAACAATCATGTTCTCATTATGGACTTGGAAAATGCAGAATTTTTTCAAACTGCAAACAACCCTCCTGAACATCTTTCGAGAACGTAGTTTTTGTTGAAACTTGAGTTTCAACCACAGAAAAATGACAGGCTGTTAGCCCAATCCTACCTTAGGTCACACTAAGGTTAATCCTTCACTTCAGCTCCCTGCTGTGCAAAGACTTGGAGGTGCGCAGAGAGGTGTGCTTCAGAACTGCCCCTCAAGAGTCCTCCTGACAGAACAAACACACTAGCATCAGTTGATGTACAAAAGTATGCAGCCACACACATACCAGTTCTGGTATTTTCTGAACCGTCTTTTATCCAGGGACAGACAGGTCTTGCTCCATTCTTTTCCCCTCACGTTTCATTAGATCACCTACAGATTTTGCTTTAGCCTGGCTGCAAATTCTGTTTTGACCAAATACATCTTTAGACACTCCCTATTCCTCTTCAGTTATACAAACACACTCTGACCTAGCCCTCATGGTGTAGTCACAATAAGAGACTATTTCCTGCCCCTCCAACCTGTTGAGATATTTTTAGTGGAAATTGAATGCACATACCTGTGGCAGGTGAGGCACCCATGAGAATGTGGGTGTGGCAAGACCTTTGCTTTTCTAGTGTCAAGCGTTTCTAGAGCTTGTCATTCCAACTCAAGGGAGGTGGCCAGCTGTCTAGGAGTCACTCCTCTCAAGGAGGCCCTGCATCCTTTACAAGGAGCAGCTCTACATCTCTCCTCTGTTGTTCTTGGAACTGCAGAGAAGAGACAGAGAATCTTTGATCCCATCAAGGGGCAAGACGGATCCCCTCTGCTGTTGCAGCCTTCCATGCAGGAAAAAACACAGAGATGCTAGAGACTCAATCAATCTAATAAAGAAAGCCTCACACTACTTCTGAAAGGAATGACCCTGCCCTACCTCCTCCAGCAGTGAAATTGCCCTTCACATCACCTTACAAGATTGGTTCAGGACTGACTCTGCATGCCACCCGTTACGTAGCTGGGAGTAACACTAAGGGGTTTTCCAGAGACCCAGGAGCCTCACATGAGCTTTAATATTCATTTGCTGATAGCGGGACGAATCCTGTCCTGCTCGTGAAGGATAAGAAATTTTGTTCAAGCATCCAGCAGCACAGAGGACCAGTTGGGAAGAGTTCCCTTGCTCCATGGAGAACAAGCATTTGCATCTCCACCTACATGCTAACTCACCTTATTCCTCTCTCTCTGGTGCATTCTAGGGCTGTTTCCTCTTACTTGTAGGGATCCCTACCAAAGGGCCCTGTAGAATTAACATAGTCTCATTACTGGGCTTCCACCCCTGTGTCTCTGCACTAGGACCCACGCAGGACGCATGCTCTCTTTCTGTTCTATAAGAATGCTCTTAGCAGTCAACATACCCAAGATCTGCACCCTTACTTATCTGCCACTGATCTTAGACTGCTTTAGAGCCATCAAATTTGAAGGTGACTATTCAGGAGATTTGAGTAAATTGGTACCAACC
>JANZLQ010000065.1:16236453-16251064 GCA_026212715.1 Elanus axillaris | reverse complement strand
CGCCCCGGGGGGGGGGGGATTTATGTGGCGAGAGCTACGCTTGGGTGAATTAGAAACTGGGTGGATTTTCACTCAAGTCCAGAGAGGCCCCCAGGGAAGGGGGTTACGGAGCTGTGGCCACCGGTATTGGGATAAGAGCACACGGAATGGGTTGTGTGGAAACCTGCCTTTTGGCATTAACCACAAGTGGCTGAGCCTCTGGCCTGCAGCTCAGCGTTTGCACTGCTCAGGCAGTGTGCGTGGTGTTCCGTACTCCTAAATTCTGCAGTCGTGAAAGGACAAGAGAAAATCAGCTAGCCAGGCACAAAAATGTAAGAGCATATATAAACTTAATATATAATACATATAAAGAGCAAATTGACCTCTTCAGAAGTGCTGGTGTGAAACATTTTGAAGTACTAGTGAAGGGAAAAAAAGAACGGTCATTGTTCCACCTTGTTTTCTGTTTATGGTAATTGCCGACGTGCAACTTTGAAGTCCCAGAAATATGTAAAATAAACTGAACCGTGGCAACTTGCAGCCTGAAATAAGAGAATAGGGGATGGGTATGGATGCAAACACTCCCCCAGCTCTCTTTGATTGCTGCTGTTCTGACTCAGGCAGGGAGCACGCACAGGGAGAAGAGAAAATGGTGATGGATTTAGTGCCCTCTGAGGGAGAGCAGCATCAAAATATCATGTCATGATGGTAGTTCCTGAGCTTGTTGGTTTCCATCTGGTCTGGGTGTGGCCTCTCTGGTTTGTAGTCCCAATCCTGACTGCAGAAGGGCAACCTTGCAGCTAGGTGAACTTCCTTTGTTTTAGGGAAAAGGATGCTAACCTGTCCAAGAGCTCGGGCTTTGAAAGGATAGCAGAGCCGACTGCAAAATGGAACTAGTGACTGCATTTCTGAGCAGACCTCCCTTTCCCCTGCTGTTTGGGAAGCCCAGCTGGGTGTGTTCACAGTGGAAATGCTGACGTACCTGAGCATCTGTCACTGGATTCCAAGTCTGCCATTTCCGCTCCTCCCAGAACAATGAGGAAAGTGAGAGGAAATCCGAACAAACTCTCTGCGTGACAGGGAAAGGAGAGGAAACGTGAAACAATTCACTGGGCAGCAGTGGAAATGAAACTGCTGCATCCCACTGTGCACAGCAGCAGTGATTTTAAAATAAGAAATTAAAAAAACCAAAACCAAACAAAAACGCCCAACAAGAAACACCCAATGTAGATGCTAGTTATGACCATATGTTTCAAAAATTACAGCAGTCTGAGCCATGAGCTTGCTATATAGCTCTAGTACTAACGGTTAAGCCTGGCCAGCACTTAAACATGAACCCTTGTAAGAGTCACTGGGATGCCTCTGGAAATGGAGTCCGGAAGGTGACAGGAAGTCAGTGCTTGTGATTCTTTGTTGAACTCATTGCTCATATAATATGGTAGGTGCTGTTTTGGTGGTGAGCAGGGTAGAGCAATTCTATTCTGGTAAAATTCCAGTTTGGGTAAGTCCCTTTTGTCAGTAGATGTATTTGAATAAAAGTTCCCTCCTGTTCTAAAATGCTGTTGTGAACACTCATATGATAAAATAAGTACCTCTTCTAAATAGTGATTCTCATCTTGTGCATTTCAGCACAGGGTGCTGCAGATTACACTGGATTTAGAAATTTTCTCTCCAGGGCTTTTAGACTTGGCTTTTGACTAAATACATTCCTAGGCCTACTGCGTGTTACAAGCTCAGTCTTCCTTAGGGGGGACAGGGTGGGAGCATCCACAGTGGATGAATTTTAGTGCAGGTATATTGCCAACTGTTTCATAAGGGATGCATAATAAGACAAGACGGACAGTGCGTATAGTAGATCACAGTTAATGGTAAATGGTCCTATCTACCTGCTGGGATGCCAAGAGAGAGGCTATTGGGATATCCTGACTCCCTGACTGTACTCGGGCTCCTTTGTCGTCGACATCTTTTGTTATGCTTTCAAAACATACTATGGGATTTCGTGTTAAAATGATGCTTTCACTCCTTCTTCACCACTGAATCATTCCTCCCTGCAGCAGTTTCAATAAAAGGGGAGTAAAAATGGCATCAGGAGGCCAGGCTTCACCCTCCAAAACCACACTTACGTGCTCACACATACGCACCTCAGTGTTTGCTTGTCAGAGACCAACATCCACAGTGTACATGGGCTAATATGCACACCAGGGTATGCACTCACACAGACATAATAAACACATGCACTCATACACAAATGCCAGCAGTGTGGCATGGAGCTGATGACCTCACTTTTCATTCTTGCCTCCTGAACACCTCTAGCTGCTCGTATTGATTCCCTGGCTCCAGAGCCTGGAGCATGAAATCGAGGTGGGTGAGCCAGGGGGCAAGAATGTGATCACACGCAGGTGTGCAGAGAGACACTGACACAAAAGTGCTTCGTATTCATTTAATCGAACCAGAAGTGTACTTGTTCATTTCTGGCAAACAGGCACGGGCATTACAAGCATGAGTCACACTCTGAGGGACCAAAGCTTTTGTTCTTCTTATGTGTAAAAACAAATGTTGATGTTATGAGAGGAAGAGACAAAAAGGACAAGGATTCAAGCTTTGTGAGGTGGAGTGTTGCTCTGCCTAAGAGTTTGCTCAGTGTTACAGAATTAGAGTGGGTTTTTCTGACCATCTTGATTCATGCATCTGCAAGTTTCCCTTATCCATTGGGGCATACCTGTGGAGGTGGAATTATCCCTGCATTAACTCCTCTAGTTGTCTCAAGTTAGTTTCTGGGGTCTCTTCTTTGTACCTCTTCCAGGTACTGATACGATCCCCATCATCACAGTCCTTGAGCACTTTTCAATGTTTGTCCCATAAACATCATTGTGAGGTAGGGAAATGCTACTATCCCCATTTTTTTTGACAGAGAACTGAGGCACTGAGGGGTCAAAAATCACAAAGGACATAGTTAGCAGAACAGTCACTTGAAACAGGGTCCCAGTCCTCCCTCCTGCTTCATAACTGCTCTGCCACCGAATCATCCTATTCCTCTGCACCCCTCTTGAGTGTTAGTACCAGTATATATTTTGCTAACATGAAGCCTTCCTTGGGAAGCATTGCTAGGGGTGTGTGTAGCTCTCCATGAGTGCTGCCTCCTCCCTCACAAACTACCGTGGGTCTCACAGACTGTTCAACTGCATGGAGAGTGGCACTTCCACCTCTCATATGTGCTCCCATCCCAGCTGGGCTCCAGCTTAGACCAGTAACACCAACCCACAATTCCCTCCTTGTTGCAAGAGATATAACTGCTTTGTTCCACCAGTGCCCTGAGGCAGTCTCTGGTCCCAGAGTCACTGACCTGTCCTTCTCCCTGTTCTGGTTCCTAAGATCAGTCACTGGTTGACTGTGTTTCACCTATTTTATAGCTACCAGCATTCAGATCATGCTTTCCTTTTCCTACAGGGACTTGCCCTCCCTCACAGCCAAAGAACAGGTAACTTGCTCTCACATGCCACAGACTTGCTTTGCCTCTAAGAACAGCTGCTTTCCTTTGGAGCAGAGGCCTCCTTTTTAAAAGAAAAAAAAAATATATATACATCTTTAAATACAATATCAAAACCTTAAAATAATCCTATGTAAATAAATAGAACACAAACATCACAGTTCTCAGCCTGGAGAGGTTTCTTCAAAAGGGATAACATTTTCTGGCCCTGCTATTTCACCCTGAGATGATGAGCCATCTGAACAGTCTCTTACAGGTGGAGCTGCTTCCTTCAGCAGCCTTTCAGATGTACCTCTGTAATGGGACTGTACTCTACTGGAAATCGACAGTTGCTGGCTTTTTGAGGGTACCCCAGCCCTTTCACCACTCATAGATTCATAAGTTATTTACAAACCAGGTTCAGTCAGCACCAGGACTGGAGGGATTTCAGCAGACTCCTAACCCGCTTCTTTTTGCTGCCTTGGGGAAGCAGAGCCAGGGAGATGGCTTGGGAAACACAGGTCTGAGGAATGGCCACCTACCCCTGCCTTCAGGCTCTGGGATTTGCTGCTCTGTACACAATAGTCCACGTCTCCATCATAACCTCCAACCTGAATCAGGTGGCTGCTCTCCGTTGGCGGGGTCTGTATGTGTGTGGAAGCTTTCTCTTCCTAGCGGGAAGGAGTTTGTGTTCAGATGGATGAGGCGCATGAGATGTGCACACCTGTGTGGATTAGCACCACCAATATTATGATAGCAACAGGTAGCAGTGCTAATAGTGACAATTATTAATGTAATGTCTCCAAGCCCGGTTTAACTTGTGGAGCAAATGCTCTTTCAGCTGGATGGTCTCAGGATCTCAGCAGTGGTTTTAGCACCCAAGTTGAGTCTCCTCGTGCATGGGGAAAGCTCTGTCCTGGACTCAAGAAGTTCACAAACTTCATCCATCGCCCTGGTGCAGGTCTCGAGGTTGGCAGCCAGCTTCTGGATTTTGGCCTTCAGCATGGCTTGGCTCACTTTTGTGACCTCCTTTGTGTATTCTGGCACGAGGAAGCTGTGGGAGCTGCAGAAGACCATGAAGCAGACGGAGTTGTACAGCGAGATGGATGCCCTCTTCTCCGACTGGCGCAGCGTGGGGTCCCCTGGGCCCTGCCCCCGGCGGAGGAACTCCAGGCAGCCAAGGATTTCCCTCATCTGTTTCCGACAAGTCATTGCAATTTCCTGCACCTTCCTCACCTCCCGGGAATTGCAGAGCACTAAGGAGAGATCAGAGGTGATGCTGACGGCTCCCCCGGCAGTGGCCAGGCCCAGACCCACAGCCGATGCCAGGAGAGAGGCTCCCAGCGTTGCCGGGCTCAGGGACAGCCCCACTATGGCTGTGACTGCTCCCGCGGCAGTCAGGGTGCTCCCGCTGACGTTGGCAATCAGGGACCTTTTGCGGAGCTTGTTGAGTTTACGAGCCGCCTTGTGAAGGTGAGCAATTTGGCCACGCAGCCTCCGTCTCTGGTCCAGCAGCTCTGTGTGGAAGTGCTGTGTGGGGTCTAGTGTTTGGGGGAAGGCAGCACCGTTTCTCTCCATGGCCTGTGTCCAGAAACAGAAAAGGCTGGGTTGGGATTTCTATTAAAAACACCCATGAGACATGCTCAGCCTGGACCACCATTTCAGGGGTGGCTTCCAGCCAATTTTTTTTTTTTTTTTTTTTTTGCCTCACCCGGCTACATGAAAGGTTTGCTGTCTGCACACACGTACACGCTCACTTATACACACACATGCACGTACACACATGCACATTTAATTACTGTAACTTTCAGACAGAGGAACTTGTAAATGTTTTTCATGTTCCCTGAGTAGACTAAAATATCTTAAGGGCTGGGGTGAGAGGTGCTATTGCTATTACCTCTGTAAAGACACAAAACGTCTTTTCCAACCCTGGAGATGGAAATTCCCTTAGGATTAAGTGACTCAGTGCCCAGAGTAGTAATGCTGCCAGAACTAATGTGTTGTCCCCATGATGAGAGTCAGAGGCTCTGCAGTATTCAAGGGCATCTTTCTCAAGAAAGGGCAGGCTCGGAGGAGGTGAAAGCCACCCTTCCCAGGTTGTTATTTAGGGGTCTTTTCCCATTAAAGGAGGACAGAGGGAAGCTGCTGAGGGGAGTCAAGGTCTGGCTTTTCCATCTAGGAGGTGAGAAGCTCATTGATGCCTCAGACGGGCATTGTGAACATCCTTCCTTTCTTTAAGCCTAAGTAACTCAAGGTCCTGCAGCATTTTTTTCCTATTGTAACCTGGCGTCAGGGTCTGGACAAAGATGGGAACCATTGTTCTGTGGCGTTTACTCCAACCGGTGGTGGTGGATTCCCAGTGACAGTGGCAGGGAGGCCTGTGGACCTTGTTTAAAAGGTTCATGAAGAGCACATCAGAAAAGTGAGCCTACTTTCAGTGTGCACTCCCTTGGGGATGGGGGAATAGTGGGAAATACAGGGGCCTGTATTTCTGGAAGGTGAATCTTCAGGGTTTCTGTGCCAGGCAATCTGTGTTTGCTCTCTCTGTTCTTTGTCACAGGGGTAGAAAGAAATGTTCCAATAAGCATTTTAAGGTTGCTCTAGGGCTGCAAAGTGCTTTACAAAGGAAGCCAGCATCCTTAACCCTGCTTACATATAGGGAAACTGAGGCAAGGGAGGCAACAGGAGTAATGTAGCATTGCCAGTTGTCTGGCCGGAGCAGAGCTTTTGTGCTCCACAGCACTGCACTGTGCACAGGGCTGTGCTGCCTCTGTACCTAGCAAGGTCTGGTCATAGAGCTAAGAAGCTGTTTGCAGTCCATAATGCCCTCATAGCCAAAAGAAGTCTCTGCAGCAGAAAGACTTTGTCCCAGAGCCAACTAAGAAAAACTACTCATTGCTGCAGCCACCTTTTCACTTCTAAGTCTTCTATACTGTGTGAACTGGAGGTGCCTGGCCCCCCACATGGCACACGATATAGTTAGGATCCTTGTGGCTTTCATTCTGCAGAATCTCTGTGTTTCAGAAGGAGGAAACCATAGTCTTTCCACCCTGAAGCGAGTAAGTAAATAATTCTCACTGCAATTTTTTTCCCTTCTACTTGTACTAATCCATCACATGCAGAATCCTTTAGAGCCTCCCCCTATGCCCTTCCGAACAGCAACCTCAGTCTCTTGGTATCATCGGGCCATTTGAGCCACTTATTACATTGTGCTTTTCTTAGCTGGAGGCAGTGTCCTCTTATTTTTGACACTATAGTCAGAGATGAAGCTGAAAGCACAAGGACTGACACTAAGCTAAATGGATACAGGCATTAAAATGAACAATGAGCACATCAACAGTAACTTAACAACAGATTATTATGATGATCCTTAAATATATCGATTCCTGTAGCCTCTTAACAATTTGTTCTGCAGATTTCCTTGCTGAGAACAGTCTCAGGTAGTAACAGTGGCCATCTCACTGCAGTTAGTAGAACAGTCATTCAATATATAGCATAAGCTGTACAGTGATGCATGTCTTTGGAATACACTGTTCTATGCCAGCATAAAGGCAAACAAAACCAACTCCTGCTCTTAGAGAAAAATCTCCCCAACAATAAAGGTATTAGAGGTAATAAAGGTCCAAAACCTGCAAATGCTTTCCTAATACAGTGCTCGGAAAGACTCCAAAAAATACTGGTTCAAACTTACCGTTAGTTTCCAGCCGACCTCCCCAAAGACAAATTTTGATCTGTTTCTGGAGGAGACCAATTTATAGCTCCTGTGGACCAATTGCTGCGATGGGAATGCTTTGCCTCATACTGGGAGTTTGCCATTTCCTGCTCTCCCTTGTGCAGAAGGATGTGACACACTGGAAAGTGACCTGCGGGACAGCGATCACACATCATGTTCAGGAAACGATCCCTGCGAATGAACATTGTGTGTTCGCTTTTCCTGAGGTGTAGGGGGAAAAAGATTTTAAAAAAATCTCAGCCTATTCCTGGCGCTGAGCTAGTGCAGTCATTCCCCTCAGGGAACAGTTGCCTTTCCCTGAAATAGCAACTGACTTTACTCTGTGCTAGAGTTGCCAATTGCTTGATGACTGAAGTTTCCCCCCAACACACATTTAGAGCCAGTGGAACATCAGCCAGCCAGCTACTTCATTCAAGGCCAGTGTACTTTTAAAATCCCAGCTCTTTGGGACAGTTGTGTGTGTGATTGGATGGAGCACAGCAGTGCTGCGTGACAGATGGAGCCGGTGCTCCACCTCATAAAAGGGAAGCAGCTCCACAGCAAGATGATTGCTCTGAATCCCCATCCCTTCTCCTTCTGAGCAGGTAAAACCATGCAGCATCCCGCAAAAGGAGCGATCTCCCTGTGGTTTTGCTCTGTTACCATGATGGTTGAGAAACAACCATGTTGTTTTCCTAAGGTGGCTGCCCAGCAGTCAATGGTCAGAAAGAAAGGGTCATTGGAATCCCCTCTTTTGCTGTGTGCTGTTGCCTGACAGTTGTGTCAATGGTCAGAAAGGAAGAAAGGGTCATTGGGATCCCCTCTTTTGCCGCATGCTGTTGCCTGGGATTTGTGCCCACGTACAGACGTGGCCAGAGGGAGGAAGCAATGAAGTTGTTGGGGAGGAACAGCCTAAGTGATGCGCCTGGTGCTGCCTTTCACACTGAGCCAGGGCCAGCTTTAATCAAAGACACATTCTTTGGATAGGTTCAGGAAAAAAGGATTTTTTTGGTGGCACTAATTGGTGCAGCCCACCTTAGACCAAAGTGGCATGTGTCCTTATTGACACAGGGCCGGTGGTGCCAGGGACATCTGTTTTGAGCAGTTGTGCTTGAAGTTGGGGCATCTACTTTCTTCCTTGTTGGATTCTTACTTTTCAGGGCTTTTTGTTGACAGGGAACTTCTGATTGGGTCCCAGTGTCCCGCTGGCCTGGCTCATCTGAAAGCTGCCTAGCTGCCACTGAGTAGAGAGGCTTTGCTGTTGAATGTGAGAGATGTGTAGCTGTGCAATTGCTGGAGCTGACCTTAGAAAGGGACAAGGACTGAGAGGCAGCAGGCAGGGAGAGGAGAAGGCTGGGATTACTCATTTCAGTGGCAGCTTGGTTTTAGATTATCTCAAAATGACTGTGAGACAGTATGTCGAGAGTGTTGTCAGGGATGGACCTGCATAAGGTGGACAGGCATGAATAAATAAATAGCACTGAAGAGCTACTTCAACCTGTCACAGACCTGAAAAGAGGAAACATTGTTCTGAAGATGCTTAAATAAGCAATCTTGGTCTGTTACACTTTGTACATACTGCACGTTAACAGGAAGGTGAGTTTTGACACTGAAGGAAACTGTGCTTTAGCCCTTCCCTTTGTTTTAGCAAACATATGCTTGAATTGGAGCCCATCTGCCTTGGCGAAGGTTTGCAGTTGAGAGACACAAGAGTTCTTTCGCACATTCCCAAATAGAATAGGCTTTTTTTACGTAACTGCATCTGCATGAGGACTTGTGCCAGCAGAGATGTCCTTGTTAGGGCAGTGACTTTTGGTAAAAATGAAATAACAAAGAAGAGAAAAAAAAAAAAAGGTCTAGAATGAGCCTGAGAAGATAACATAGTTTTGGTTGCTCTTCTTCCTTTCCCGGTGCTCTTCTTTCAATATACTCAGCTGCAAAACATTGTCAGAAACCCCTGCGATGCTCAGTGCATTGGCGAGTACATGATTAGAGAGCAGAAAAGACAATTCACTTTTTTTATAGTATTCCCTCACAGAGTTTCCTGTACACTGAAAGACCTGCACTTCACACAAGACGAGATGTTGGTCTCAGCCTAGAATGGTTTCTCACAGGGGTCATCCCTGGGCTCCTTTACTATCTAAAGAATATGTTTCCCCATAATCCACCCCAGTAATGAGGTGCATAGCCAAAAAGTAAGGACTTCCCATAAGGAGCTGCAGATGTCATCTTGATTTTAAAAAAAGAAATGTGTAATAGAGTAAGAATAATTATTTCCTAGGGAGTTGCCCTACAGCAGTACGCTGCGGTCTGTTTTTGTGTCCCAAGCATCCCTTCAGTGAGAGTGCTGTGGTCTTCACTCCCACCAAAAATTACAGAGACCCCCTCTGGCAAAGGTGAGCAGGTGGGAATGGGAGCAGGATGGGAGAGGAGCATCTTCTCTGAGCACCTCCCAGGGACTGAAAGGCTTTGCCATTAGCACACCTGCCCAGATGTGAGCACATCTGCTGAGCCACCGAGTAGGTCCCAGGAGCCTGCTTGGAGTGAATTTTAGCTACCAGAGATCTGAGGACTTGTGGGGTAGGTCTGACCTTCGCTAGCAGGGGCCTCACCATCCCACCTGTGGTACATTTTCTTCCAACCCCTCTGCTGCTGCAGTCTTTTTATTCTTGGCCTGTGAAGCACTTGGACTTGAGGGTGGAAGGGGCACAGCAGGTGTTTCACAACTGCCCTGGCCAAAAATGGTCCCTCTGCTCCACCTTTTCCCATCTAGCCACATCCTCTTGAAATGGGCAGAGGCCAGACCTGTGCAAAATCTGCCCTGAAGGCATTTTGTGGGAGCAGATGAGCAGCAAGGGGAAGGAAGGATGTTTTATTGCCTCAGCTCTCTTCCTTCCAGGGGGTTTTGGCAGAAAGGACTGGTCTTTCTGCCCTTGTTGTCTCCAGCAGAAGGGTTATATAGCAGAAGTGTTTGTTCTGAAGCTGTTTGGAGCGACTGCAATGTAAATGTGTAACATTTGAACCTGGAGTTTCAAAGATACACTTCCTTTATTAACAGTGTTTTGATCAAATAATTGAGTAAAATTGAGTAAATTTGCATTCAAATACCATCTTTTTAACTGGGGATTTCTGTTGGGCTTGGTACTTTCAACCTTAACTGCTGGATCCTGGGGCTGAAAGTTGTCTTTTTTTTTTCTTTTCTTTTTCCTGTGGTCAGCTGAATCAATGACAAATTTTAACTCTTCACAGCAAGACATTCATTCAGATTCAGGGGGAACTTGAATAGGCCAAAACTAAAACAAATAAAGCAAATCAGAACAAAAAAGGGCTGCATCGGCTTTTAGCAACCTTACCGGTAGGTCCAAATAAATTTTTTGAAAGCATTCCGGAATGAGACAGGCTGCTCTGGTCTCTGGTGTTTGTGGGACTTCAGCTGAGTCTGGAGAAAGCTACAGAGAGCAGGGCAGGGTGGGGGGAACAGGACAGCCTGTGGGATGGAAATACCTCTTGTTAGTTCCAGTTAAGTAGGATAGTAGCCACGTGCATTGACTGTACCTGCTCCTGCTTTGTGAGCAAGCATTCATGTAACAAAAACACCATCCTAAATTGCCTTGTCAAAACACTGCCAGCCGCATCTGCAGAGATCAAGTATTTCTTTGGGTACGGAGAGTGAATTTCTGCAATCGACTTAGACCAGCTTATACTGCCATTTGCCAGCTTTAATGATATGTTTCAGTGCAGGCTGTATGGCATAAGGCGCTCACTCTGTTGCATAAAAAAACCATCTCCCTGCTTAGCCCATATGCCTCCAGCCTTGCCTGTGGCACAGCTGACGTGCCTGTGTGTGGCTGTATGCACGTTGTGCCGAGACCGGTGCTGCTGGAGGACTTTGTTCCGTGTCTCAGCAGTAGCAGCAGCAGCACCACAATGAGCAAATCTGGCTACTTGTACTCTCAAGCACTGTAGAGAATAGGGAATCATTACCTTATTTCCAGAACTACGAAGAAACCTAATAGCTTGGTGAAAAGTAGAAATTACGTAGCCTGGTTTCTTGTAGCACTTTTCCTGTGGACTTCTTTTTTATCAGTCCAGTAATAACAAGAAACCCCAGCCCACCCCAAAACCAAACAAATTAAGCAAAAATGAAAAAAAGATATTTCCTCAGCTATTCTTTGTTTTTTTTTTTCTAACCCACTCCAGGCACAAACAGTAAAGAGAGACCTGGCTTTTGTGCCTAGCTGAGCTGGTCCTAGGACAAGACGGTAAAGCTGTTTGTGTCTCCCGAAGTTCGACGGAGCCAAGATAAACCTTGTTGTCACTGAGGGCAACCCAGAACAGGTTCTACCTTACACGTTACTTCTCACTGCCAGAAGATGCTCTGCTGGCAGCTGGAAATTGCTGGGGCGAGATGAGGAGGTTCTCCTCTGAAATACCCCAAAAAGTATTTTCAAGGAAAATTCTGTAAAAAAAACATTTAACAACAGCATTTCCTTTCAGTTCCATGGCATTTGGAGCTCTGGGGAAAGGAAAACCCTAAGGTACCCCAGGGAAGAATTAGACTACCGAGGACTACTCTTTTGACTCATGCTTACATCAGGATCCTGATGATCTGAGAGCCTGTCAGACCATAGGATTCTTGGTCTATAAGTCTACTGGCTGTGCCAGACACTGGTGGAGCTATAACGAGGGTCAGAACAGCCTCCTGGATAAATACAGCCTTTTCAATAATGTCAGCATAGTTTTAGCATGCAAAGGGAGGTCCTGCCTTACAAACATCTTGGAGTTTTTTTGATGAGGTCAGCTAGTATGTAGGGAAGGGTGATCTGCTTGATGTGATCTGCCTGGATTACCAAAGGCTTTTGACAAAGCTTCTCTGGAAAGACCTTAAAGAAAAGTCAACAGCAGCAGGATAAAAGGGAAAATCTAGCATGGATAGTGATAGAAGGTTGAAAAAATCATAGGACTCTTGAAGGAAGGTCACCAGGGAGTTCTGCAGGGGTCTGCACTAGGCTCTGTGCTTTTTAACAAGTTCCTAAATGATGTGGGAAAAGGGGTGAACAGCGAGATGATGTGGTTTGCTGGCAATACAACTGACCAAAGCACTGGTGCAGTTACTTGTTTAGAGAAGCTTTTGTTTCAGTAAATATCAACATAAATGTAATGTGAGGTTGATGTCCACTAAGTATCATCTAAATCCATGTTTGCTCTTGCATCTCAAGGGGGTGGATAATTAAAAAAGATTATTTGCAACCTTGACCCATAAATCCCATGACTCAAACTGGAGCCATTTAATTGTTATTAGTGGTCCTAGGCCTCATTCAAGCTGGGAAGCTTTGCAGTAGGTTAACATGAGAGCCAGCAGAGCTGCGGTGTGGAGGGCAGTCACCGGTGTGGTGGTGCAAGGACACTTTTGCCTGGAGCATCCCCACCTCCAGACACCCCAGACCTCCCTGGACTGGTGCTGTGCACTGTGGTGGTGCCATCAGATGGTCATTGTCTTAGGGACGATTTCCTTCTATACCTCCCAAACATTGCTTATACAGGTACAACTGCTCGCACCCGTACTGAACTCAGGATTTGGCAGGAGGTATTTGGCTGTTGGGATGGCCTTTATGTCCATCTTGAATCAAGACTCTGAATTTGACAAACCTGCTTTGGAGACTGGTTGTGGGTTCTGCCTTTAAGGACAAATTGCATTCTTGATACCTAGATCAGATTTTAATCTAAATCCATGAGACTAACATCTCTTGGAGTATCCTAGGGCTCCCCTCTAGGCTGGGAATTATTTTATATTTGCAGCACATCGGAGATTGGGTGACCGTACAGATCAGATGACAACATTTTGTACTGAACTGGTATAGCTCTAGAAAAATGTTTTCACACTTGAAGCAGCTCTGCAGGCTTGGAGAACTGGAACTGGGCAGAGGGGGTGGATATGGCCTCTTATTGTCAGCCCTTGCTTAACACAGTGCAGTCAGGGAGCTGGATCAGGTCTCAGAGAGTAAATATGTTGTTCTATTTTGTGCCTCTTTAGAGAGATGTCTGAAGATGAGCATCCTTTTTTTCAGCTTTAGTACAGACCAAGCATTGCACCTGAAACAGATTTTCCTCTTTAGCCATTCTTATAGGCAGGTTTTCCCACAGTGGGTGGTCATGAAGGATCCTAGCAAAAAAGCAGTCTCTTTCCCGAAAAATCTCTTCCTCAGTAGGAGTCTTTTCCTCCTTAGCACAGTAGACTGTAAGGAGGCATTGGTAATCGGGCCGCCTACTTCTCACCACCTTTTATGTTTCAGGAAGCATACGGTGGCTGACGAATTTCCTGAAGTATACTCAAAAATCACATCAATTTGGATCCAGGACCTCTGATTACCAGCATGAAGCTCCAGACAACTCACACTTTCTTGCTCTTCTGCAGCAATTTCAACAATCTTGGGAGGTGCCTGTTATCACCTGATGTGCAGGGAACCAGAGGTAGGGAGGAAGCTGGTGGTTTGCTCATCGTCCTGTGGGCAGAACCAACTGGTGAGTGGAGGTGGCCTCAGTTTCAGACCAGTGTGTGCTCCCTGAGGCTACCCGGGGACCTAGCACAGCTTTCGTAATACTGATCAGGCCATGATTTTAAATTCCCTTGTTCTGGGCCTCTTCAAGACTGGAGGGTGAGACTTTCCCCATTTTAAGTGTATATCATACTTCTGATTCTAGACAGCTTGATGTGAGGAATACTAATTCAGCCTTCAAGGCCGCAGCATTCTTTTCTTTATATTTCTTGGAAAAGAGAAGTCATCAGTAGGCCAACAGGAATCTTTCCCTTGTAAGGCCTCTGGGACAGAATTTCATTTTTTTTCTGCATATGGAAGTGATGGGACAGCTGTCATAGGAATTCTCATTTGAATACATGCCAGCAATAAGAAAAGAATATTGCTCCATGCAGGTAATTTTTAAAAACCGCTTAGAAGCTGTTCATCAGCTCAATACTACCAGAGGAGTCTAGTGGAAAAGGAACAAGAGACATGGATGTATTCACGGTCCCAAAACTAAGCACTTTACATAACACACCTTACATATGCTCAGAAAGAAGGTGGCAAAACAGCCCACCAGAAGTATTCCTCCTCCTCCAGCTCTTCTCTGAAGATGTCTGCTTGCCCAGCTCCACGTAGCTTCCCTGTTTTCACAGGTGCAGTGATGCCAGCAGCTATTTTTGCCCTTAGTTCAGGGCAGCACTTCAGCTGCTGGACATCTGTGCCAAACTGCTGCTTTCCTTTGCAGACTCTGCATCCCAGTGTCCTCTAGGAAAAGTGCAGGGAACGTCATCTCCAATCCCTGCCCTCCAGCAACACAGGGAGAGGGATCAATCTCTTCTCCCTCAAGGACGTTTGTCTGTCGGCGAAGGGAGACAAGGACACCAGGTGGTCATCAACAGGTCTCGCTTTATTGCGTTGTGCATCGATACAAAT
>JANZLQ010000065.1:16196079-16206159 GCA_026212715.1 Elanus axillaris | reverse complement strand
GCAGGGCGGCGTGCTGCCCAACATCCAGGCCGTGCTGCTGCCCAAGAAGACCGACAGCCACAAGGCTAAAGCCAAGTAAAGCCAAGGCAGCACGCTTTCTCTTCCGGAGAAAATAATCCAAAGGCTCTTTTCAGAGCCACCCACGCAATCATAAGAGAGCTAGGTTATCCGCGCTACTGTTAACGCCGTTTTATACGAATTACTCCACCCGTGTTTTTTTTTCTGATTTTCTTCATGTTTATTAACAGTATTTTTGGCTTGGTGATAGTAGCAACGCTTTCCATGGTTTTGTTAACGCAAAGTCGTGCCAAAAGGTCCTCCCCAAAGCAAGTCTTTTCCTGGCATGAGCCATTTCCCCTTTAGTCCTGAAGCCAGAGCCCACGGGAACGCCGCATGTCGGTGAGAGCCCCCGTCCCTCCCCCCTCTTCCGCCTTTTCTTCTCCGAGAGTGGCTGAACCGGCACCGGAGATACGAGGCGTAATCGTCTTCGGGGAAGGGGGGGGAAGGGGCAGCGGGCCGGGCTCTCCCCGGCCAATCCTTGGTCAGGGCGGGCTTTTTCAATACTTAAAGCTCTTTCTTTCTCCTCGGGAACAAAAGGAAGGGGAGAGCTCAGGGCTATTTTCGGGTCAGTAAGGAAACCCTCCCCTCCTCCCCCCAAATAGACACAACACCATTTAAGGAGACGCCTTCAGAGAAATAATACAATAGATTAGACATGGCTCAGTAGCAGCCCGGCAATTGCATTACTTTTGTTACAAAATATATCCTTAAAAAAAGCGTACATCCGATGTTTATCAAAACATTATAAAACATTGCTTCCTGGTAATCAAACCAATTACTCGGCAAAAAACAAAAAGTCTACACTTCCCTAAAGCCGCCGCGTTATACCGTGCTCGTTAGCGTTTCTTTCGGTAATTGTAGGGGAACAGAAGACACAATGGACCTCTGACGACTTACGAATTGCTGGATCCTTGCTGCAGGTTACTGACGACCTCGGTGCCTCAGCTCCTTTAGGGAAAGTGTGGGTGGCTCTTAAAAGAGCCGTTGGATAACAAAATACGGAGAGCAGGACACTTCTAGTACCATCTACTTCTTCTTGGGCGCCGCCTTCTTCGCCTTGGCCGCTTTGGGCTTGGCCGCCTTGGGCTTGGCCGCCTTGGGCTTCACCGCCTTCGCCTTGGCCGGGCTCTTCGCTGCTGCCTTCTTGGGGCGGCCTGCCTTGGCCGCCTTCTTGGGGCTCTTGGCCGCCTTCTTGGCCGCGGCGGCCGCCGGCTTCTTGGCTTTCTTGGGGCTCTTCTTCGCCGTCACGGCTTTCTTGGGCTTCTTGGCGGCGCTGACGGGCTTCTTGGCCGCCGGCTTCTTGGGCTTGGCGGCGGCCGCCCGCTTCTTGGGGGCTTTCTCCTTCACCTCCCCGGGCTTCTTGCTGAGGCGGAACGAGCCGGAGGCGCCGGTGCCCTTGGTCTGCACCAGCGTGCCCTTGCTGACGAGGCTCTTGAGCCCCAGCTTGATGCGGCTGTTGTTCTTCTCCACGTCGTAGCCGCCGGCGGCCAGCGCCTTCTTGAGCGCGGCGAGCGAGAGCCCCTTGCGCTCCTTGGAGGCGGCCACGGCCTTGGTGATCAGCTCGGTGACGCTGGGGCCCGCCGGCTTGCGGGCCTTGGAGCCGCCCGCCGCCGCCTTCTTCGGCTTCTTGGCGGCGGCCTTGGCGGCGGGCGCGGGCGCATCGGGGGCGGCGGCGGGAGCGGTCTCGGACATCGCGGCGGCGGCTGCGTCCTCTGCGGCGCGGGCGAAGACAATTGGGCTGGCGCGGGTCAGCTGCCCGTATTTTTAGAGCGGAGCCGCGCGGTGATTGGTGCGTTGCAGAGCCCGCCCCGCCGCGCGGCCGGGGAGCCCTTCGGTGTGCTGGATTTGTGTTTCTTTGGACTCACAAAAGTGGGTTTTCCGCGGAATTTCTGCCACCGAATCGCCCCGTTTCCCCGGTGAGGGAGGAGAAGAGCAGGTACTTGCGTTCGGGAGAGTTTCCAGCCGCAAACGGGCGGGCTGAGGTAAAGGAGAGGCGATAAATCCCGTGTGCTGCTGCTGGAGAGACCTCTGAAGAGAGAAACTTTTGTTTTTCCTTGCAAATTAAAAATTTCCTTTTGACATAAATGTTACGGCAACGGCCCAGCCTGATTCTTTAGAGGGTTTTCTTGGGGTCGGAGTTGAAACCTGCCGATTTAAAGCTACTTTGACCGTTTAAATTGATTTTGCAGAGGAGGAAGTAACACAAACTCCCCTTTCAGCTCTGAATATGGATTAAGAACCGGTTCCTTTGACCATGTGTTTTACCTCCTAAAACGCTAAAGTCTAGTGAAATAGTGTCTCGTACAACCTCCTATTGCACTTTGCATAGAGCCGTAAGCAATTTGTTAAGATCTGGAGATTTATGAGCGCACACTTGGTTTATTTTGTCTTCCTGGAATTTCAGCAGAAGGGAGGCAAACTTACCCTGCTACCCTGTGTTGGGGGTTTTCTTCCTTTTGTTCGGTTTCCGTATGAATTTCTGTACCAATTATTAAGTAAATCAAGCTATTTGCTTTTCATGTTGCTTTTTCAATTCCAAGTAAACAGTCACTTGATATCTGATGTTACAAAACTGCAGCCTTGTAAAAGAAAGCAACCTCCTAAACTTCTGGTGATACTGAAATTATCTTTTGTGTCTCTAGTAATTTAAGATGTGCAAGGACTGGCATAGCAGTTTAGTAGTTATGCTCTTCCTTCCCAGACAGTATTATCTTGCTATGCATTTTCTCTAATAGTAATAGAATTTAAAATCCTGTTACTGTTTGTTTCGGTTTTGGTGGGGCTTTGGGGCTGGTTTTTTTTTTTACACATTTCACACAAGATGTCTGCACAAAGGTTTATCTAATGCCAATTCTGAATCCTCTTCCCACTCGAAATAAAACCCACCTAATTCTCCCTTATGCACTTTACAGCCATGGCTGAAATGAGGAAATGCTTTCAGGACAAAAAGTAGAGCACTTTGTGTTAGATAACCTGAGTTTTCACAAGGGGAGAGGTGGGCCATAGGTCGTTCCTAAAGAACCAGGAAGAATTCAATCAGTATCGATATTCGGTGGAAGGTGATGTAATATGCTGAACGGAACAGACCTCTGGAATAATATTTCATTAATCTCTACCTGATTATAAACAAGCGTGTTATCCATTGCTTTTTGTAGCTATTTAGGAATCACAAAGGCTACACTTCAGCCTTGCCCTCTGATTTCCTCTGATATTGCCAGATATAACATATAATGTGAATACAGTATTTAAGTCCGTATTAGCAAACAAAATTTCAGATTGTATGAAAAGGTAGTTTGGGGTAAGTGTAATCCTATTCCCACCTCATTGCTTCATTTACAACGGCGGTTTTGTAAATACTGACTGTGTATGTAACAGGAAAAGATTTTAGTCTGCTGTGAAATTGGGTTTCAGTGAATACAAACCCACGAATAAATGCAATGAAGGGGAAAATTGTAACCTGCACCCTTGAAGCAAAACGTATCAGGAAAAAAAAAAAAAGAGGTTGCAGAAAAAGTGCACCTAAGCTCTGAAATGCTTCAACAGGAAGATATTTGAGAGAAGGGCTAATCAAACTGGGAATTTCATGGTCTTGTTTGTAAAAGTTACGTAACATAAAATACAGATATAGGAATGAAATAAATTGGAGTGGATGTGGTACTGAAGATGTACCTTCAGAAATTTCCAAAACTGAAGTAAATAAATGTATATTTTTAAGCCTATGTCCGGTATGTGTTTGTAAATCAGTGAATGAGCCTTTCCATTGACTTGACTTGACTACATCGTGAAATAAAGCAGCCATGCTCGGAGGAGAAGACATTCAGCTACCAGCTACCAAGACACTTAATGGCACACAGACAGGGGAAAAGTGTAGACCCTGAGTGACGTGTCAGCAAAATGGAAACTCATGTTGCCTCCTCTTGTTATTTTGAACTCGTCCATATTTACTTCAGTAACCTTCACTGGAGGAGATTTAAATGCTCCAGCCCTCAGCTGTGGCTTCACAGAGTGTTGATTCACATTTATTGGTGGCTGAATTTGAGGTGGCTAAAATGGTCACCATCCCAGTTGTCTGGCTTTTCTCCCAGCAGTTGCTACCCTCTCCCCGTTCCCAACAGGGACAGCTAATAATATGTGTAGCAGCTTCTGATCTCCAACGGTTACAGTCTACTATCTTAAAATAAGCTTCAGAAATTTTGTGACACAGAGAGAAGCTCTGATCTTTCTGGTTTAGTGGCTTTGCAGCAAAGATGTAAATTAACTTCAGCGATGTAGACTTGCTCATTGGGACATAGGTACTCCTCTGCATGAAAAAATGTATGCAGGAACATTTTGGAAAGTCAAGGTGCATTTGGCAATTGTAAAAAGATTTTGCTCCGCAGTCAGAGCAGATAGTGTAGGACGAATGGACAGATGTACTCGGGCAAAGAAAAGATGTGGTGAAGGGTTATATAAAAGGCAGGAATGGCAGTTTCACCTCCAGCAGAGCAAATGAGAAAAGGAAATAATCCTGGTTTTGGTATAAAATACCGTAGAACGACTTAACGAAGAAGGCGCCACAGCCTCTGACATGCAGTTTGGCTTTTCCAGTGGGACTGGAGGGAGGCAGAGCTCATCATTCATTAAAAGAGGAGGAGAGTGGTATCAGGATTTCCAGAGATACTTTCAGAGAGAGCATCACTGTAATGTCTCCTACATCTGAATGACTTCAATCCTTCCCACCTCATGGGCACGCCAGCAGGCCACGCTACACCACAAACCTGCACAGGATTGCAATGTGAATCCCGCAAGTCTCTTCCCTTCAGAAACCCAGGTCTGTCCAACTTTTGCAGTTATCTGTTAAGACCTCTTGGCATAAATAAGGAGACAAATGAACCACAGCCAAGGGCTGGCACTGCGCTTGAGAGCTATCAAACATTCCCATCTCCGGTTTAGTACCTGCCAGTACTTGTTCCTAAGAAAATGAACTCTGGGTTATATTTAGATATTTCTGCAATAGTGAGAGGTAGCACAGTAATCGTTCTTCTCAAGAAATTTTGTTAGGATGCATTAGCGTGAGAGCTAGCCACACAAATGTGGCTAATGGGCTGCTCTACCTGCTGCAGGCGAGTCCTGTGGTCATTCTTGGACAGCTGGAAGACCTGCAGCTGCTACGCCTGTGCTCCACGGCCCCTCTCCTTCCTTCAAGTGATAGTTTCCAGAGAGATTTAGGTGAGGCCTTTACATGATTTGCTGCGCTCCAGCATACATGTTCCACAGGAAAGAGGTGTAAATACTCCCTACAACCATGATTATGCTCCTATTAGTGTTACACCCATGCCTTCCTTGCCCTCAGTGACTTCATCCTTCATTTGAGTTACAAATGTAGTAACAACTCCTGTGATCAAACCAGCCAGCACAGTTTAACAGCTTTTAAACCGTAGCTGAACAATTTTAAAGTGGTACCTACCAAACTACAAACTTGTTGCAGCTCAGCCAACACGTCTCTGCCTTCATAACACTAATGTTGCTGCTGCTCTTAAGACTCCTAAGCGCGCTGAGGCCACGCAAAGCTTTTTAAATCCAGTGCGTGGCTGAGCATCTCCAGTGGGCAGGACAAATAGGGTAGGGCAACCCATGACTGTCCCCATAGACTCAGCTTCCTGGAATGTTGCACACTCCTCCCTGTACTCTTGGTTAAGGGTTGGGGCACCTATTGTGGCCTCTCTTCATCACTGTCGTGGCATGTCATTTGGGAATTGAAAACCGATAGGCCAAAACTTGGAGATGTTCAAAGTTAGGAGGCACTGAGGAGGATGTCCTTCCTGGGAAAGCAAAAAAAAAAAAAATAACCCAGCAAAAACTCAGGGGGCCAAAAGCCTTCCCAGAAAAGCTAATGAGGAAATAGGATGCACTTTGTTCTGTACTGTATGGGAGTTTACCAGGTTAACACATTTTTTTACTTTTCTCACACACAGGCACAGAAAAGGTCCTCACTGTCAGTCAGATATCAGAGAACAGAATGATTTTTACCTTAAAGTACTCTGGTCTTCTGAAACTAACCTAAGGCACTTAAGCAACTGTCTTCTGGACCCCCCCGGCATGCACTGAATGTCGTCACAACCTGGGATTGAGGACCTCAGGCCCTGAGGCGAACTGTCCATGAGAGGGAAGCAACATTAACAGAAGCTCCACCAGCCATGGTTCCCCAAAGAAATGGTCTCCTCCTGAATCAACAGTGCCTCTCCTTCATCTGCATTCAGTAGTGAATTCCACCGAGGAAGGCTACCACCACGCTGTCCTTTCAGAGCAGCCTCTCCATCAGCACTGAAGCCTGGCTGCTCAGAGAAGCGAGCAACCCACCCTTCCTCCCCACAACACCCCGGCACTTCTGTGTGCCTTCTGCATTCCACTCTGTCCTATGTGTGTGCCAGTGCTCCTGTGAATGCTGCTAAAAGGGAGGGAGCAATGTGACCAGCCCACATGCCCCCTCCAGCCAGAGCCGCGTACCTACGGAGGGACAAAGCGTCCTTGGGCACGTAGTGCCATGCACAGCGGGTCTGCAGTCCGCCCTCTCCCTGCCTGGCGACACCCCAGGCGCTGATGTGAGAAGCTTCCAGGTACATTCGCGTTAGCAGGCAACCCATTTTTTTGCCACACGGGCAGTGATGGTGGTGGCACCCAGGCACTGTGTAGGCTGGACTTCTTCCACCGATGAGAGCCAAAGCACTGCGTCACACACCGTGTGAAGATGCTCTCATTAAGTGATGCTGCCTTGCTGGTTTTCCTCAGAGGTGTGGGGCTGAAGCAGATTCTGGCTCCAGATAAGGCTGCTTGTGCCATTTTTCTACCGCAGGAGTACTGCAAGGTAGCGTTTGGGTGCCAGCAATATAGGCTGGCTGCCTTCCCATAGAGGGGAGCAAAAAAGTTTTGAAGAATTGTTCAGTGTGTAAGAGCGCTGTGCCGTAGCGTATGGTTTTTACACTACATGGTTTGCAGCTGTGCATTCCGTGGGCTGGTGCCAGAGCGGTACTGTCCCTGGTTAGGATGTCATCCAGACTGCCAGGGGCACTGGAAGGGCCGGCTGGTGTCCGGATTTACCCCACAATATACAAATGAGGCCAGTCACTCAGCACTCCTGCTATCAGGCAGTTAGGAAGTCGTGAATCTGGCTTCACAGGCTCATGAGAGCACATATATACAGTGTGGGCGCATTCAAGAATAATGCATTTCACCTATTTTGCCTGCAACCTGCTTTGTATGGTTTGGTCCCAGAAAGAAGGACTGGCTTCTGCAGTAAGTGTATTAAGTCTAAATATTGGTCTTCCTGACTTAGTTTTTTTCTGTTTTGGACACTGAAAAGGCAATTAAGTTTTGGCTGATTCATGCATGAAATAAGAAGCAGAATAACAGGTTTCACTTTTGTGTGCTGTTTGGGGTTAGTAGTTTGTAACATCTTACATTTAATTGTATGGTTAACAAGACCAGCACACAAGGCCAGCACTGAGCAGCTAGGAGCAGGGATCAGCCTGTGTCCGGCTATATAGAGGTGGTAAATAAAGCGAAACCAGCTGGGGTTTTGGGTTTACCCAAACTCCAATAGGAGACACCTACAAGAAAGGAAACTTAATAGTCCAAATTACCCAAAGCTGTTGAGAAAAGGGCCTGCTGATCAATAAGTTAAATGTTTGAGTGACTGATATTAACCGTCCAGATCTAATGCACATTCCTTTGTGCAAATATCTTCCCTGTAGGAAAAGAAAAAAAAAAAACCCCGAAAAAAACCCCAAACCTAAAGAAAAAAAGAATCAAAACCTAAGTGGACGCAAAGGTGTAATTTGTGCTTCTTTTGTTAATTCTTTAGAAGAAAACAAGCCTTGACATGCTTGAGTACATGGAAAGGATTTCAAGGGTTACCAGTCACCCACATCACTGGATGAGGACAGGAATGTTTGTTTGCATTTGACACTAATGAAAAGAAAAGATTCTTACACTTGAAAATGGTTCAGATTTACATTTTTCTTTTTTTCATTTTACAAGATGTGCTTATTCTTCTAGCATGGTGAATGGGCTTAGCTCTGGTTTTTTTTTTGGGGGGGGGATGTCATCTTCTCCCTAGGGTAGCAGGGTCATCTGGTTATAGTCTCTTCAGTGTTGAAGGAGACACTAGCTCTATTGGGGACATGCAGTCCATAAGTCTGGGAGAGGACAGAAGAAGAATAGAGTGTAGTAGCAGAACTTGTTTCTGCAGTTGAGAATATCAGCATGGATCCAGAGTGGGGAGGAATGAGTGGGCAATATGAGTGGGGCAGCCCTGAGACTGTGCTGCCCTTTGAATTACATTCTGGACAGAGACTTATGGTCATAACTCTGGAAGAACGGAGTAATTCACAGGAAAGTTCCATCTGGGCCGATATCCCATCTGTGACAGGCCAGTAAAAAAAGAGTGTAATAACAATAGCTGATATCTCATAAAAATGATGCCTTAGGTCCTAGTGATTTGCAGGCCGGGGATTCACTGGGTCTGGGGGGTATCTCTGAATTGGACAGCTTTGAATGGATTTTCCTCCTGTATGGTTATTGATTCCTTTCTCTGGACATAACATCTCTCATTTTTTATGCTTTAGGATGTGCCTTTAGCATGACAAGTTATAAAAGGCTGAGGAACAGGTAGAGTGGGAGTGGTAGACGGACCAATGGGTGATGGACATGTATACTACACGGAGTGTATCCCTTCCATAGAGGAGAATCTCATTTACATACACTTCAGTGTCCTCAGTGTGTCTGCATGTGTTACAAAATGGTGCTGGAAAATAAACTTTCTGTGGTGTAGATGAAGTGGGACAAGGTGGCAAAGAGAGTGAACCGAACCCCTTCTCCTGTAGCTGAAGCGAGGGGAAGAGAATATATTTCAAGCAGAGGGAATGACGACAAGTCATTTGAAAGAAAAGTAAAAAAGAAATCGAGTCTTCAGGGCCAAGCAGAGACATTCCTATATAAAATATCTGAACTAAAACATCCTGGGAAAGAATTACCTCACCATTATATTTTTAGATGCCATCACTCACAGACCTTCACTCCTGGAGTTGCTGTGACTGAGGCAGAACCAAATGCCAATGTCAGCGAGATAAAGGGTTGTCAGAGTTCACAAAGATCTCCCCAAGACCTTCAGCTTGAAGGGCTCTCTGTCTCTGTGGATAATGATGTGTGTATTCAGCCATGATAAGCACAGGCAAATTCTCCATATTGGCATTATGCTAATCTCATACGCCAGTGGGCCCTGACCTACACAAGGAAGACTGCAAGGAGAGCCGGCAGAAATAACGTGTGGATTTAACAGTCATGATGGCTGATTTTCAGAGTTGTGAATCATAGCAAAATAACAAAGAGAAATGTTGTCACTGGCTATGTACACATCGGTGAAAGGAAACCATGTTATGTGAAATAAAGAGTATCTGTCTACTCTGAATGATGTCAGGCCTTTGAAAACATGGAGGTACACAGGCAGATAGCTGACAGATATTTTAGTTCTGCATTTGACATACATGACTGATTTTCATGCTGTTACTAGCAGTGATCTAATGGGAAATATAATGCTTTCTGAATGTGACCAGGATGTCTGGGACTTAACATGAAGCAACAGTCCAGACAACAGGATAGAAAATAAAGGGCCTCCTCCAGTTCTATGATGAAAAACACTTTTGTGGACTCACCGATGATGCTGTAATCTGAGAGTCAGGCATAGCCAGCTTCTACAGAAAAACAACATGTCGATAGGTGCAATTTTCCTCATAATTCACAGCAAGAGACCACGGAGGGGACCTGACAGTTCTTACACTTAATAGCCGATTCTCAATACAACCCTCGAGTCCTTGCAATGCAAATCAGAACCGATGAGACATGGTCAGCAAGATCTTAAGAACGGTACGCGGAGGCCTTAAGGCCGCCGGCTCCCAGCTCAGTGGCACGCTCGGCCCCTCCGAGAAGGGCGGCCCGCTCGCCGTGGCGCCGGGCGGAGGGGAGGACGGCGGGGAACGGCGCTGC
>JANZLQ010000065.1:16153304-16165579 GCA_026212715.1 Elanus axillaris | reverse complement strand
GCGCAGCACCTTGCGGTGCCGCTTGGCGCCGCCCTTGCCGAGCCCCTTCCCGCCCTTGCCTCTGCCGGACATGCTGCCGCCGCTCAAGCCCACGGAAAGCGTGTGGCCGGAGCGGGGCGGCGCGGCGGCTTTTATGGGTTGGGAGCCGACCTGGTTGAGGACTGCACGGAGCAGGGGCGGGGTTCCCGCCTTTTTTTCCTGCCGCCCTCGGAGGGCGGGGCGGGGCTTCGGTGCCGTGACCGGTTGCTCAGCGCTGCAGAGTCCGCGAAGGAAACACAACGGTGTGTCGTCCACCCCCCCCCCAAGGAATCCCAACGTCGTACTTGTTCGTAGCAATTGGAAAGGTTTTTTCCTCCTCCTTGGCTTTGTCTAAACCCTTTTGTTACGCATACGTGTCTGTATTTTTTTTTCTTGCAATGACAAGGAATTACTTTAAATTCGCATTATTTTCATGCTGTTCTTCATTAGCTGCTTTGTTTTATTTGTATTGAAAGTTCTATAAACTTTGAGGATTTTTAATGTTTTGAAATCTCTTACTGGCTCTAGGGAATTTTCCACAATACTTGTGCTGTCAGGCTTTCTAATATATTGGGCTTGTATTTTGCTTTCCACGTCTCATTTAAGAAATGGGAAGATTGAGTCTCTCTTCCCATTATTACATAACCAATTATTTATGTAAGCACATATTAACCAGAAGGCAGAATAGAATCTCTTTTATATTATTACCTTTATATTAGATTGTGACTTTTCCTAATTTTGCTCATTTGGACTTTCTGCTGTGGGGATTTTTTCCTTATTGTTTATAAAATATGCTTTAGTGTAACTTAAATTTAATTTATAATTTGTGCTACCTTAATTAGCAAGAAAAACACCTTTCTTTTGCACTACTAGTGACAGTCCTCAAGCAAGACCACTTAAAATGTTGTTCATTTAGCATGTGTAGATTAAGGACTAATTCACAAGATGGAACAAGCCAGATTTAATTCCGTGAGATGGAGGCAAATGACTCAGCCTCTAGTGTACTGAGACTATGTGGTGTCTATACTCATGGATTTTTACACTCAGCTTTTGGTTTCCGTTTGTAAGTTTTCAGCTACCTTGCTCATATTATGGTTTTGCAACCTCTAGGTAATTAATCTGATGGTTTTTCATATGTGTTGAATGTCTAGCACAATAAGATGGGGCTCCTGTAGGGTACTGTGTCTGTACTGATAACCTCAGGATGAGGAATTAGAATACACAATTAGTAATTTAATACTGACTTAAAAAACATAACTCATTAAATGCTAACAGAACTTCAGTCTTCAAGTTTTAAATCAATAATAGACAAAAAAATTCACTATCAGAAACTAAGATATTGCAAGTATATAAGTGAATAAACTTCTGGAAAAATATTAATATTTTTCCAACTAGTAGTTTTGAATTTTGTATGAGTATTGGACAGTTTTTCATATTCCTTGTGCTTTCCACTCACTGGCAGCTGCTGCTTCTTTCCCTATTCAAAATATCCTTTGCCACTTTCAAAGGAAAAGTGGAATTGCAATCTGTCCTTTGTGAATGAAACACGTTGCACAGGTCTCATTTTATCTTTTTTTTTTTTTTTTGCAGTGTTATCATGCTCCTGTGATCCGCCGTGCTGAAAACATAGATCTGATCTGGCCTATCTGGGGAAAAGAAACAAATTGTTCCCTTGTACTGAAAACCTGGGCAGTTTTGACAGACCAGCACATCCCCACAATGGAGGAGAGCTCGGAAGAGAAGGGCGAAAAGCAATGAGCTTGGGGAATAATGTTCTGTAAAGAAAACTGCACTTACCTCAATACCAGGGACACTGGAGGGTCACCGTGGTTTTAGGCAAGACGGCTGCACCAGTGAATCGCCAGGTTCCCTCAGACAGGTAACAAAGAATATTGTCCTCCTGAGCAAGCCAGGCCAGCCTGGTGGGGAAGCAGCGGGCGTATGGCTCAGCCTAACGTAAAGTATAAAAACTGGACAACAAAGAAATCTACGTTTGAAGAGAGCAATGGGCTTGAGATGGTCTCGACCAGCATATTCCTTCCCAGTGACTGGGGAGGCCCAGCGTTGTGACAATAAGTGTATAGAGACCAGTAATGAGAATCACGTTTGCGCTGTGATTCATCTGCATATTGCAAATGCTGTATTATGCTTGTGGTGTGATTTCTCACTTTGCTAAATCAAAATCCCATGTAATGCCAAACATGCTCAATAAGGATATTTGATATTAAACATTAAACTCTCCTCATGCATAATATCTAAAAGAACCTGGTTGGAGAGTATTCAACTCTGACAGCACGGAGATGTGGTCAGCTGGGACCTGTCTCTCCACGTGGGTAAGACTGTAAACTGCACAAGATCCGATTTCTTTGGCACACTTCAGGCTTCTAAATCTACCCCGATGGTCGTCATTCCCTGTACACTCGTGCCCACACACTCTACCTTCGGTTCGGCATGAGCCACGCTACAAAGCTCACTGAGATCGAGCAGCCCACATGACTTCGGTAAGAAATATTTTAAGCACAGAAAGCTTTTACCTTGGGGCTGAGGCCCAAGTCGATGTTTGCACGTGTGAATTTGCCATTTGGAAGGAATCTCCTGGAAGTAGCATGGTTGCAGGAGTGGTTTATGCTGCGTAAGTAAAGCTAGCAAACAATGTCACCCAATGTTTAAACATTGAAAAGTTACAGCTTCCCAGCGTGTGGATCACATCTATCTGTTGGCCAGGTATGACAAGAGATCTGGGAGGACTGTGGTCATGAATTTAGTTTAATGATCGGTACTTTGATAACTAATTTCACCTCTCCCCTCCCCCTTCCCCACCAGCTGAGACGGTCAGAGGTGGAGACCCCCATTCCCATCTTTTTATTTGAAGTCTCCCCTCAGTCAGAGATACAAGAGGTTGGGCTGCAGCCCTGGTTTGGACTTTTCCAGCCTTCTTCTAGCTGCCAAATCCAGAAACTACCCAGGGACTGATAAATCGAGAAAAGACCTCTGTCAGAGCCCAGCAGCCTGGGCTGACCTTCGAGGATGCAGTTTGCCACGCACAGAGAGCGGCTTCTTACAGATCAGAGGATGATCCGCACGGGGGCAAAAATCTTCCAGAAAACATCTCGCTTCCCCTGCCCCATGCCAGCTGCGGGCAAGTGCATGTTGTCTGAGTCACTGCCGTGTTGCTCTGCAAACCAGCAGGAGCTGAATGCCGTTTCCTCATGGAAAACAACGTCACAGGATTAGTCTCCAACAGCGGATCACGGGAAGGGACACTGCACACGCACTTCCAAAGGAATGTTGTACTTGGCAGGCACCGACACCCAAGCACTCACATGGTCCTGCCACCACTCACACCTCCTCCCCACCAGGCCAGATGTTTCAGGGCTCCTTTCAAAGCAATGCTGTTTGTTAGAATCACAAAAATACACTTTCTGGGGTGTTCCTCTCACACAACAAGGTACCGGCTGTTCGGGACAGCTGTTCATGGCCAGCCTAGCATGGCTTTGGAGTAGTGAGTGTGGCGTGTCTCGGGCTACCTTGGAAAGAGAAGGTTTGCGTGGGCCTCACCCCCACCACGCCGTGCACAAGCCGCAGTCTTGCAGGCTCACTGACTAGCCGGTACAGCGGAACAGGTCTACGAGGAGAGGCTGGAGGAACTCCAGGCTGGGGTGTTGGGAAGATAGTAGGATACCCGGTTCCTCATGTGAAGCTGGCTTAGGACATGGCAAAGAAGGGACAGGGTCAATAACCTGCAGCTGGGGGCAGGGGAGTCCTTTTGCCTACGTTGTTTTCCTCCCTGGGCTCTGGGTTTCCCCCAGGAAGGCACCAAAGGACCTCTCCAACAAGGGCTCCAGGCGGTTTCCCAGGACGAGAGTGGCCCATGGAGC
Organism: Elanus axillaris; assembly: GCA_026212715.1. Taxonomy (NCBI): domain Eukaryota; kingdom Metazoa; phylum Chordata; class Aves; order Accipitriformes; family Accipitridae; genus Elanus; species Elanus axillaris. Next base: position 16,161,683 of record JANZLQ010000065.1, on the reverse strand, counting down.
TCAGCGCTCTACAGCACCCCACGCAAATCTGCTCCTGCATTCAAGTAAGGGACAGCAAAGAGCAAACCAGCTGCTCGGCAGCCACAGCTGGTGCTTGACCGCTTCTCTGAAGCCCTTACTCTGCTCTCCAAACTGGCGTTTGAAGCAGCACAGGCCTCCTGATACATTGACCGTTGATTAAGCTAGAAAGATGTATCGTGACAGCATTGTAAGCGCAGTTTTTCTTGCACAGCTGGGACAGATAAGCTCCTCTCCTTGCCTGGGCTCCTGCGGTCAGGTTACTGCGCAGTAAGTTTTGCTGTTGAACTCGGCCGGCTCTTACAGGGTTGTAAGCACTTAACAGCAGCTGAAGTACTGCCCTGTCCAAACAGTCTCTCTGGGGCATAGTTCTCCAAGTGATGAATCTGCTGTGGGTATCCCTGTAGGAATGTGTTGAATTTTGTCTTGGGCTGTGTGTTTCTGGAGGAAGCCAAGTCTGGAAAATGGTGACGTGCATTGCATCGGTGTCTCCAGACACTACCGCTGTGCTTTGTCTTTGTTACAGTAATACTTGGTTAGAAAACCAAATACTTTGGTTGGAAACCCCAGCTGCTTACAGGGTTTTATTTAAGCTAAGGCTCTGGACACAGCAGCAGGCTTGCCTTTAAGGATGCAGCAGTTGAGAAACCCACCACAACGCCCAGGTCCTGTCCAGGTCCGACCAGTCATTTCCCAGCCTGTGCCAATACAAGCAGCTACTCTGCTTCAGATGCAGAACTTTGCACTTCTCTTGGAGAAATTGTGCAAGATTTCTTTTGACCCATCATACCTCAAGTTTATTAAAGTCCCTTTTAAGTGAGTGTCATACTTTTGATTCTGTCTACTCTTCCTCATTTAGTATCACCCACACATGCTAAGGCTACCTTCTCTCTTATCATGCAGGTCGTTCCAGAAATCACCAAAAGATATCAAATATTCAGCCCGAGGCCTTCTTTTCTTTACTGGTTGCCCGCAGACACTAAGTTGTTAACTACAGCCCCTTGACCCTGTGCTACAGACAATTTTCAAACATCTAGCAGCCTGCTGATCCTGCCCATACTCCCTCAGATCCCAAATGAGAATGCTATGGAAGATGGTTCCAAAAATATTGCTAAATGCAAAGTGTATTGTAACCAGCACTCCTCCCTTATCTACACAGATACTCACTCATCTATAGTTCTGGATAATTACCGGTAATGAGACATCAGCAATTTTTGTTGCCCTCCACCCATCATCAAGAGTCAACTAAACCTATTTTATTTCTGAGAGTTGCTCAGTCTCACTGATTCTCGGAGACCCTGCTATCTTCCCAAGTAAAATTTTCTACTCCATATTAGAAATTATTTCCTTACTGCTAACTTGGTGCAGCAAAAAACACGAGTTCCTGTATTTCCTACAATGTATACTGAGGAGAGATGGCTTCCTTCCTCTTCATGTTTTAAGGGTTTGAGAAGAAACTTCAGGTTTTCAGCCTTGTCTCTGAGCCAGGGAACTTCAGCAGTCTGCGCCTTTCCATTAGGGAATAGTTCCTAGACCTCTCTGCTAATTACTGTCGCACTCTTCCGTGTATTCTCTTATCGTTCTCTTCTTACCTGAAGGTCAGTACTAAAAACTAGGCCTAAAACTGCAGGTGAGACTCTACCATTCCTGACTACAGAGGAAGATCTTGTTCATCTGTCTTGCAGATGTTGTCGCTGTGTTCCTTTCCTAAGACCTAGTAATCGACTGTTGTTGATACATTGTCAAATAATAACTATAACCTGACGATCCAGATCTACTCAGGTGCTAGTCAGCTGCTACTGTACAATATTTATAAAACTGCTGTATTTCTTTCCAGGTGAAGTATCTTACAAAATTTGAGGACAGTGTCTCCAATTTATCAGGTGTTTTTCAATACATAAACTGTCCTCCACCATTCGAGCATTTCTTTGCTTGTTGGTACCCATAGCGCTTCTACACAGGCCCTGTAGACTGTAATTCAGATCATAAATAAAACTATACCAAGCCCAGGACTAATCCCTGCAGAACTCTTTTTGACACAGCGTTTTAATTTCATAGTTGACAATCATAAACACTTAAATACAACTTTCTGCCCAAGGGGGTGGGGGGTGTGTCTGCTAGACAAGTTTCCCTGATTATTCGTTTCACTTCTAATATTTTTCTAAAATGAAATAAAATGGAACAGAGAGAAAATCTGCAGTGCATCAGCCAGCTCTACGGAAGCATTGCATCCTCTGCTGAGACTCTTTCTAAAGTTAATTTTGGAGCAAGCCAGTTAAAGATGGTTTTAATTTCTTCCCTTTTTTTTTACAAAGTGATATCTGTTCTGAGTACTAAAACTTCTTGGGTTTATTCACATCTTCCTTGAATTTGGCTGAGCTGGTAAACAGTACAAGTCAATGAGCTATTCCTTCCCCAGGGTGTGCCGAGTCTCAAGCTGAGCAATGCATGAGTCTGTAACCCAGAATGCCGCCTTATGTGCTTAGTTCTTGCCCATATTCTTCACATACCATGAGAGTAACAGTGTGCCTGCACAGCCTGGGTGCACAGCGGGGACTACTGCGTGTTATCACAGGTAACCTTCCACCATCCTATTTCCTACAACTAGGAAACCTAGAACTACCGCCGCTAGAGCTACCTCTGACCGCTTTGGCAATGGCATCTACTAACGTGAACGTGCTGAGTGACACCGAAGGGGTAGGACGTAGATTTTCTATCCTGATGGCCTCGTTTCAATTTCTACCTCTGACTGAATCAGTATTTGCAATCTGACTCACAAAAAAAAAGAATTGTCATTGGACTGTCGCGCACCTGGGAGAATAGAGAGCAGGTAACATAGGTTCAGGTAGCACGTTTCTATTTGTTCCAGGCACTCGGTGAGAGTTACGGGTAGGGTTACTTTTCCTCCCTTTTGCATGCAGGTCCCTATATTTCTTTGTCTTTCTGCATTTACCCGCTTCCTCTTTTTCTTTGACTGAAAATAATACCAAGTTAATCGGTCTACACAACAAAGTAGAACAGAAACTTGCTCGTAACTGGGGTTACTATGTGTAGTACTGTTATTACTACTAATGATAATTCGCAGTGCCAGGGATGCATGGAGAGATATAAAATTTGATTAAAAGAGGATCTCTGATCCAAAGGCTTTCAGAAGCTGGAAGGAATATTTTGATGCTTTAAGCTGTCATTTTCTGGACAGACAAGGAGATTTTGAGGCCGATTCACTAAAATGCACAGCCCTTCTTTTTTGCTGGTTGGCAAATACTTAGCAGGTATGTCAGGCAGGACAGTCACCTGTCCCCACCCTCTGATCACCCCAGAATGTAGAGATATTTTTTTTTTTTTAAGTGGCAGTTTTGCTGAGACTCTGACTAACCTTAACAAGTCCTACAGTCACGGACAACACGATCACTAAGCCAAGTCAGGGTAGCTCCAGCTGGTCTTGACAAGCCTTGAAACGAAGGGCTGTGTGAGAGGTAACAATGTTTTTTGAAGCTACTTTTATTTAACGACCAACATTTCAAAAACAGCAGGAGTGCCATTCAGGGTTAATCTGTACATAGGTTTCACAAATTAACTTGGAGAGGTATTATTTGCAAAACAGTACTGAGAGAAATGATAGTTTCCCTCCAATTAGCACTGATGAGACCCAGTTCTGGGCTCCCCAGTGCAACAGCGACTGTGACATAAATGGAGTGAGACCAGCAAAGGGCCACAAAAACAAGGGCTGAGGGACTGGAGCATCTCTCATTTGAGGAGAGGCTGAAAGAGCTGAGACTGTTCAGCCAGGAGAAGGACTCAGAGGAGTCTTATCTATGTGCTCAGATACCTGATGGGGGGAATAAAGGAGACAGAACCAGAGTCTTCTCGGTACCGCCCAGGACAGGGGGCAATGGGCACCAACTGAAACACAGGAAATTCTGCTTAAAAATAAGGAAGAATTTTTTGGAACAGCTGCCAGAGAAGCTGTAGTGTCTCTGTGCTCTAGCTGCCCTTTCTTTCAGCGTGGGAGTAGGACCTACTGCATTAGGTGTTAGTTTAGAAGGCAAGATACTTTTTTTTTGGGGGGGGGGGGGAGGTGTGATTGCCCTAACACTGAATTATCTGTCAGTATATTTTTGTTTGTTTAGTTGAAGTATATTTCTAAAAGGATACAGGCTGCTTTACTACTGAACAGCCCTTTGACATCTTAACTCTTCCCTGCTATATAAACTTGACAATTGCTGAATCAACATTGTCAGTACAGTTGCAGCATGCCAGAGGCTTGACTAATGTCTTTTGACCTTGGCGTGGTGTTTTTATTGTTAATATTGAGAGTGATTACCTGAATGTCCGCAAAATCATTCTTTGTCAAGCAGATACCATGCTTCAATTAAAAGTTCGTAAATTCTCTGGGTCTTTACCAAGCTAACAATAGTAATTGTAATTAAATGAGTGTAGGCTCATTTGGCTAAATTTGGCTAATCATCTTATCTGGATTGTCCTCCTGCAGTCTGAATGTCTAATTTGCCTCTACTTGTCTAATGTCTTTCTGTTTCTCCTCCATGTGGAGCTTCTGTCTTGATAAGAAAAAAGTCAAGCTTTTTTTTTCTCTCCTATACAGTTTTAGGAATAAGTTCTTGTGTTTGTGTGAACTATTTTTGTTTTGAAGATCCTTGTGTTGGACAATACACTGGCAATTTGTAGGATCTTCTGTAATCTGCAGTAGCACCTATACTGCTAGGCAAGGAAGGAAGCCAGGGCATGTCGTGCGAGGATGTACATAAAGAAGGTTCTGTTTGGGGGAAGTAAGGGCATGGGGTTTAAGGAGGCATAAGAAATTGGTCTGAGGTCCTGAGTGGGAGATCAACAGAGCCTGTATCTGGACAGGGTGCTTGGAGAGGAAAACCAGGAGAAGTTTCAATCTTTGCTGTGTTTGATTGAAATTTAATATAAAAAGGTTCACATTTAGATATTTGTCTCCCCACGTGGAAACCGCAAAGAAATTTTATCACCGGCTGACTCACAATTTTTTTTCAAGTAATATTGCTTGGCAGGAAGAAAACTTCTCTGTCAGATTGAAAAACTGTTCCATTCTCTACCACTGATTTGCTCAGTTATGTGGTGAGATACTTGCTTTGCTTTGTCTTTTTCTCTTATCTGTAAAACACCCCGGGCAGTATCAATGCTATTTGTAAGGTAGATATTGATTGATGGGTCTCAAAACCGAGAATTCTGATTTGGTCCAGTGTTGCATTTAACAGCTATTTCCAGCAATGCGGACATGAAACTTGTTCAAAGCTTCTGACAAGTTTATTTCATCAAACTAACTAGAAAATGTCATTGCTGAGGCCAGAGGGAGTGGAGTCACCCTAGAAAAGCCTTCCCTGTTCACACCACCTCCTGGCTCTAAAGCCTTTCTCTTTAAAAAAAAAAAAAAAAAAAAAGATTGCCTTTTGTAGAAATGGTTGGTAAGACCAGGAAAATTGTCACTGCTCAGAAGTAGGCCAGGAATAATTCTCTGCGCAGACCAGAGCCAGTGTGATGGTTGAGGAATAGGCACAATAATGCATCCTGACACATAGTGCCGGAGGCCAGCTGCCAAGTCTTCCAGTGTCTCACACTACAAGGGAAAAGCAAAGAAATTCAGAAGCGCGGCTCAAAACGGGGAGCAGGGACCTCTTTAAAAGACGTGCGGATTCACACAGACACATCCAGAACTAAGTGTGGGAGAAGTCCTAAATTCTGCTCTTTGAAATCCTCAGATAACAACCTCCCTCCTCTGCTTTCCTTATAAGAACAGGGACGATCTCGTCCCTCTAAAACTTGCCACAGCGCAGGGACAGCGCAGGGACAGCCCCCCCCGTGCTGTGGATGGAGCTCAAGTGACCGCTGCTACCCGGGGACCCAGCACCCTGAGCTCTTTTTCTGTCTTTATCTCTAATCTGCAGCAGTTTATGGGGGAAGGGAAGGAAATCTTGAAGGGAAACCTCCCCAGCTGTGTGGACGCGAGGGTTGGAGCTGGTGCCGGGCTCCCACCCGTGGGCCGAGCGGCACGGCTGCTCCACTGGGTGCTGCCCACTCCCCGCTGCTCGGGGCTCCCCGACCGGTTTCAAGTATAAGGAACCAGAGTTGGAGAGCTCCAACACCCAATGGTCAAAGCTACCGAGACCAAGGCGCATTAAACGTCTTTCAGTCCTTATTCCAGAAGAACGTGCGTTACGGGCAGCGGACAACCCTTCCTGGCTCTGCCTTGCAGTCACTGGCAGCCTGATGCTGCCTTAGGCCCATCTCCCTTCACCTAACCTGGAAAATAAGCATAGTGCCCTCATTTTTGCCACAAGGAACCAGCTTTTTTTTTTTACCCGCCACAAACATACTCCTACTATTCATTTGGGTTACCAGCTTGAGCTGTCAAACTCTGTGGCTACCGTGGATTTGCTCTGGTTGCGTATGCGGGACCGAGATCATGTTCCCAAGAAGCACGGCAGATTCCACAGCCCGCCTCAGTATGCCTTTCACTCTGCTTTTCAGTCTGGGGTGCTGAAAAGCCTAATTTTTCCCTTTCTCTGCTTTCCCTTTCCTCTCCGTCAAAGTATTTGTTAGCTGGCCTGCATGCAGACACAACAAATTCAAATTCTAAATCCCATGTTCTAAAAGAGAGCATGAAAAATCGGCAGTTCATTGTTTTCACTTTTGTTATTCTAACGTATTTCATTTATCCTTGCCATTTTAATCTATCTCATTTCACCTAAAGCTACTTACTATTAAGTCTAACTTAATTGTGTCTCCACCATTTAATGTATGAAAATAAATGCCAGGGCCTTTTGCAACATGCTGCCTGTCTTCTGGAATCTCAGATTCATGTGTGCTAGAAGAGATGCTGCTTTGCTGACACAGTCCACTGACGTTTTGCGTGACAAGTTTTTGCAGAGTACAATGGGGCAAAATATTTAGGTTTGGGCTTAATTTGTTCTTTTCAATCAAGGACAAAAAAATCAGGCTGCTTTTAATTAGCAGCTAGTCGAGCCTTTTGTCTCCTGATTTAATCAAAAATCATCCCAAACTCTTCCTAGCAGTCCTTAAAAAAATTAATTAATTCCTGTTGTCACTTTGTGCGACTTGATAATTAAGTGGGATCATAATAATTAAAGCTGATTCTGATTTATGAGGATTGCCTGCAAATTATTTCAATATTCTGAGGGTTTGCCTGAAAACCTAAATTGGCGAGTGTTTTCCTTTAAAGAAGAGAATGGCAGGTTTTATGAAACCTACGGAGAAAAAAAAAAAAAAAGGAAAAAAAGGAAGAGAAAACCCCAACAGCTTGTGTCCAAATATTTATAGGTAAAATTGAGGCTGATGCATTCCGGTCACACAAGCCGAATTTCCCCATTATTTAATTTATTTGGAGAGTATCGAGGCTTCAGCAGGCTCCACCGCTGTTTAAAAGTAGCATACGGTATATACTAGGGTGTCTCTACGTGTTTGGTATTTCCCCCCTGTAAGTCTGCTTGTGGCTTCTGTAAGTCTTAAAGAATAACGGTACACACAACTGTAACTGAGAAAGCGTTAAACTAGGAGTTTCTCGGGAATTTATAGGCATTAACTAGGCATTGACAGCTTCATTTTGTAAACAGACTATTTGTAAAAATATCAAAATCTTGCTGTTCGCTTAGAGAACTCCGCCAAAAAGGCAGAGCCTTGGCAAGTTCCAGGCACTTCTCAAGAGTATATATATTCCTCTGAAGGTCTCTTATTTTCCTGAAACTCGAAATTCTGTAGAAATACCGTATCCTTAATAGTTAAAGATATGGTTAAGGGAGCCGATTCTTTATCCATATTCAAAGCTCAGCCATGAAATTGTGTTACTTCCTTCTCTTTGAAATCAATTTACGACAAAAATACCGAAGCTGCCCCCTCGGTTTCTACCCTAAGCTGGAGAAAACCCCCTAAGGAATAAGCCTGCACTGCGGGGGAGGCGTTTTACCTAGGCGTTTTATTTTAATTTAGAAGGAAAAACAAAAGTTTGCCGTTCCCGGGGTCTCCCCGCCTTCACAACGCGGCGTTAAACACATCTTTTCTCTCTCATCTGGGGTCCCGGCGGCAAGAACTTCCCCCGAATGAAAGTCCACCGTCCTCGCTTCGCTCCCCCGAGAAAGCGGGGTGATTTCGCGGCCCGCATTTTGCAAAAAATAGCAATTTATAACTCCGAAGAAACACAGACTCGGAGGAGGAAAAGCTCTTCCTGGCTAACAGTTAGGCGGGCTCTGCAAAGCACCAATCACAGATCACCGCCGCGCTATAAATTCAGGCATCGGGGTTACTGTAGCCCAATTACTTGCTTTTGATTAGGAAGAACTCTCGGCTGCGATGTCGGAGACC
>JANZLQ010000065.1:16081623-16105397 GCA_026212715.1 Elanus axillaris | reverse complement strand
CCGTGATACAAAACCAAAAAAAACCAACCCCCCCCCCCCCAAAAATACAAACAAACAAGACAATATTTCACCTACACTCTGCAACTTGCTGATTAAGAGAGAGCCACATCCTTCTTTCCAGAAGGTTAAAATAATCAGAATTCTGATCTAAGCTGTTCAGAGTACGCCAGTCACAGCAGGAGGATTACAAACAAGGCAAAATAAAAACATCTTCACAGCACACACAAAGTACTGTCACAACCTGTCTATTTCTGGGTAACTAAGACCAACTCCCTGTTCCGAGGGTTCAGTAACATTCAGGAAGCATCTTTCCTTAGTGGTGTGATTCAGGGGATTATGCCAAATTAACTAATCTCAGGAGTCTTTTTCTATTTCCATCTTTAGGTAGCACCAATCTTCAACAATGCATTGGGCGAGTCACACCGCTTCTTTGTGGCCCAGTCCCTTCCCAGCCCTTTTCCTCCCCACGATCACTTTTTTCTTCTGTGAACACCACTCAGAGCTGCAGATGAAAAACATGACCACAGGATGGAGGTGGTATTACTGAGAAGAATCCCAAAGCTCTGTATGACCACAATACAAAAGTGAAAACAAATTGGCCTGGGTTAATGTTAACAGTTGTCCAGAGCTGAGAACATCTGTTCTGGAGTTGGAGAGAAGATGGCATTACAGGATTGTGTGCATGACCAGTGCCATCATAAAGTGAATACATAATTGTTTCCACAGGCTGAATATGCCACAAGCTTTCTAAGGTGTTCTTTTCTCCCTTCTAAGAAAGGTCCTTATCCCGTAACACGATTCCTCTTCTCCTCAGGCTGCTTCCTGGGAGGGAAGGTCAATACTATTATTAAACTGAGGGTCAGAGGTACCACAATGATGCCCCTTCCTCCCAAAATCACCATTCGCACATTTCACTTATTAAAGAAAAAATAAAAGACAAAAATGCATTTTTTAAAAAAAAAAAAGCTAAAATATAAAGAGGATATTCCATAAATATAGCTAAAAGAAAAAAGATTCAAGATACTACTGACACAACTGCAATTAACTCCTGAACCAGGAAGAGAACTGTTGTACAAACCAATTTGTGTCCAGAATTTGTGAAAACAGAATCAAAGTTTTCAACTGTCATTTTGCGCAGCTAATACTTTTGTCTCCTCAAAACAGATTTAACCTCAAAACATTGAGTATTCAGCTAAGTCTGAGGCTTATAGCTAACTAAAGGTGTTGTTTGAGATACCTACTAATCTGGCAGCCTAGCAAATTATTTTTATAAAAAAATCTAAAATCCATGAGTCTGGATATAGTCACCTAGATTTTGATACATTGTTAGAGGACTCGCTCTTAAAATCACCAAGATACTCACCACAAGCTCTTCAACAGGGACAATGAAGTTTTCTCAACCTCTTTCATACTCTATCATGCAACACTAACTTACACTTTTTTTTTTTTTTTATCAGGATGAAGGCACCTACATAAATAGCTACCTACCAGTAAGTATTAGGTCTTGTGCTCAAAAGCGTTCCAGACAAAACTTTGTATGTTTGAAATATTTATTATCTCTCTGAAGCAGCAGCTCGTTCAGGAGAGACTTACTGCCAACACAATTGATCCCACTGGTATTAGAACTGATTTGTCTGCAAGTTCCCAAGAGATTGTGCAGTCTGTTTCAAATGAGAATAAAGATTTGTTTCTTGCATGTGGCAAGGGTTATTGGAATAGTTGGCTCTGTCAGCACCGTGGATGAAGCGAAAGGAATACTTCTGCCACAATAGAAAAATTCTTCAAGCTGGAAATGCAAGAGTCTTTTTTCAAAAACGTCTGCAAATTAAAAGCACCAACTTAATAGAATTTGAAATCAGAGATTTCCACAAGTAAAATTATCTGTCAAGCCTATAGAATTAAAATTGTTTACCAATTTTCACTTAAGGTAGCCTGTCCAAGATGCATCCAGTGGGTATCTGCTGCTTGATATGAAGTAAACCTTTCAAACAAGGGTATATAAAAAATTGTTTTGTAATTCTTAGTAGTATTTCAGGACTTCAGTTTCTACTAGCTACCAACAAAGGTTGAAAGGCATATTTAGGAACTTAAGAATATAGCAGAATTTCAGTCTAAAAAAGCATATACTATTTATAATGTAGCTATTGCTTTTCTTTTCTGAGGTTCAGAATGCCTCTATCTTCTTCCCCCAAGGCGAGCAAAGAACCACCCCCCCTCTTCCACCTACACACTAGTCTTAGACAAATTACACAGAAAACAGTATTTTGATACACTGAACATTTATTGTCTTTCACAAGACAAAAATGAAGTTTCCCCGGCCAATGAAAAGCCATCAAGATGACCATAAAGGGGATAGGGTGCAAAATTCCAGTGTACAGTATACGCAACGAATTACCTCCCTGACTACCCTGGAAGAAAGATGATTGATCAATCTCACTGCAACTAAAAAACAGGATTATAAAATATTTACAGAAAAGAACAGTACAGAAAATAAAAACGGGACAACCATATGTGTATGAAATGCTGCTAACACTTTTCTGGCTCCTTAAAAAACCTGTTCCGCTACCCTCACCAGAGCATTCAGGATGTGCAAGGATTCAGGCAGAGCATAGTCACCCCCCCGCTCCCACACCCCCCTCCCCAGAGTACCATTAACTCCCTCCAAGGAAGGGGGAGGACCTGAGGGGAAGCAACATGGCCTTCTTTCATTTCCTTCCATCAAGTGGACATGCTAGCTCTGAAAGGAGGTCTCCAGCCACACCTCGTCCGCAGCGGTCTCTGTTCAGAGCATACTGGCAAGTTAACCTGTGGGTAAGGAACTATTATTCCCTGTCATGCGAGCCCTTTCGTCGCTTGCAGGAGGACCTCTCCTCCTCCTCCCTCCGCAGTGGTCTGATCTGTGTTCAGAGGGGCAGGAAAGCTGACTAGGACTACGACAGGTCACAGGAGACCTTCCATTTCCTTCATGAAGGCTTCATACACATCATCCTTTGTCTGTACAGAGATAGGGGCAGATGATCCAGCCTTAGGGGCAGCTTTGGTTAGTGGGAGAGCAGGCTCATCATCCTGTTTTCTCTGGGAGGCAGCTGAAGCCCCTTTATTCTCCCTGCGCACTCGCAAAGCAGTGGGCACAAAGCGAGTGATCTCTGCCTTGGGGTTAGTGATCTGCGGCTTGGCACTGATAGTGGCCGTAGCTTTCTTCTCAATGGTGGCTGCACTGGTGTCATCCGCCTTGGGGCGCTGAATCAAGCTGGGTGGGGCACTCAGTACCCCAGGATTTGGAATAGGAGCTGGTGGGAAGAGCCCAGGTGGGGCAGGTCCTAACGGAGGCACCAGAGGCGGCCGTAACATGCCTGGGCGAGGCGGAGGGATACCTGTAAGAAGAAAAGAAAGCATGAGCTGACTCCACACGTGGGAGCCGTAAAATCTTTGGTCAAAAAAGTGCACAGGCTCAGAAAGCCAAGAAGGAGAAACAAAACAAGAAAATCCAACAAGATACAGTAGCACTGGCACTAAAAAAAAAAGTTTTTGACCCTGCACCAAACATTAAGTTGAAAATGCTGGTGCTCCTCAGACTTTCAAAGCTACAGGAGCCTGCCTCTTGCTCCCTTTTAAATTTTTAAGTTATAATCTGAAAACAAAGTTTCTTGATGATCCATCCCACAGGAATTTCAGAGTCATCAGAAATGTATGAACATGCAGAAAAAAACCCCATCCCTATCTCCAACTTATTAAGTGGAGCACCATTATAGCACCCCTGGGTTGCTCAGAACAGTTCAGCAGAAATGTAAACTCTGAAAATCCCTTTTTGAGGACAGATTTCTTGTATGGAATTACTTGTTGTTATTACATAGAAAAAGATAGAGCACAACGCAGCCACAGAGACAGGAATAAAGGCAAACTAGTAACCCCTTATACTTCCTGGCTTGGTCACCACAGCAAAAACCGGGAAAACAAAGCAGGGAGAGACCTGGCGCTGAAGGAAACAGAACAGTTTACCTGGTGGGGCAGGAGGGGGCAGGCGAGGAGGAGGCCCACGCGGAGGAGGACCTGGGGGCAGACCTGGTGGGGGGCCTGGCGGAGGGCCCGGTGGTCGCCCAGGCGGAGGGCCCGGTGGTAGAAGTCGAGGTAAAGGCCCACGCAGTCCTGGTAAACCGGGAGGTCTCAGGAACGGAGGAGCTCCTGAAAGCATGCACACAAACAAAGAGAAATTTAGTTCATGATTAAGAAAACCCCAAACTATCCTATTTGCTAATACTAAAGATCCTCAGCAGGAACTTGAAAGCTGCTTTAATGCTAGCCAGCTGTCAGATTAAACAGATCTTCTAAAACAAAACAAAAAAAAAAAATCAAAGAGGCAGCAGTTTTTAGACTTAAGAGGAAAGTTCCTTCATAGTAGTCAAGTATCTTCTCCCACCTATAAAAAGGGCTCTTCCCCATGTAACAAAGCAATAGCAGAGAACAGCTACTGAAGTGAGGTTAGAATTGAAATAGCTAAAAGTGAAAGAATTTTTCACTCTGGCATTTAACTGGCCTTCTGGCCTGAGAAGAAGCAGTTTTGCACATTGAAAGCAACTGTTCTGAGGTTCCCCCTTCTAGGGGATATCAGAAATAAAACTGTGAGGAAGACATTGGAAAGAACTTTGCTCTCCCCCTACCCCCTTGGAAAGAACTTTGCTCTCCCCCTACCCCTTGGGAAAAAAAAAATCACATTGCTAATATAACTTTATAAAATAAAATACAATAAAATCATAGTATATACTGCTCCTCACTGTAGTCCAGCTATTGATCTTTGCAGTGTAAAAACTCAAGAGACAGATTTATACACTTTTTTCAATTACAGAAAAGCTTGTTACTGTTACCCAGTTCAGCTATACAGTAAACCCACTAACTTACAGAAAATAAACTGCTGTCTTCCTCTAAATCCAAAAAAAAAAAATCAAGTGTTTGCTCTCAAAAAAACCATACACTATAAAAAAAAATGTTATGGATGGGCCCCACTGCTAATAGCCTCCAGGCAATCTAATATTGACATAAATTCAAATTTAATACTTACTTCATCTGAGGATAATTCTCTTCCCTAACAAGACTGAAATACATTCAGATGTTAGAACAACTGAAGCCTTCACACTGCAGCTTGTTAAAAAAACAAAACCCCACCACAACTCATCAAAGCCTCTAACTAGGTAGCGGCTCCCAAACCCTACTTCAGGGTAGGCTGTGAGGGGAACAACATAAGAAAAAAAAAACCACACTGGAGAGGCACATGGCACCAGGCTTGTTCTCCACACTCCAACACTGGCTCCACTGCTGCCTGTCAGTGTCAGCGTTAGTGCTAACGAACAAGCCGGTGCCCATCGGGCTGACTACAGCAACAGGAGCCCGATACCTTAAAAACACAGTACAGCAACAACAGAGTGACCACAGAAGAGACCACACAGGTTTCCGCCAGTACCGCACCGGGCTCCTGTACCTCATCTGCAACACATTCTGCAGCTTCAGAACTCCCAAAGTGACATAGTGTCTGTAGTACTGAGAGCCTGCATCCTTCAAACCAGAGTAAATCAAATATTCACCTGGTGGAGGGCCAGGAGGAAGGCCAGTGGGTGGGCCTGGGGGCCTCAGTGGAGGGGCCGGTGGTGGTCCTAGTGGAGGTGGCCCAGGCATAGGAGGTGCCTGTATCTGAGTTGGAGGAACAGGCTGCGGAGGCGGTTGCTGCTGTTGTGTCTGGGAAGTTGCAGTAGAGGACCCTGTCTCTGCAAGAGCTTCCTCACTGAGTTGTTGTTGCTGCTGTTGTGATGTCTCTTCAGACTCTGAGTCCTCTTCCTCCTCCTCCTCCTCTTCTGAGTATTCCTCCACTTCTCTCCCTTCTTCTGGAATCTCCTGACCTGGAAATGGAGACATACTTATACAATCAGTCCACAGGTAGGACCTTTGTGAACCTCAGAGAAACTTGATCACACATTAAAAAAGACACGTAAACCTTACTTCAGAGGAAAGAAAACTGACCACATCTTATTGTTAAACAGAAAATGAAAATTTAAAACATTAAATTAAAAAAAAAAAAAATCAGAGTTCTAGGTAGAGCTCTGCCACCAAGAGCTATGTGTTCCTGTGGGAGGTGAAACTTCTATACCAACCTGAACTGTAGCTATTTGATCTATGGTTTGTGGGAGTTTGCAGGGAGGAGGGGAATGGAAATGGGAACATGACCTCAAAATAAACATAATCCCTATGGTCCAAGGAACTCCAGTGCCCTTGAAAGATACTGGGGTGCCTTTCTAAAAAAAACCAAACCAAAACAAAATTTCACTGTATGGTTAACTTACTTCTGCAAAAGGATACTTTTAGGGAGTACAAATCCTTACATGTTACAGGATGAGCCCAAAGACAATGTCAGCCTTCCTTTTTCATCAAGAAGTTCATACTTCGTTTGAGCAATTGTTTAAAAGCAAGATAAAATTAAGAAGAAAAAAAATCCCAGTACATCAAAAAAAAAACCCTGAAGTTACTCTGCTATGCAAAACACACACTACTAGACTAAAAAAAAAAAACAACAAATGCCTAACCACAGCTTATACTCATAGCAGAGCTTACATTGTAGAATAGAACATTTACTCTACAAAATAAAAACTTTGCCAACCAAGTAAACCTACCGGAGAAAGCTTAACTGGAAGCCTAATGGCGTATCTCCACTTACATCCATCTCACTCACCTGCCATTCGTAACATCATGGCCTGGAGTGGAGTCAGTTCTTTCATGTTCTTTTTCTTTTTCCGTGACTTCCCAGGCATGTCTGCAAACCGTACACTGTGACCTGAGGAAAGCAAAGCATGGACAAGGGTGGTAGGAGGTGGGAAGAAAATAATAAAAATCAGATAGATTTAAGTCTTCTACCTGGTACGGATAACTTATCATTCTTACATAAGGATGCTCCTTACATAAGAGTTAACATTGGTGTTCCTGATAGTTTTGCTAGCCTAGTACTCTCTATCAATCGGTCTCCACCAAGCAATGAAGAAAAAAAAATACTATCCAAAGGCATTAGTAGTATGAAATTTAGTGGTCTTAGTTGTTCAAGTCACTAAAGAGTGAGTATATTTTTCACTGAGGCTCAATTTTTGTAGGTACCTTGCCAATCAATGCTTTAGGTAAAAATGGCTAGTGGCCTTACCAAGTTAACTTAACTGTTAAGAGAACAGGTTCATCTGAAAGATGCTTCACTTCTAGATAGTTTCCTTCTCAGCTGTTCACTAATAAAAATTCATCAGCTGGAATTTAGGTGAGTTAGAACAGAGCTAGCTGGCTAAACAAATTACTTTCCTGCCAGTCAGGAAAACAAACTCTGTTAAGTAGTGTTTCTCTTCTGAAAAATCAAAACCCCAGTCTATAACTGCCCATCATACCTGATTTCTTTTCTTCACCACCTTCCCTCTCCTTGTCATTATCACGATGCAGGAAGTCCTCGCCTTCGCTGTCTGCATCTGACCTATCGCTGTCACTATCATCGCTACTCTCATCATGCTTGTCTTGATCCATATCCTCGGGATAACCTTCATCTTCACTAGTACTGGACATATCATCATCATGCCCTCGCTGTCCTGCAGGAAGCAAAGTATTAGGAAATACATAAACTCCAAATACACTGGTGTGAAAGAATATTTTGTATGTCTACAGTTAGAAAAATCCCCCTAGCAACAGCATGGGCATATTGTCAACCCTTTACTGTTTAGCACATGTTCTTAAAGAATATTTTGGAGAGTCTATTTATAATATTTCATATTAGCCAGCTGGTTAATTTGCACAGCAAACAAGCAAAGGCAACTGCCATCCGCAACTCATTAGTTCATTTCTATTCAGCAATCGCTCACCATTTAAATACTTTGATGCTTTCTGGTATGCAATAAAGCCGATCTACCCATTCACAAAAGTTTCTAGGGATGATAAAGTAACTGTGTGAAAAGGAGGACCTAAGTTTTCCAAGCAAATGCATACCCAGGGTTGGCTGGGATTTTTGGTGTTGTGGTTTTGGTTTGGGGTGGGTGGTTTTTTTGTTGTTTTTTTGTTTGTGGTTTGGTTCTGGGTTTTGTCTTTTATAAAGGAACACTTCTCTGAGAATGGTTGGGGGTTTTTAAGGGATAATATGTACAATGTTTCAGTGCTGTTAAGAGAACATGGGGAAAATATCCAACCTGTGCTACCTAATAAAAAAAAAATCTGAAAGTTGTAATTAGAAGTTTCAATATCTAAAAATATAGCTGATAACAAAATTGCAGATACGATGAAATACACCAGAATCAATCACTCAAGAAGAGTTCTTCAAGTAGCATTAATACCAATATTGGCCAGAGAATGCCCTGTGTAGGGCACACAAAGTTCACAGCAGTACTATCCATGGCAAAACAGAGAGGTCAAGGAAAACCCCGGACAGTAATAGATAAGTCCTTACCTGCTTCAGAACTGTAAGAAATCTCCTCTTCTCGTCTTCGAGGAGCCATCTCCAAGGTGAAGCCCACTTTACGGCCATACATCTGTAGGACCTGAGGTGGTGGTGGCCCTGGAGGAGGTCCAGGGGGCTTCCTGCCTGGAGGTAAACGTGGAACACCAAGCCCAGGAGGAGGAAGTACAGAAATGGACCGAACTGGTGGTCTGGAAATAATAAAGGAAATGAGAAGTGGAGGAACACAAACAAATGAAAGCAAACATGCACTTAATATAATTCTTTAGCCTTCTCTCATCATTGCTTACACAGCAGCCTTCTAAAAAGAAACATGAACATTTACAAAGTATAGACCTGACCCAAGGAGTTTACAACCTCATATAAAGACATGATTGCTGAAGATGAGACAAAAGCAAGCTTCTCAGAAGACAACAGAAGACTGAAAAAAAAGAAAAAAAAAAAAAAAAACAAGGACTGAATCCTCACCACAGAAGCACAATGAAGTAATCACAAAGTTGGTGAAAACAGAAGGCTATTCAGAAAAAAATAGGAAGAACTAGCACTAGAATGAGAAACCTGATAAACAAATAAACTAGGAGCTTAAACTGAATACATTAGCAAGACAAAAAACTCCACGTATATGGCAATTTAAGGGGCATTTATGTTCAGAGTGGCAGGGCTTTAAGTTTTACTGATACGCAGAAAGACAAAGGCTAGAAGACAGAGTGTATTACTCAAAGCAATTTAAGCAACAATCTGCAACAGTAGGGAAAGATTAAAAAGGGCTTTGGTTAAAAGAAAGTACAATTCACTCACACAGAATTCCTGATTTCTGTTGGTCAATATTACCTCTGCTTCTACTCCTAGCTCCTCCCCAGTAATAAAAGTACTGCTTTTTTTACTTGCCCTTCAAGTTTCTTTTTCTGCTTACCCATAGGCTGATGTCTTCTTGAGGATAGAAGGTGGTTGGGCCCCTGGAAGGGGAATGTCCTGTATGAGGATGTTGGAGGGAGCATGCGGCATATCTGGCAAGGGGATACTTTCCACTTCAACATGCTGAGCATTCTGGGGGAAAAAAAGAGAGAATGGGTTACTCCCACAGAAGCTACTGCACAACCTCATTACCTTTCACAGTATAGAACATATGGGACCTGCCATCACTTGCCAAAGGTGTCTGTTCTTAGGGCATGTTATCTTGCAGCACTCCATGAAAGACATTTAGGAAACCGTCAACAGTAAAAGCTTTCAACGCAAAACAAAGCTCATGCAGCGCACCCATTAAAGGCTTTAGTATTTCAGTCAAAACCCAGGCAGGTTTCCATCTCCCTTTAGACCTTCAGTCCCCAAAGCGAAGAGGCTGCAGACAAGTATGCCTGTATTTTTAAGTATCCAGAAGGCACAAATCACAGGCTGCTGCATATTCCACAGAAAAAAATAAAATCTTACAGATACTTGCACTTAGGCAACATTATGTTCTCCAATATGGTAGGGAAGAATGTCAAAGAAAACTGTTTAAAGGACTGCCAAGGGATTCTCATTATTTCCAGCAACAGATTTAGCAGAAATTCACAGGAACAGCAACTGCACACTCACAGGCTCGCTCGCTCTTTAATAAAGAAAATAAATTCTGATACTGTTGGTTTGCAACATAAATTTCCCTCTCCCCTCTAATTTCATGTTGCATGAAATCAGTTTATCGGAGACAAATACAGACTTGACAACCCCCATGCTGTCCTTGCTGAAATGCTCTAACTGGAGAGACTATGCAAATTAATATAAGTACTTAATATGGGCCACATAACATATACACTGGTCCCTTATAAAGTTCCTTCGCAACAGTCGCACCTAACGAGCAGACAAAGAGTATACACTATCACAGTTACAAGCCTGAAATAATAAGCATTACCTTGACAGCATCAAAATACTGGCTGAGTTGTGATCTCTTCTGCTCATACTCCACTTCCAACTTGCGCAGTTCTTTGTAGATGTCAGGATTCTCCTTCTCGTAGAGCCGCAAAATACGCTCAAAAGTCTCACGGAGTTTTTTGCGTTTATCTTTTAGCACTTTCTCATTAAGTTGTGGCTGCTGTACTGGGTTAAACTCTAAGCCAAGACAGCAAAAAACAACTCAAAAATTTGTAAGTTACTCTACTGCATAACTGCGGTGAATGAAATAACTTCAAAGCAACCAATTTCCAATCCCTATTTGCAGGAAGTCTTCAGCCTTACGACAATCCCCTCCTTCAACTCTAAGTTACTACCAGGCAAACTACTCATTCTTTTTATCAGCCATCTTCTTGGAAAAGAAAAAAGAAGTCATCTTTGATGGCACCACATCACCTGAAATCATAATCAATCCCCAACTATTCATTGAATCTCCCCTTCTAACAGGAAAGGAAAAAGCTTACTCTATTTTAGGCTCATAGTTGTCCCTTAAAACTATGTTATGTGTCTACATAAAACACTGCCTAAGTCCAACACCTGGTACCTCTCACTCACCCATCTCATCCAGTTTTTCCATGTCCCGGATAATCTGCTTTGGATCTTTCATCTTCAGTACAGCTGCCCGTACCATCATTCGTTGCTTTTTGTTCTACGATCAGAGATCAAGCAGATCAGAGAAGCATCACAGGAGAAAGAGAACATTTGTATCAAATACAAATACCCCTCTCAATATTGCCAGTCTGCAGAAAAAAACAGGCCTCAAAATGCCCTCCAAACATTAACCATGGCACAATTCAGCAGCAAAGGTAATTAAAACTTCTGGGAATTTTAATTCCACTGTCTTGATATTTACAAATGCTTCTGTAATTCATTCACTCCAGTTAAGACAAATACAATCAATAAGGTAACCAAGTGACAAAAGGTATACTTTTTAGTGTATTTCACTGTAAGTTAATCTTGGGTGGTTTATCTGTTTTATTTACTAGGTTGTTTGTGTTTTAATTCCCAAGTACTTACAATAACATTTAGAAGAGCTTTAATCTTCACAAGTTAAAAAATAGTTGATGATGAGATATGGTTACTCAAAACAAGATTTCTATGTTTTCTTAAACTACTTGTTTAGACCATTATTTTACAAAGTCAATCTCAGGATATCAACCAAAACATCTGTAGTCTATTCATCGGCCATGGCCCATTACAATCACAAACATGATCCATAGTACAGGGAATGCCAAGTAAACGTTCCTGATCTCTTTATTTACCTTCTTTAGTTCCCTTTTACGAGCTTCCTTGCCTAGAGAGGAGGGGAAAAGAGAAAATAATAACTTGAAAGAGAATCAAATCTATGAAGTACCTTTCCTTCATCAAGACTAGCGCTGTTTCCTCAACAGTTCACTCATTTTACAAAGACTGTGTCTTGGTTTCAGCTGGGATAGAGTTAATTTTCCCCCTAGTATCTGGTATAGTGTTATGCTTTGGGTTCAGTATAAGAAGAATGTTGATAACACACAGATGTTTTCAGTTGTTGCTGAGTAGAGTTTATACCAAGTCAAGGATTCTTCAGCTTCTCCTACCCAGCCAGCGAGGAGGCTGGAGGGGCACAAGGAGTTGGGAGGGGACACAGCCAAGAGAACGGACCCAGGCTGGCCAAAGGGGTATTCCAGACCATGGGACGTCATGCCCAGTATATAAACTGGGCGGAGTTGGCCTGGGGGGGTGGATCACTGCTCGGGAACTAACTGGGCATCAGTCGGCAAGCAGTGAGCAATTGCATTGTGCATCACTTGTTTTGTATATTCCAATCCTTTTATTATTATTGTAATTTTATTATTATCAGTTTCTTCCTTTCAGTTCTGTTAAACTGTTCTTATCGCAACCCATGAGTTTTAGCTTTTTCCTTATGATTCTCTCCCCCATCCCACTGCAGGGAGGGGGGGGAGAAGTGAGTGAGCAGCTGCAGGGTGCTTAGTTGCTGGCTGGGGTTAAACCACGACATACTGTAACTGCTTAACTCATCTTCACAGTGAGAAATACAGCATGAAATAGATTGCTATTTCATGTGTGTTACACAGAAAGAAAAGGATATATAGCAGTCTTTGAGAAGCAGGGGTGTTTCTATACAAAAAGAACAATAGGCAGCAAATAGTCATGGTGATATGTGCGGTCATGAAAGGATTGCTGCCCAGAAGCTGGAATGGAGTCACCAACAGACAACACACTTAAAAAATAGTAGGCTTTCAGTATGCATCTGAAATAAAGCATATTCACCGTGGAAGTCTGGATTTTCTTTATCTGCTTAGCATTGACAACATCTGGCATGTTACCAAAAGGGAAACACAGTTAGACAACTCGCTCATCTAACCAGAGCATCTGGAAAATTTGACACGTTCCTCAAATTCTAGCCTCAGACAGGTGAACTACGCCCCAAGAAGCAGCTTGCAGTTTAGCCAACAGCTAAGTACAAATACCTCTGAACACTGACAATTATAGTAAAACCTAAGAGTTAAATACTCAGAGAAGCAACAGCATGAAAGCAAGCAGCCTCCTCAGAAGTTTTTATACCAGCCAAAACTGAGATAATATTTTTTTCAAGTTAGGGAAACTCACTTCTGATTCACAAGTGAAGATCTTATCCTCAGAGAAAGCTTTTTATCTGCTTCCCTAGGACATCCCCCCCCGCCCCAGTCCCATCTGCTTAGTTTTTATGGATACTTACGGGCCTGATCCGTGGGATTCATAAACTTCCCACTCTTGGTGGATGATGTGGATCTCCGCCCCATTTTGACCTTTTTCCTTCTGCCTCAGAAAAAAAACTTTAAAAAAGAGGGAGAGACCTGGAAAAGATGACATGGTTTTAGGTCCTACGCACCAGTAGCTCGAGGATGCTTACTTCTCTTCTCTATATCAGCAGGTTCCTCCCTCAAAAACCTCAAATACTTGTAAGGTCGTCAAACCCTACTACATGCTAAGGTATTCACATCGAAATCACCCTTCTTTAACTAAGTACTACTATTTAACTAAGTACCTACTTACTACTACTTTACTAAGTACCTGTTTTAAACTAATCAACTAGTTCGTTATTATTCACTCCAAAACAAACCAAGAAGCTTCTCGCTTACACTATGGAGGGGCATAGGGGAGGGAAAAATACACATTCTATTTTTCTAAGAGCATGTCAGAGCCATTCTACCTTTTCATTTACTCTCATAAAAGCTCTCCAATTTTCACCTTTCCATTCCCTTCTATCTCAAATGTTTCCCACAAATTTCCTCCCTCCAGGCTTCTAAGTTGCCCTTGTTTTCTCTCCTCAGCACCCACTGTATCCATCAGCAATTTTTCTGCAAACATCCATGTCTTCTTCTCCTCCCCATAGACCACTGCCCTTATGCTCTCTACCTCCATCAGCATTACTGCAAGCTGTGTTATGATGACTGGAGAACAAAAATGTTACTTGGGAAAGGACTATTACCTGTCTTTAAACATCTCTTCAACTTACAGACAACTACATAAGTGTCCAAACTACAGCCAGGGATGGTGCCTCTCACAGCTTTAATCTCCCCCCACCTCTATCCCTACTTCTCTGCCACAACAACTCCAGAAAAAACAACTCCAAAACAAAAAAACACAACACTCAACAGATTCCACCCCCAAATCTAAAACATCCTCTGAAATTTAAAGGGGGTGGGATGCAGCTTTCTAATCACCATACTGCATCCACAGAGAACGTGACCAAAGTGAAAGTATTTGCAAGTCCAGTCCGAAGTTCTCTGCAGCCTCACTGCAGCTGCCACGTGCATCCTTCTTCCCTAATTACAGAAGATGCCACTTTCAAACCACTAAATGACATGCCTCCCCTTACCCCCTAAAACCAAATTTAAGCACAGTGCCTCACTTAATATTTCAAGCCTCGCAGAAGGTGTTCCTACCAAGCTCCACGCATCGGCCGCATTCAATGCACTGACTAGTGAAAAATCTACAGAGCTCTGCTCACGGCTCACACTGCCAGGTCACGCTCAGCTGGCCTGCTCTTTGCAAGAGCACCCCACGATTGGTGATCGCCAATAACACACCTCCTACTTACAAGAGTACACTCTTTTTTTTTTTTTTTTTTGCAAGACGCTATCGTTTCTGTAGGTGAGAAGCTCACCAAAGAGAGGTAGAAGTTGCATTTCCATCCCGTATTTCCCACATTTCTAACTAAATTTAGAGAGTAAAGAGAAAAAACTTCTGAAACCTCGATACCAAATCCTTTTAGGACACAAACCAAAGAGCTTCAACGCAACAAGTTAACCGCCGAAGGAGGAAAAACCCCAACCGTTAAATTTACGATATTTTGGCCAGTGGGGAACGAGGCAGAAAGCCTCCCATGAGGCACACGAAAGCCTCCCCTCCTCCCCCTGACGGAGGAAGAGCAGGCGGTAGCGCAAACCGCCTTCCTCCTCCTCCTCCTCCTCCTCTTCTTCTTCCTCCTCCTCCTCCTCCTCCTCCTCCTCCTCCTCCCAGCCCAGCACCGCCCCGCTCCTCTCCTTTCCTCTCCTCTCCTCTCACCCCTCCGCCCGGCCGGGGCGGCCCGGCTCCCTCCCGCTGCAGCGGCCTCTATAACCCGGCCGCTCCTTGCCGCCGCGGCCCCGCCGCCATCTTGAGCCGGGACCGAGTGGCGCGCCGCCGTAAAGCGCGCTCCGGAAGTGGGCTCTTTAGCGCGCCAACTCCAACTCTATGATTCCGCTGCTCTTTTCTCTCCCTCTCGGAGGCTCCCCCTCTATGGTCGGGCTGCCTTTGGGGATGATTTTTGCAGAAAGTGGTGAATCCCTGGTAGGAACTGCTCTGCCTCTGTGCCCAAAGTGCCTCTCCCAGCAAAATTCCCCAGGCGGATGAAGAACCAGGATAAAGACAGATGGAGCATCCCCTTGGATGCCTGTTGCATCACTGTGAATAAGGAGAGGGCAAGCAATAAAGTGTGGGCGCAGGATTAAAGAATTAAGGGGCCGGAGGGAGGTGCGGGAAGGACGTTTTTCTACACCCAGATGGACCTGGGAGCAGAGCTGGTCCAACCTCTGGGCAGGATCTGAAGAGCCCCTGCTCTGGGCGAACATGCCGTGGGACAGGATGTCGTTAGGTCTTTTCAAAGGATGGAGGTTTAGGTGGCAGACCGGGAATTTTGTGAAGGATCACGGCAGGGTGGGTAAAAGCACGGCGATAAGCCGCGCGTTGCGTTAACTGCACAAAATCCAAGTTAGCAGATGGCCGGCCTGGGACATCCTCGGAGCCGGGGCTTCGGGATCTGCCGGCACCTAAGGAAGCCTTGCAAATGTGAGAAACAAGCCCACATAAATGTTAAAGTGTTTTATTCGGGGACAAAGTCAGTGGAGCAAAGTACAGCGCTGGGTGCAAAGCACGCCGTCAGGCCTAACTGTGCAGGTTAAGTACATGTTCTACATACATATTCACTAGAAGTCTGATGCATATTCATTAGTTTTCTGGGAAAATATTAGCCTATGCAAATGTCCTTTACGCAGGCACATTGAAGGTCTCTGGTGGTCTTCCATAGTCTTCCTCACTTGTCCGCTGCTTGAGCCTTCTCAGGTGACTCTGCGCAGTGCGATCTTCTGCATGCTTTGAGACATCTTATTTTAAAAAAAATGCTTGTTAGGGCTTCTATTATCTATGCCTACACTTTGGCGTAATCCATATGGATACTTCTAAGCCAAGTTATCTAAAAAGACTGGAGTCCTTGTCTCCTTCAAAAATTGCAAGGCCATCCAGAAGCAACCGTCCCCAACATTTCACATCTATCTCATACCAACCAGCAAATAACTGGGTAGAGAAATAGTAAGGCCATTGTATTCAGAAAGACGCCTTTTATCAATCACTCACAAGGCTAACCACACTGTTGGCTTCAGCCACGCATCTAACTTTCGACACACAATTTAACAATACTATGCCTGCCTAATTTTAGTGATAGCTGCAGCTGTAGCTTAACTCAATTACTTCTAATTTCTTTTAGCGAAAGCAAACGTAAGCAAAAATCTTATCATTATTTATCACACAAACCACGTACACAGCCGAGTCCTCCCCGCCGTGGCCTGCTCTTCTATATTGTTCTTGTTACCAGAAAGAGTGTGCTGCAGGGCAGATTTTGGTTGCAACCACCCAGTGTTTCTACCCCAGGTTTGAAAGCAGCTTAGGCTGTAAGCGTTTCTTTTCTTCTTTGGGTCTGTTCTTGTTTGGAACACCCATATCCTACAGTCTTAATTCTTAATCCTTTGTCCAGAGCAACTGCCTGAGCAGAGGGAGAATGCTTGGTGGGGTGTGAAGGGAAGGCCGTGGCCACGCACGTCCCTGTCGCGCGTCATGTCCGCCGAGGCGGTGGAGCTTGGCCGCTCCTCCACGGGGCCTGGGGTCTTCTCTCGTGGCAAAGCTGGGCTCAGTGGGGACAGCGGTACTGCCACGGCTTCCTCCCAGCGACGTCTGCTGGATTGGAGCTGGCTTGCAGGACAACAGACCTCTCGCATTTGTCGCTTGGTTCTTCCGTCACGCCAAGAGGCAGCTCCGGGGAGTCCGAAGGAGAAGCATCAGCAGACTGGTTTAACCCCAGACTGGTTATGACATCTTTGGAGGAGACCAGGTGTAAGACTGGTCAGAGGGCTAGAGAGAGCAGGAATTATTTCTTATTTTGTGGGACAGAGTTTCAGTTACCAAGCAGGAACAGAGCTAAGCTGTTTCTGCTCCACCGGGTGTTCTCCCTCACATCTAGCTGGTCAGTTCAAGCATATAACTGCCGGTAACCCAAGTAAATCCCATTGATTTCCTTCTTGCTAGAGTTGGGGGGAAAGAGTTTGGGAAGGTCCCGAGCTGATCGTCAGGTTTTTTTACCTCAAAACCACCTTGTTATGGCTAGATGTTGCCATACCCCTCTATGAGGTCATGGCTGGCCCTCCTCGCTGGCTGGGGATGTGACCTCACAACCTCCTACCCCATAAGCAGAGGGATGGGCTGCCACCCGCCAGCCTCCAACATCTCCGACATCTTCCAACATCTCCGACATCTTCCAGCATCTCCGACATCTTCCAGCATCTCATGGGCACGAGGGCACCCACCAGCCCTGCTGTCGCGGGCAAGCCAGCTTTCCTTTAAGCCCACCAGGAGCAAGGATCTATCAAGAGGTGACTAGAAATTGTATAGCTTTATGTTCCTCGTTGCAAATCCCACTTCCCCTGCCACTGCTTCGAATTTGCTTTCAAGAAAATGTGGACAAACTGCCTGAAAGGTGCGAGAGATTTGCTTTTATTTGTCTCCGCTAATGCTCGTACAGCAGTGATTGGCAGTCTCGCGAAGATACGTACCAAGCTGGTGTTTTTAGTTCCTAAATTAGAATGTACATTTGCACGTAGAAAGTCAGCAGGAGCCAGGGACTCCTGCCTCTCCAACACTCAAATATTGCTGTTCTGCTGATAGACAGTCTCTTGCCTCTAAAAAATTACCTCTAAACTGAGTGCCGCTCGTGTCAGGAGACAGGAGCTGTCACACCAAGGAGAAATGGTGTCTCGGGTCACCGTGTCACCCACCACAATACCTTGTGTGAGGCAAGGCAGTGCTTTTTGCTTCCTCTGAATTGCCTCCTCTGACCCATATCGCCTGGTCTACAGCTTGTGCTGGTCCCAGTTTGTCAGTCCCTGGCACCCATCCATGCTCCTGAACCCTGGGCTTTCTCCTGGATGGCTGGCAGAGCTGCTGGAGAGCTAGCAGCTTCATTGCCATCTAGTGGCTTTTGAGCACAAAAGCAAAGAGGAGTCAGGAAAGATAATTAAAAGTGGGAACAGTAAGGAAAAAAAAAAAAAAAAAAAACCCAAACAAACAAAAAAACCCACCAAAACCCAGAATGGAAGGGTTATGAAGCCAATGGAGAGCTTCCCTGTGCAATCTCACCCATCTTTTTAATTTCACAGGCATGACCTAGTTAAAATAATCATCTAATATTGCTAATATTGAATATTAATAAACAAGTATGAATTCGAGTATGATTTTAGTATGGGGAAAACTGGTACTAAGAAAGGAACCTATACACAATCCTACTAGATTAGTCTATCACGGAAATGAAAAAGGATTTATAAATTGCATCTGTAGTGAAGATTTTAATCTTTTTGCATTATTTGGTTTAAGATTGGTTTTTCAGAACCAAAAAAAGCAAAACAAGTACAGGAAAGAGAGGTCTTACCATGTTCAGGTACTTTTTTATTAATTCTTAATTTATTTATTTTTTTCACATATCAAAGCAAACCACAGCAAATCAGAGCAAGAGACTACAAATCACGTTCTTGCCTCCAGCTTTGTTTTTAAAATCTGAAAAATAAGGACACTGGGCAGCATACTGTGAAGTGCAGAACTGGAGCAGGCTGTTGGCAGTCCCACATTGGCGGGACTGGGTAAAGCACGTGAAAATAAATTTAGTGCATTAATAGGGCTGTAATCCTACAGACACTTGTACGTGTGTATAATCCCATTTCAATCGACAGAGCAGCAACTCTGCACAGAAATATTGACCTGAGGGTTGAGAGGAGCAGAGCATTACTGAGCGTAAGAGGTTATTCACAGCCAGGCACGCCTGGAACACTGCAGCTGGTTTCTCTCAGTTTTGGGGTGAGGTTGTGTGTGTTTGCCTCTAGGCCCATGCTTCTCTTAACTGCTAATCTATTGGGATTAGAGTTTATTTAAAGAAGATCTCTGGCTGGCTTCTTAGGCAGGGATGGGACAGGAAATATCAGTTAAATGTGCTTCAGCTGGTCGTTGTAAGCAGTTCAACGAACAGGGAATTCAGCCTACCAGATTTAGCACTAATCCACAGGAGGAGTTTAGCGTCCACAGCTGTCCTGATGAGCCCTCCAAGTGGTGACAGGGACGGGCTTGTTGAAATTGTTTTCTTGCATCATGTTGCCATCTCCGATATAGAAGCAAGATGGTAGTGGTAGTGGTAGATATAGTAGTAAGGTGGTAAGAGAAGAATCACACCTCCTCACCACTGGGGCTCTAGCAATGAATATTATTGTCACTAGTACGAATTCCAGTTCAAGGTTATCGCATCCCAGAAAATAGCTTAAGGGGTGAAGTGTTTGAAGCGTTGTCTCCCAGAAGCACCTATAAACCAGTTACCTATTAACATATTTCCGTGCCAGTTCCCCGATCTGTCACATCTCTTGCCCTGCTGCCACTAATAAGAAAAAAAAAGCCATCAGTAGGCCATTTGCCGTAACAAAGCAAAAAGGTTTCTGCAGGTGTAGCTGCTGCAGCCGCTGTCACAGCAGGAGAGAGAACTCCAACGTCATTCACTGAACCTGCTGTCTCACCAAAGAAGTCACTTCCCGGATGGCACACTGGTACTTTTCTGAGGCTGCTTTAAACTCAGCCAGGTGCTTCTCGTAGCTTCTCACAGCTGCCAGAAGCTGATTCCTCTCCACGGCTCCCAGGATGGCGTGGAGGATCATTTCAATGCCGAGCCCGAGAATGGTGATGCTGATCCCCCCAAGAACAGATGCCCCAATCTGCGCAAGGAGACTGACGAGCTTGCTCACAGTGAGAGTTATAAGATTGGAGCCAAGAAGTTTGATCGCTACCATCCCAGCCGTTGAAGTCGCTTCTCCAAGAACAATGGAAAAAACTTTATGAGCTATCGCAATTTTCTCCAGCTCGGGCTCTTTGATGTCATACAGCTTCTGGTACAGCACAGGCTCTAGCTTTTCCTTCATGTCACTATCAATCTTCTGTACCTGATGCTGAATCTCACTCATCGCTTGAATGATAATGTCACAGTTTTCCTTGACAGTGCTGTGCTCTCTCATCTGAATGTGGGTGATGGTACAGCCCAGGTGCTCATTCAGCACTCCAGCCAGCTCATTTGTTGCACGGAAATTGGTGGACATGCAATCAAGCAATTCCTGGTGCAGATGGATCAGTTCTTGCCTTCTCTTGGGGTTATCTGGGTAAAGCAGGTCACTCAGCGCCATTCTTCAGAGATAGGCTACTTCAAGAGAGAAAAAAAAATCTCTTACTCGGTTCGACACCCACAACCCTTAAAGAGCAGTGAAACGTCCTCTGTCTCTGCCTCACTGGTTCTTTTTACACTCAGCAAGTCAAATCCCTGGGCATAGCTCGTAAATGTAGACATCTTAATTCTTGTTTTCGATCTTTAGCCAAATGATTGGAAAAGGACCTTCTGAGACATTCAACATATACAGAGCAACAAAAATAGCTAACAAATAGGTAATCAGCAGATTGGTAAAATGAACATGGATCATTCTTCACCTTGGAAACTGAAGACCGTAGAAGCTGAACTAGTTCACTAAACATTGGAACAATCTTATCTAATCAGCAAAATCTAAAATAAGCTGTGGAAATGAAAGGCCTGTTCTAGACACACTTTTGTGTCAGCCTATTTTTTTCAGTTAGTGACATGTAATTTTTCAACACCTGTGATAACTGGTGGCGTGGGCACAGTCTGTATCACCATAAGGGTGTTTTATACCAGTGCAGCTTATTTCTCCTCACATTTGAGAGAAAATGTTACTAATATTGGCACTCTGTGCTTATACCAATAAACTCATCCTTGCGAATTCCCAGAGAACAGTCAAATTATCTGTAATAAACCCATCCTAACCTATATCACCTGACACACATCTCCCACTGTGTTTCCTTCCCTGATACTTAGCCCCCTTGGCCTCATTGCTTATTCACCTCCCTAACACCGTAACCGATTCCCCATTGTTTTTCCACTCGTGAACACCAAACAGCTGCCGACAGCCCCGTGATGCTCGGCGTGCCGTGTAAGCTCCGACCGTCAGGGATGGCAGACTGCCTGGGAGCAGCACGCACCAGCTTGCAGCCGCATTCCCTCCATAGCCAGGGAGTCCTGCCTGGAGGGAATATCTGGAGGTGCTCACCCAGCTCCCAGGACGTGACTGAACAGAATCTGGCCCTCCCTTACCCCTGTACAGACCAGAGCACAAAATTTAAGATCTTTGACTCCTCCATCCCAAGCACTCGTGTCTAATCCTTACGGTCACCGTTCTTCTCCGAGCTGTCACTGGTTTGCCAGCAAAAAGGCATATTTAATGCATTTTTCTTCATTACCTGCATGTCAATATACGGAGTCCAAAGTGACTGAATTACTCCTTATCACTAAGCTCCTGTAACCAACTCTGTGCCGCTTCCCTTTAACCCAGCGCCAGCTGCAAAGGCAAAATGCTTTAGCATGACTTTGGCTTAAATGCGTACGTCTTTGCAACAGGGGCAAACGACGATGAGCAGGATGATTAGTTTCTTAGTACTTCTGCGTTCTTGGCCCTCTTAGTGCAAATCTGGGCCACTTTTATGCAGTGCTTCGCATTTTTCCAAGATAAACCTCTTTTTGCTGTTGGTGGCTACATATCAAAGTTACAGCTGCTGATAGTTACGTGTAGGGGACGAGCTAGATTTTCCTTCTTAAAAAGATAACTTTGTGCCATTTTGATCCTCTGTAGTTCTTGCACTATCTGCTAATTGCAAACCATCTGACACTGACCCAGCTGTCTTTTACTAAACACACTCTCCCCACAAGATCATTGTAGGAAAACAAAATGATTTCAGCAGTCCCCTAGCCAGCTTTTAGTCTCAGTGTTGAAATACAAGCCAGTCTGACGAGAATTGTTCCCACAGTATATTGCACAGTACTGTACCGTTCTTTCAGCCACTTACCTTGTAGCTCTGTCGAGAGAATAAACTCTTTAGCGCATCTTTCTTTTTCTTCAAGCTGGAGGGAACAAAGTACATAAACAGTAAAGGTTTGTGATTTTCAGGAAACTTAAAGCCATGCCAATGCAAGGTATGATTTCCTATCAGTCCTGCCTCGGGGATGTTGCTGTCTTGCTCTCTGAGTCAGTGTGATATTAAATAATTTCTCTTCCGGTGATGTTTTGTTGAAAGGTCATTTGGTTTTCCTTATTTGTAGAAACCGAGAAGACAAAATGTTCTAAGAGGAATAGCACTTCAACAAACATTTTACGTACTAGAGATGTGTGCAGGAGGCTTTCGACATCTCTTCATTATGCGTGATTATTTCAGCTTCCTATAACTGCTCTAGATTTTATGTCTCTTAATGCTAAAATGATCTTTTACTCTTCACATTAACACTTTTGCTAGTTTTTACATTTGCTTTCTAGAGTTAGGCAGGCCACATATTTTTCCATATTTCTGACTATTTCTCCATCTCCAGGGAGACTTTCTCCAGAAGCTTTTCCAATTAAACATTTAGACCGCCTACCTGATTTTGTCCGAGTGCTCCTGCAATCAGCTGAAATGTGTATGGGACAGTGATTTCATCCTCTTTTCCCTGTGTTCCTCTGGTGGTTTCCAGCAGCATGTGATGAGCTGGGGATCCAGAGGCTGGCCGTCAGCTGGGTCCTGTTGCCTGCCTGCTCATCATTAATTCCACTGTGTGATGTTTACCCAAATTCATCTTATTTTCTTCCTCCTTTCACCCTCCTTCCAATTCTAACAGATTTCAGTTTATTTAATGCTAGTGCCCAATGGTTAGATCCTCCAAAGACCCTCCGTTCCTGGAGGTAATAGGTGCAGCATGAATCCTGCCTACAACAAAGGTACCTTCAAGGGTACCTACAGCCGTGGCTGAAAGGGAATGGTATTACTTGCCGTTCTCAGAACATAAAACACGTAGGACAGCACTCTTCATTCATACGGGTACAGGATTAGGGTTTGTACTGGGATTTATAAGCATATATAAATATAAATAATAAACACTAATGCTTGCAGCTATTCCCTGAAATAAGGAATTGTTGCCATGACTGCTTATGTACAGCTGCGGATTATGAAAGAAAAGTTGAACAGTCCTGCACAAATAGAAAAAGAAATACCACAGACAGTGAAAACAGGCTTTGTGTGTCGCAGCAAGACAAGCTTGTACTTCTGCTTTCATCCAAGCTAGACGTCTGTCATGCTCGGGTCCTTAGACAGATGGACCTGCTGCCCACCAGGCTCTGGTCACGAGTGCTGCCTCCCCAGTAGAGAACGGATGAGTTCTCAGGTGAAAGTAAAAATCAAGCATAAAATGATATTTTAGGTTTGTGTGGTGGGGTTCTGGTAGTGGGGAAGGGGCCGCAGGGCCGGCTCCTGGGAGAAGCTCCTCGAACTTCCCCGGCTCCAAGTCGGACCCGCCGCTGGCCCAGCCCGCGGGCAGACGGCCGGCTGTGCCCCCCCAGCCCAGGGAGGGCAGCGGGGAGCAATGTCCACCCTCAGCCCGGGGGGGGAAGAGAGGAGCCCAGGCCGGAGCAGGGGGAGGCCCCACAAGATGGCCGCCACTCTGTGGGAAAGCCCACACTGGAGCAGGCTGGGCCTGAGGGACTGC
>JANZLQ010000065.1:16050202-16067890 GCA_026212715.1 Elanus axillaris | reverse complement strand
GGATGCGAGGCCGCGGGTGGAGGGATGCGAGGCCGCCGGAGCAGGGATGCGAGGCTGCCGGAGCAGGGATGCGAGGCCGCGGGTGGAGGGATGCGAGGCCGCCGGAGCAGGGATGCGAGGCTGCGGGTGGAGGGATGCGAGGCCGCCGGAGCAGGGATGCGAGGCCGCCGGAGCAGGGATGCGAGGCCGCGGGAGCAGGGATGCGAGGCTGCGGGAGCAGGGATGCGAGGCTGCGGGAGCAGGGATGCTGACCTCCCTGCTGTCTCCCACCCCCATGGCTGTGAAAGGCAGCCCCTCTGTTTGCTGTAGGTGCTCCTGCAGCCCAGGGACTGCGGCACTGAGGGAGCGAAAAAAGGGATCAGCAGGGTTCTTGTGGCAAAGGGGAGAAAGGAGGCCGATGCAGGGGAATGGAGCTGAGCGTCCGTCACTGGGATATACTCACTGGCAGCGCTGGGAGATCCTGAGGGTCTTTGGGATCTGGAAGACAGACAGAAAGGAGCTTGGTCGTGAGTCCTCCTCGGCTCCATTCTGTGACTGAATCCCTCTGCCTAATGCCTGGGTCCAGCTCCCCACACTTTCCCAGAAAATCTGTTCCTCCCAAAAAGGGTTTTATTAACACCCACCATTTAGAGGTAAACTTCACCACCACAGCAGAATTCACCCGTTATGCCTGGATTTGTTTAATTTCAACTTCTTCTGAGCCAGATTAGACGAGACAACAAACACATAACCACTGTGGAAGCTGGAGGAAGACCTTCCTGCTTCTTCCTCCCCACCCTTGCTAAGAGCAGGGACAGCTAGAGCTATGGGACCATTTCAGCAAAACCCCAAATTTGGAGAGAACCTGAAGATAGCTGAGCGTCTCCTCCATCTTCGGAAAGTGAGGTTTCCTTAGCTCTGGGGAGAAATCTCAACCCATTGACAGGGAAGAGAAATAGGCCCAAAAAATAAGAATTTCTCTGTCCTCAGCTTTCTGGCTCAGGGTTGAGGGACCTGGCTCACCAGCCCTCCCAAGAGGAATTTACACACTGTATTTCTGTGTGTATTTCTTAATCCTTAATGCTCCCCGCACACACCCAAGGAAAGCGTCCTCGAAGAGAAATGGAAGGTCTCCTAATCTTGGCTCTCCCACACTGTCCTATTTCACAAATTTTTTTCTTCCACTCTTTCACCTTACTTTTTTTCAACAGTGTCAGTTCCACCCAAGTCACCAGGTATTTGGCATAAGGATATTTATGGGCAGAAAGAGGCCTCCAGAGACCCAGAAAATAACAACCGTGCTTAAACAAAACTTCACGTGAAAAGGGTTGTGTGTAGTTCTATTTTTAAGCAATGTATACATTCCTTGGATTAAAAAAAAAAAAAAAGGAAAATTAAAGTTACTCCAAGGGCATTAAGCATTCTGAAACATAATGATGACTCAAAAAAAAAAAAGCAGATATATACTCCAGAGTGAAAAAGTAAGAAAAAGACTGACAGATGGAAAACACTGATTCAACAAAACATATTTGACAGTATTGAATCATGACATACCTGATGCCAGGGACTGAACAAAATTGAACTCTGAATAAGATAATACAGGAAAAGACAGAGCTCTCTCCTGCTCAGCTTCTCTTTTCCTGCTGTAAAGGGAAAACACTTGTTTTTCTGTTCTTCCCCCCCCTTTGCTCTTTTCATCAACAAGACAGCTGCCACTGCATTACTATCTCTCCATCATGAAGTCACCACGGCTAAATCACCTTCAAATGTGACGTGCTCTTGTTTCAGTGGGACAATTCCCTTTTTTTTAACCACCAATAGAAGGCTTTTTTTCCTCCAGAAGTTCCCCACATCCCACACGTCCCCGCAGGAGAAGCCTTGACTGGGTGCCTATCCCTGTGATCCCACAGCGCTCCAGGGCTGGCAGGCACGAAAGTGAGCACCCAGCATATCTTTGCCCGTTCACCTAAATGCTAAACTGATTTAATACTTAAACATATTAAAATATTTGAATTCTCTGCTGCAATTCAGTGGCCCAACTGGGGGGCTGACCAGTGGAATCAAGTGCCCGTAGACATGAGGCAGCGTATCCCCATGCCCTCATCCGTGGCCGTCCTCTGGGAGAGAGCTCTGAAGCCGTGCAATGGCCGGCGGCATTCCTCCTCCTCCCGAAGCCGTGCGTCTCTCCCAGATGGAAGGGAGGCTGGCAGCAAGCTGCAGGGCTGTGAGCCATCCCGGGAAGACGTCCCCTTACCTTTCCCACAAGAGCAGAGAGCTGCCAGGGCCAGAGCCACGATCAGCAGTGCCAGCAGACGACTCATGTCTTCTTTGGCTGCCCTGGTCTCCCTAACTCCAGAGCTTTCCTGGAGGTCACTGCAATTCTCCAGAGCTTGTTTTTGGGCAGTGGTTTATATCCTGTGATCGCCTGGAGAGTCGGGGCTCTGGCTTCTGTTCCAGTGTCGGCGCTCCGAAACAAAGCCCGTCCTTTGGGCCAGGAGATGTTGGGTCCTGGCAGGCATTTTGACATCCATCTCGGCACTTGTGGCATTTCCAGAAGATTTTATATGAGGTTTTGAATGGGAGTGGTGAAGAAAAACAACTGGATTAAAAAAATCTGGTTTATTATGAACATGAAAGTCAATCAGCTTCGTGCCAGAAAGCCAGGGGAGAGACCGGCACGCTCTGAAGCAGAGCAGCTCTTTTCGTCTGATGGGGCTTTCTCAGGAGGAAAAAATCAAATGAGACCGAACCCCGCGGTGACCCTCTCCCCCCCCACCCCAACCTGACACATTCCCCTCAAGGTAAAGAAACCCATGAAACAATCGGCGTAGGGCAAACACACGGTAGAGTTTTGCTTCAGACAGTTTCACCAAACCACTTCGGAGAGCTGAGACTTTTGTAGTGTTGGGAACTTTGGTAGTTGGTTTGAGGAAGGGTCTTTCTTCCTAGAAATCTTCCTAGTTTGGAAGCTTTAGTTTGGCTTCTACTGTCAAAAAAATCAAATAAACCTTTAGACTCCAAAAGTGCTTTATCCTTCAGGACTTGTGTGGCACACTTGGTATGTCAAGAGCCCTGCGTGGGCTCTTCTACAGCCTCTCGACCAACCACCCCACACCCACCATCCAAGTTCCCAAAGCCATGTCCCACAAACAGCATATGGGACACATCTTCCTCCAGGTCCTATCCAGTGCTCGTCAGCCCCACGTGCAGGGGACATGTCCAAGGGTTACAAGTTAAAGCCTAAAAGGGCAGTCAGAGACATCAGGGGGTTTACCAATACTTAGAAACACTGTCTTTTAGCTTAGAGAAATTTCAGCATTTGGGGGGGGGGGGGGGACGTTTAACTTTTCTACAGTCCAGGAAAGACTGAATATATATACTAACAAGTAACAACAAAAGTATCTTAAAGAGCAACAGTTTAAAAATAAATAAGTATCTAAACATAATAGGCATTCTAGGAAAGTTATGCTTCCAAAAGAATACTTGAAAGAATATAAATATACAATTCTAGTAATCCAAACAGCTGTACTTCTCTTCCTAACTTTTCCCAAACTTTCTAAGCAGCATATAGTCTCTTAAACATGTTTGGTTATTGCTTACACTAATGAAATCCCCCACAAATCTCTGGTATTATTCATTATTTATACTGGTAAACTGGAGGTTGGCATCGCGAGATATTTCTGGACACAGACCCAGACAACACTAACCCTGCACCTTCTGTTTTGGTAATGTCACAGTGCCAAGTCAAACCCAGACACTGCAGACTTGTTGACTTTAGGGTAAGAAAGTTTTACTCCGGTCGGTGATCATAAGATTCACCCACTTGGGAACACGCAGAACAAGCGTGGGTGCAAATATACCTAATCCGTGTAGCTTTTTTTTCCTTAAACCCATTTATCTCTGACTTTTTCCTTTGGACAGAACTTTAGCAAATCTTGGGGTGGAGTTTCTCTATCGGGATTGTTTTCAATAAATAAATCATATTTCTTTCCAAAAGTTCAACTTCCAAGCTGGCAAAGCCTTGAAGCATATTTTGGAGGAAGATGCATGTTTATAATGTGACAGGTAGATTTGGCTCTAGACTTAATTTCGTGATTAGTCAACAATTTGATATTTTATACCTCACAGCCTTTGATAGCATGCCATGAATCTTTCCCACTTCTATAATTTGCAGGTGCCTGTGGAAGCCTGGAGATGTGAATATTGAAACCAGCCATGCTGAGCCGAGATAGAAGATGTTATGTCTCCTACACGCTCCACACCAAGGAGCATCTGAGCTGCTGTGGCTGCTGACCAGCCCAGAGCAGCACTGAATTCTCTGCGACAACTCGAGAGCAGCCGTGCTCCCTCCTCAGTGGGCCAGGAGGTGCTCAGCAACCTGCACACAGGGTCAGGCCGCATCTTGGTTTCGGATGAGTTACGAACAGTAAACTGAAATTGTTCTAGGTGAACAACGTTGGGCTTGACCCCAAATACTGGGCTTCTTTGATTTGTTTATTTGCCACCTGGAGCCTCGCTTCACCTGTGGTTTCTGCAGCTTTCTAGCACTAACCAGAATCATTCCAAGTAGAAGGAAGGGCATGAAAGGGGATTCCAAAAGGAAATGTGAATAAAGTCTATACCACACACTACTTTCTACAGGAGCACCCTGCAACAAGACATGAGGGTAGCTAGATACACAAGATGCAATTTACAGGCTTTTTCTGTCACTAACTCTTGCCCTAACTTTGTTTTTAAGATTAAACAGCACCTTCTGAATTTTTGTTTCCCCAGGCGAGGAAAGATTATAGATTTAATTTTCAAAAAGTGCATCTCAGCCTGCCTTCTGAACACCACGGCACTTTAAGAAGTCTTAACACTGGGAACCGAAATTTGCCAGTGACCTCTAAAGGAAGCCACTTGTAGAGCCTGGAACAAAACCACTGTAGATCCTTTCAAACTCGTGTGATTGCAAGGTAGTGACTTTCTTCCATAATCCGTATCAGATTCTGTGATAAACTCAGCTTCTTCATGGAAAATTGCGCACGTGCGCGCGCGCACCACACACACGCACACTACTGTAACTGATGAGAAGATAGTATCAAACCAGCAATTTATTGTGCAGTGAACACCCACAACCTGAACTCTCTCTTATCTCTACTACACCAGCTCAGCGCTAATTAATGTAGGAATCCATGGCTACATGGGAGAGAAGCAGCAGGCAGGATAACATATAGGGACACAAGCAACTGAATATGTTTCAGAGCCATTGCATTTTTGGGGAGGATACCCCAGGCTCCAGTCCCCAGGGCGGGGACAGGCCATCCTTTACTTAGTCCTCCTCCTCCCCACATCGTGCCTATAAGCAGCAGCATAGCCACGTTGCAAATTGTACTGTCTGCAGAGGTAGAAGTCCTCGCAGTTCTCCCTCTGACGTTCCTGGGTCGTCTTATGATGCTCCCTGATCCTGCAAAAGTAGGAGAGATGAGAGGTGAGTGCTGTGATCTTAAATACCTGCCTACAGCCCCTTCCTGCCCCACAACCCCCCACCAGGATTAAGGGTCCATCACCAGATTCCATCATCCACCTACAAAGATCCTGGCACACGCAATTCTGTGTTCACCGCACCCAGGGGAGCGACGTGACTACAGCAGGAACGTTTTGCCTCCTCAGGCCTGAGCACTAGAACAAGATCTCCAACTGAGCTTCCTTTCTGGCCATCCCACACTGATGCCCTCTCCTTCTGTCGGCGTTTCCTTCAGACAAATTAAGCAGAGCCCTCCCAGCATGTGACATGTCCTCAAACACAAGGACTCGCTCTGTGCTGTCCGAGTTCTGGCTTCTCCCAGGGTTGGGGACTTCACGGGAACCTCACGTTGAGAGAGGGACTGAGACTTCTCAGAAGTCACCACGGCTGCCACCCCTGGTACCAGCCTGTGTGTGGCAAGGAGGGACCTCTCCCCCTCCCACCCTCAGTGTCCTGAGGCCATAACATACCTCTCCTGAAAGATGGCTCTTAGCCTTCTATCACCTTGCATGAAGTCATTAGCCCTTCGCATGTTGATGAAGGGATCTGAGAAGGCAAGGAGTTGTTCAGAGCAGATAGACACTTTTTCAAGGCCAAATTTCAACAAAAGCTAGCTTCCACATTTATAACAGCCTCCTCGTCTGCCCTCCCACACACAGTGAAAACCAAAACCTTTTAACATTCCCTGCTGTCCACCCCGCTGGTTCATGCACAGGCTCTCCCTGAGCCTCGCGCAGCCTGTACAAAGTGCACATGCTGCTCTAGCTTTGCTGTTACTCAAGCCACCCGGGGTAAAGCTAGCGTGAATTTGCTGCCGCAGCCCCTCTGCACGAGTGGAGCTTGGCCAAGAGATAGGTGCCAAGCTGCGCAGACCGCGGGAGGTCCGGGCATGCTCAGCAGAATTAGCAGAATACTGGAATTATAGGTAAAACCAGCGAGGGCCTCAATAAGTCTATCTGCCTCCAAGGTTAGGCAGTCACTGAGCAGTCTGTGGCAGTTTTGGACTGAGGTGCCTGAAGGTCCCTTCTGTCCTTTTTGAGAAACATCACAGTCCTATTGCAGAGTTCAGGAGTCTGTGGATGTCTTTGGCATTGGCTCCCACGTGTGCCTTTGTGCTTCTGACTAGCTGCTTGTGAAGTCCCTCTCCCTAATGGTCTAATTTCTTTTTAGTTTCAAACCATCTGTTCTCTAACCTCTCTAGGTTATTGCTTGTTCCATGGTGAGACCCTCCACCCTTT
Organism: Elanus axillaris; assembly: GCA_026212715.1. NCBI lineage: Eukaryota > Metazoa > Chordata > Aves > Accipitriformes > Accipitridae > Elanus > Elanus axillaris. The sequence continues at coordinate 16,061,167 of JANZLQ010000065.1, read as the reverse complement.
CCTGCCTCTCCTGTGACACTAATTCTCTCTTCCAGGCCACACATCCCACCTGCTTCTTCCAAGATGCTAGAAGTAAAGGTGTCCCTGTCCTCGGGGAAGTACAGATCACGTCACTGGCTTCTGCAGTACCTCTTTCCGTGCTCACAGAGCTTTTTGAGCAATGCCCTTTTTAGTGCCACTTAACCTGTTTTAGGTGGATGCAGCAGGGATCTAAGGTCATGATTCTTTGTTTTCCAATTCCTATTATACACTTTGCAAAACAAATTGGTATGCACTTGTGCTCAAACTTGTGAAGGGTTTTTTTTAACTCTCTTCCTACTCATCCTGGAACTCCATCACCCACTAAATTAAATTTCCCTCGTCCGAGTGGTTCTGCCTATTTACTCTCCACAGTCAAGTAGAAGGAAATGGCCTTGGAGATGTCTGTAGCCCACTTCAAATTCAAGAAAATAGTAAAGCAGTCTTACCGAGATACTCACGGGATTCGATGCTCTCATGGGACTCTGGGGAAAGAAAGAGTAAAACGTGTGGTAAGACACTGTATTGATGGGATTCACAGACTTTCACACACCACAGATCAATAGAAAATGCATGCAGAGATCAGAGAAGCCAGGTTTTAAGGCACCTGTTTAAAAGAAAGAGAAAGGGATCAGTGGCATGACCTAGCATTTATAGGAGGAGTTCAGGGTGTTCAGGAGTTTAGAATGAGGCAACCTGGTATCTTAGCCAGGACTTCAAGGCTTGTGCTTGGTCTTCCAGTGTGTGATTCTCAAGCACAATTCCTCCCCTTCATGCTCCTGACACCACAGTGGATAGAATACCTCTTACCTTCAAAGCCTGCGTGTGTGCTTAGGGAATGGATTAGCACGGTGAGATGTGTTTGACTCTTGCTGTTTCATACAGCATCTTAGTTCCCACAGTATGTGCCTGACATGAAAAGGGAGCTGATATTACAAAAGGAGAAAGGAAATGTCCCCATTGACAAGTGAGAGTTAAGAATAAGAACTCTTATTGTAGTCCAGACAACAGTCCAGAAAGAGGAGCGGCCTGCGAGGTGAGCTGGAACAGAGAAGAAGGGCTGAAGCATCCTGGACCACAAATCACAATGACTGAAGCTGCCTGCTCTGGAGCAGGACTAGGAAGGTCTGATGCAAGGGCAGAAAAGCAGGCAACAGATCAAGTTAAGGGGAAAGAAGACACAACGCTGAATAAAAAGCCATCTGAACAGACCCAAAGATGTCTGCAGGTTTGGAGGTATCTCTCTACCCAGTACAAAAGGTCACCTACCATAACAAGTAGCAGCCATCACCAGGACAGCCAGGAGCGCAAGGATGATGAGAGTGCGCATTGTGCCAGTGCAGGGAGGAATCTGTCTCCCTCACTGTGTCTCGCTCTCTTCCCACTGAGGGCAGCTGGAGATCCTGGGCTGCCTGCAAAATCAGCAGTGGAATGTTTATTATGAAAACAGAGCCAGGAGGGGGCCCATGAAAGAGCCTGGGGAAGGCAACAGCTGGCTGGTACACACTCTTTAAGGAGACATTACAAAACATCCTCTATTAGCAGATTGGATCAGGTTGCGGGAAGGAGGGGGCATGCCCCCTTCCTCTCTCAGTTCAGGGCTGGGGGCCATAATTCACAGGCAAGCATGTCACTAGCACTCCATGCTCAGAAAAGCTGGCCTGCGCAAGTGGAAGGAATTTCAGGGGCTGCCGGGGGCCCAGAGGGAGAGGTGCATGCTGATCCCAAATGTAAATGTTTGCCTTTCTAATTTTTCCTCTGATCTGCCCTCTTTGCCCTCGCCATCCTCTGTCTGGATACACCCAGCCCAGACTGTTGTGTCAACTTTGCCAACAGAGACATGGAGAATGAGGCTTCAAACGCTCCCTCCCCACTTGACACCCCTCCCTCCAGCTGGCCCCCACTTCAATCCCAGCCTGCCAGTCATCAGAGGAGGAATCCAACCCTACTGTCCCTTCCCCTCTCCTACTTTACTGCTCCAGGAGTGACAAGCAGCAACCTCGAAGAATCCCATCTGCTGGAGGGAGATGATTTTTGCACTGAAACTAGAGCAGCACCCAGAACTCTGTCTCTGCAGGTCCTCACTGTGGTCCTGCCCCCACACTCCTCTTCCAGCCCAAGGGACAACATCTTGGAGAAGGCAGAGGTAACCCTATCTCCCAGGACCGCTGCCTTTCCACTCTAGCACTAGCAGTCCTTGCACCAAAATAAGGTGTCCATGCAAGGCTTTTCAGGTGGGATGAATCTCCCAGGCCAGCAGTCTCTGGGAGCATAACCTCACCTTCTAGCACCCAAAAAGCTTGTTTGGGACCGATGTCATGGACAGCAGCAATGGACAAAGGATGGGGTGTTCCCCTCTTCAGCTCTGTGGTACAGTAGGAGGGAGTGAAAGAAGAAAGGAGTTACAGAGATGGCCATCCCTGCTCGGCGACAAGCAAAGGGGAGCGGTTTGCTAGAGGCAAGGCAGGAGGGAAGGTGCGTACCCATTGCCTACCAGCCATCCCCCATGGCAGCGCTGGGGCTGGGACCATGCACACTGCCTGGGGAAGAGCCTAGGGAGCAGCAACCACTGTTATGTCTGATCCAAGCTGTGGTGACCACCTGTTTTGTCCATATGTACATGCAGCCATCAGGATTTCTCACTCACGGGGTGCTGGCTGAGTGCACTCTGGGTGCAGACCATTCCCCCCCAAGCCACTGTGGTGGTATCACTGCTGTCACCTGCAGAGGCTGGACTGGGGAACCATGCTGCAGGTGACACAGCCAGGAACTACAGGGGCAGCTAGCCAGAGCCCAACACTCCCCAGGGAGTGAAACTTCAGCGGAACAAGATTACTCTGGGCTTCACAACTTACCCTTCCAATGCAAAACTCGTGGCCCTTGCCTGAAGCTTGTGGTCTCTGGGAGAGAAACCAAACAGGGCCTTCAACTCCAGACCAAAGAGAAAGAATTGCTTTTCTTCCCCATCATCCTACCCCATGCAGAGAGCAGCTGAGTCCTGCACTATCAATGTCCCCCAGACCATCCACCTCCTGCCTGTTCAGCACTCAGCCTGAGATGAGGAGGAAAACTAGGTTGTGCTGGGGCAAAAGCCAGAAGTATGCTATAGACACAAGGTCAGAGGAGAACTGAGACTCTTCTGCCTTCCCTCCGTGGCCTGCCACTCTGGTCTCTAAGGGATTTCTCTGCTCTGGGATTGTTTGCATTCCTTTGAGCCCACAGTTTGGGAGTTAGTGTTGAATGTGGATTTCATAGGCTTCCTGAATGTCTTGTACACTCTAGGAGCCCATGGGAGCTGCCAAGAAAGGGAGGCTTGAGGGAGAGGCTGGAGGAGAAAGCTCAGCAGGAAAGCACTGGGGCACAGAGAAGAAGATGCTGGGAGTACTTTGGAATGAAGGTGAGGCTGCACAGTGGGAAACTCCAACACACTTGCCAGCCAAACCCTCTTTATTTATCTGTCTTCACTCAGCACAGAGCACTCTGCTCCCTGGAAGACTCTGCTCCCATTTCAGAGGGCTCTCACCCAGAATGCCTGGAGCATCCCTTGCCATCAACCACAGCAGAAGAGCCACAAACACCACTTTAACCCAAGTGTTTCATTTTTCACCGCAGAGGCAATGCATTTTCCAAGGGATGAATGAACATGCCAGCTGCACAGCCCTATACCAACAAAACTCCTTCGGGGAACACTTTTCCTTGCAAAAGTACATCTCCTTTCTACTCCCTCTGTATTCCATACTTCTCCAGCACACCTCTCCCCTCCCCAGCGTCAGTGGGCTGCCCCAGAGGTAACACACCACGCAGTACAGTGAACCCAATCCCCCTGCTTTCTAGCAGCATCCACTGGTTAGAAATACAGAAAGAGGAGCTATGATGAATTGCCTGCAAATACCAGGGAAATGTCCACAGTCCCCCAAATAAAGGGGAGATCAGAGAAGCAACCCTCTGACCCGTCTCCTGCTGGAGAGGAGAATCACAATGTTATGCACACTATAGCAACCACTCCTAACACTCTGCAGCTGTGAAGCACCAGCAAGGCATTAATAATGAGCAGCTGTCCAGGAAAAGCAAGGTAGTCCCTGCATACTCACTAAGACGTTGCTTCCCCGTCAGCCTGCAGCTCTTGTCTGAGGGGGCAGCCGTCACGGTGTCCTGGACCCAGGACTGAAGAAGACTGGCCTTTTATTTATTAGCATTGATCAGTGACTCCTCCCATCTTCTGTCTCCCACCCTCGATCCACCCCCAGGCCACCACCTTCTCTGTTAAAAACACCTTCTGCCACAGGCAGGAAATGAACAACCACAAGGAACTGAGCCAAGAGGGAGAGGAGGGAGCCAGAGCGGACACCAGGGGCTGGTGGGGGCACAGCCACAGCCAGGCTGCTTTTCTGTGCCCAGGAGCACTGAGTGGGCAGAGGTCTGAGGACAAGCTCCAGTCTCCCTCCTTGAAGCAAGACACCCCCTCTTCCACTCCTTCCTTCCCTGGCCCTGCTCTAACTAGAGCTGTGCTGCTTGGCCAGGGCACCTGTTCTGCCATGGGGAGGAGGAGGAGGAGGCCAGGCACCTTCTCCCACCTCCTTTCATGTTCCTTTTGCAACTCTCTGATCCCCTGCTTAATGGCAGGCTAATGTCAGACTGAAAACTCACGTAACAAGGGTGTCTGCTTTTGGAGGCAGTTCTGAAACCTCCAAAAGCGATAAACCCTATGAAGCAAAGAGCTGGTTTACACAAACCCAGGCTTCTGAGATGACCCCTCGCTGCTCACACCAAACCCGTAACAGCACTGGACAACACGTCAGACAACCCAGGATGTGTGCTTGCTGGACTGGGCTACTGGGCTTCTGGCCCTGCCTGCACCCGAGCCAAGAGCACGCATGCACCACGCTGGGATGCTGAACCCCTGTGAGTGGCAACCCACAGCAGCGCTCCCTCACTCAGCAGAGATCCACACCTGCGGCATGCTCAGCGTGGGTGCTGGCAGGTCCGGTCCTTAAGTAAGGGTAGGCACAGCCTGAGGGACTGAGCTCAGCAGAGGTGAGATGGAGAGGATGACCAGCTGCAGAATCAGCAGCTCAGGAAGTTAAGAAAGAAAACCCATCACATCTATTCACTAACAAAAGAGCTGGTGAGTGTGGCTTGTTTGGTCCAGAAAAAGATTAAGTGTGGCCTGACTTGCAGCTTTGGTTGCAAAGTTAAAATAATAGCATAACCGTGGAGTTGAAGAACCACCAAATGATTGGGACAGAGGTGGGATTTGCTGCACTTTTATACGACACCTTGTCACCTTAAAGTATTTTTGACCTATGTACTTTTGCCTGGTTTCCAAAGAACAGTGAGGGGCTCCTGTCCAAGGGTGGGATCTTTAGCTCCTACAGGGCTCAACAAGTTTGGGGAAAGTTCAGACCTACCTGTGGCAACAAGGTATCATGTTACTTGTGTCTTTGTAGAAGGAGCTCTTGGCCCTGAGAGCCTGAGGATAGCAACCCATATCCATGTATCCCTTACTGAGTGCCCAGCTCACGCCAGGAAGGCTTCAGCAGAGTCTCTGAGCACTATGGCAAGGTAATAAATGCTATGAGCTCTGCGACAGAGCAGGGTTTCCAAACCCAGGTTGCTCAGAGTATCAAGTAACTGGACTCACCAATCTGGACAGCCCTTTCCAAGCTCGCTCCTGTGTTTCAGGATGCAAGTTACTCAACCACCACGTGGACTATGGCTTAGGAAGTGATTTCTCAACTTGATAAACAAGTGCTTTTTGGAACAACTAGTTCTACAGCACATGAGAAAACAAGACTTTATTTTTACTTTTTCATTTAGTCCTAAGTAACACCTAGGAACCGATTCAAGAAACAAGTATAATTGAGCCACTAAGTAACAGTGTCCGAGTATCCACAATATAATTAAAGTCAACAACCTCACGGAATAAATCGTGCTGAAAACTAGCATACTGACACTAAGCTTTAGAAAGGGAGATGTTTTTTAAACACAGGAGCTAGTCAAAAGACTATGAAATAAAAATAAACAGAACACATTTCAGACATTTAAAGGTCTTGATATACATATCTGAATGTGTGTTAGTTCTGGCAGCAAACTCACTCAGCTACCCAAAATTAACCCTAAAACTAGTTCAACCTCAGAAAAACACAGATTTGAACACTTCAAAACTAGATTTTTAAAGTTCCAAAGATTAAAAGAAAAGGGGAACACATAAATAGGAGAAATCTAGTTTTATAGCCATCAAACATTTTTTTTCAAAATAACTGAAATGATTCATTTCCATTTCAGTGGTGGGGTGGGGAGAAAAGTGTAATTCCGTAACAAATAAGTGGTGGTTTTTCCCCCAACAATACTTAAACACGTACCTTTGAAATCTGTTTCCACCTTTCCCCTGAGAAGAATTTTGCCTCCAGCATTACAGCTTTGTGCAAAAATAAAAGTTTCTAGTGCAGAAATACGTATTGATTCTAATTGAAACTTCTTCTAACAAAGTGAAGCTATGTATAGTCTTAGGAGTATTGTAGAAACCACTGTCTGAAGCTTACAGATAATGTCAGTCTCCTGGGGGGGGAGGAAGGTTCCCATGCCAGTTTACAGCTATTTTCTTTCATGCTTCCTCCAGCGTTTTGGGCCAGGGTGCATTTTAGAAACTCCCCTTTCCCTCCTGTGCAATGATTTCCAATGACTTTCTCCTGCCCACGGATGCAGAGCACACCTGCACATTCAACCTGAGGGGTGGCACTGGACTCTGGGACAACTGGTTGCTCAGTACCCCAGTGCCAAGGAGCAGGACTGAAATTAAACGCCATGAAAATGCCCAGATCCTTCCTCCCTGACCAAAGCCAGAGAGTGAGAGGATAATTCTTCTTCCACCTGCAGTGTCCCACAGAATTTGGGCCTGCCTCCAGATTAGCCATGTCCATAGGGAAAGGTTTCCAGCTGGTGAGCTGTGGGGTTTGGTTGGCTGCTTGGTTGGTAAATTAGGGAGGTTTTTAGCCACTACATTCTGTTGGTAGTGGCAAATGTTTAGTCTATTGAAATTCAGAGATTAGTGGTCAGACACAAACTCACAGCCATGGTCTATGGAGTTGTGATCCTCGAAACTATTCCTTGTAATCCAGACTTCAAAATGAAGCCCAGTGTCCTGGAAAAATAACAGTCTGGGTAGAAATACAGGAGCATTTGGGGTCAGCAGTACAGCTAAATGGGAACTCATTGCTCTCCATTTCTGCTTGCTGCAAAAAGTGAGCCTGGGTCAAGCCTCTCACTCCAATACTCAGCAATCTCCATGGGATATCATGGAGTTACTTTAAAGACTGACTCTCTCTGTTTGGCCAGGACTTCCCAGAACAGCTGTGTTTGGCTGAAACAATGAAAAAAGATTACTGGTAACAGGAAGTTCTTGAGCACAGAAGACTAAAATTTCACAGAATCCAGACCAACTTTATTTGATTCACTGAATAAAGCAACCAAAGCATCCAGGGCTAAGAGCTAACCCTGTCGCTTCCTTTGGCTTCACCCCCCACCACCACCCACACGTGTCCACATGCACTGATCAGCCTATTTCTAATGCTGTCTGGAAAGGAAGGAGGAGAGAGGATAATGTTAATATTTGGATCTTGAAAAAATTGGCAGAGGCTCCTGTGTAGGGATTAAATAATCCATACAAGTAAGTAGAATTGCTTGTACTTCAAGTATGCTATGAAAAACTGAGCAAGCAAAAAGTTTGAACTCTGACTATAAAAACAGAGTGTGCGTCTGGGTTACACACTTACGGGAAAGGGGAGCAGAAATCTCTCTTCCTTTTCTACCCCCACCCCCCTCGCTTCACCACACGAGCACAAAAATGTCCTGACCTGATTCATTCTTTGGGATAGATGAGACTGACCTGCCTTATTTCCTGTCCAGTCGTGCAGAGTGATAAGAAAGCAGCTGTGGTTTCACTCTTCCCATCCATCTGGTAAACAAAAAATAACAATAGTGCCTCTTTTTTCAACAACGCACTTAGATAGCATCTTAGATCCAAAATCTGCCAGTCCTTGTGAAGCCAAGATTGGACCGAAACATTTCTGTTCTCCCTGTCTTGAATGCAGGAGGCCACTGAAATATTTACAAGCACCCCTGTAGTGTTATATATGTTCCTTTGTTCTATCGCGGGTTCAACATCTATAGTGTCATAAATTTTGTCTCTAGTAAGTAAATAGGTTTTTTCTGTGGCACACAAAGCCCCTGGTCTTGGCCTCTGTTGTCAATATCTGATAGAGTTCAAAGGAAGCCTCGGGGTTGGGGGGAAATGCATGATAGTCAGCTAATGGTGAAATGCTGTTTGTGGCAAGAAGAAAGACATTCTTATTCCTTGAAGCACAAAATCTGATTACTCTTATCTTCCTGTGCATAACTACAAATCATAGTAATGTTCCTAACATCACATGCTAGCCAAGTCATTTGGCATGGTGACCTTCCTTCATAATGGATTTCACACACTAATTATATGCTCTTTGGATACATATTTATTGTTTATTTGTATTAAATTTGACAAGTGATTATTTTTATCAAGAAATCTTGTGTTCTCTTAAAGCAGGAAAGAATTTTAAAAGGAGAAGGAAAGATAAATCAGAACAATTTTTATTGTTTTTCAGTTAGCTTTTCCTTCTTCCTAAAATGGCACCGGACTCCAGATGTCCCCACTTTACCAGGGACACGTTACCGTGAGGGCATGTTAGGAGCAGGACCACAGTACCGCTGGCATAACAAAGCTAACGATGTAGCTTTTGGGACCTTCCTCCTCTGCGCAACACCTATTCTCACAAAACCAGTAGCACCATAATACCTTAGAGACCGCTGCCCTGTCAGGTGCATCTGTGGATTTGGGAGACAGGACAAGCAGACACACAAACCACCTCATCTCCATAAGAACAGCCACAGAAATAATCCTGTCCTATCATGTGAAATGCTGGTAAAGCAGTTTCTCAAGTTCTAAATATCCTGGATACAGCTATCTTTATTATTAAAAGAAAGAGGGGTTTATTGTCCTAGATCGTGGAGCCAGACCTGCCAAGAAGGACTCCACTGAAACAGCAGTTGCAGGACTCAGAGAACCAAACAGAAACCTTCAGATGAACAGGGCTCCCAGGGGAAGGCAGCTAATCCACTCCCTTGTGTTGCTAAAGTCTTGCTTCATCACCACTCTGATGAAGCGTGCCTTGTGGGTTCTCTCTGTTCTCCCTTTGGGGGGATATTTGTTCTTTTTAAAAGGGAGTGCCTGGGGCGCATGCAATGTGGCAGGCACCTTCCCTTGGGAGCAGCAGGGTTATACTTGGGACAGAGCTGCCTCCAGAGCATGGCGTCGGCAAAAAAAGAAGTAAAATCACAGGAAGGGTCAGAGGGCCTGTCATTCGCACAGAGACAGAGAGCCAGAGGGGAGGAGGAGGGTGCACCCCTATCCTGGAGTCTGAGAGGGGCCATTTGGGGTGGTTTGTACCCTTGAAGGTCTCCATGCTGCTGGACAGACAGCAAGGCAGAAAGAAGAGACCCTGCTCCTGCCTGCTTCTCCGTGGGTGGACTGCATCCTTCCAGAGTGGTTTGCATCTCTGTGCAGTGGTGGTGAGTGATCAGGTCACAGAAGAGACACCAAAAACATGCTGTTTCCATGCTAGGGAACTGCAAGACAGAAGCAGTTGGAAGACCCATTAACTGTGGCAGCATCCAGCCTCCTGGATGACAGAATGGATCTGTGGAAAGAAGACTGACAACCATTTAAAGATGGTTGACCCTTTGATATAAGCATTGCTACCTCAGTTACAGCATCAGAAACAGCCTTTCACTTGAACAATCCCTTCCTTTCTGCTACTGTCTTGCCAAGACTAAAATGTACCAAGCAGGGGCTCATTCACATTTTTTTCTCACCTGCCACAGATTTTTTTTTTATATGCAAAGATATCTTCTTAACAAAGTATTTTCTTTACTACCAGAATCTCAACAGGGGAGAAAGCCTGAAAACATTGCTACAAGATGGGGTCTGAAATCCAGGGTGCCCAGTGATCCGAAAGAGCACTGCAACTGCGTTGGGAAAGCCACGTGGCAAGGGAGCACATTCCCCATCACCCCCCTACAAGGAGAAGGCAGTTGCTCCAGGAGGAAAGCTCTCACTGGCAAGGAGTCGGAGATGGAGAGAAAGCAGTGATCCAGACCTGTTCAGCTGTGCCAAACTAGAGCAACCAAACAAGGCTGCCTTTCATTCATGGCAAAAGACTTCCATTTTGACTTAAGGAAATAGCTCTTGGGACTCACAGGGAGATGGAGGGTGAAGAGAAAGCACGACCATGTGGCTAAGACTCAAGAGATCTGGATGCAGGAGATCTGGGTTCTCTCTCCAGCTCTGCCCACAGGCTTCCTCAACAATCTGGGGTAAGTTACCGTCTGTTTCTTCCGTTTCTCAGCCAAAGAACAGAAATAATTGGCCAAAGAAAATAAAGTCTTGTTTATAATGAGAAGTCACAAAATAGCCTAGGGTCAACACCCACATTGAATTCCAAAATGCCAAAGGCTACTCCGAGTACATCAGATTTATACTGAAAGTATCACATCTGTATTTTAAAACACAACCTTTGGGGCTGTCCTGGTTTCAGCTGGGATAGTTAATTTTCTTTCTAGTAGCTGGTATAGTGTTATGCTTTGGGTTCAGTAGGAGAAGAATGTTGATAACACACTGATGTTTTCAGTTGTTGCTGGGTGGTGTTTAGACTAAGTCAAGGATCTTTCAGCTTCTCATGCCCAGCCAGTGAGAAGGCTGGAGGGGCACAAGGAGTTGGCACAGGACACAGCCAGGGCAGCTGACCCAAACTGGCCAGAGGGGTATTCCAGACCATGGGATGTCATGTCCAGTATGGAAACTGGGAAGAGTTGGCCTGGGGTGAATCGCTGCTCGGGGACTAACTGGGCGTTGGCTGG